>KK120836.1:595483-626559 GCA_000611955.2 Stegodyphus mimosarum
AAAAAAAAAAAAAAAAAAAAATTCACTTCAAGGGATGTAATGCAGTCAATTTTATTCAGATATCATGTATCTTTATGTTTCTCTATATATCAAATCGCAACAGCACCTTCTTAAATATACAAGTTTTATTTGCTTACTTCTTAGAAATTTTAGTTTTTGTAACAGTTTAATGTTTATTCTTATGATATTAAACGGTGAAATAGAACAGTATTTACACACATTTCATGCATTCATGACATATTTTACTTTTTAAAGTCCCCAACCCTTTAAATTATGTGGCTTAAAAAACAGATTTTTAGGTTTTTTTCAAATGGCTGTAAATGTCCCAGATATTTTCTAATTGAGGGAGTGGATTCAAAGGTTGTCTGTACTGTAAAAGTTGATTATTATTAAAAACATAAACTAATGCAAATGAATTCAGTAGCACGTACTATCCATAATATCATTGATACAAATGGCTCAATACTGTGTCATTGATATTCTGGATGTGTTATATATTTTACTGAAAAAGTAAATACTTATTAAAAATGTAGTATTTATTTCAGTTTCAAATTGTTTTAATAGTAAATATTATGATAAGTTAAAATAGTCCATAATTGTTTAATATCGTACTGAGATAAGATTCCTTCACACTTTACATCTTTTAAAAAAAAATTACTTTTTTAGTAAAATATGTGAAAATTAATGGTAATTTTTATAAATAATATAATATTATACAGAAGCAAAAAATTACCATATTATCTTCTCATTTTCCTATTTTATAAAAGCTTAAAAATAAGGAAGAAGAATTATGCTAACTTCCATAAAATCATTTAAGTTTACTGAAACAAAGAATAATTAAGACTTATATTTTTGAACTTTCACAACAATAAAAATCAACAGTGAAATTTATAATTACACAATTATGCTTGGGAAAGATGCATAAGGCTATATTCAAGCACAGTTGAATATAAGCTACAAATGAGAATACCAATTTTTGGAAGAGAGCAGCTGGGCTGTTCTTTGAAAAGATTACTGAATAAAGTTACATTTTGCTTTTAACATATTTAGCTTATATGAGCTGTCAAATGCATTAATTACCTAAGATGGTAAAAACACTGAAAAAGGGTCAGAATATATATTCTATTTAATAAGAAATTTTTAAAAGACCAATTTGATTTCACTCTTTTAAGGTTGACCAACAGATAAAAACAGCTGTTATATCAATACTTTTACTAGTAAAATATTAGCATTCTTTGTATTGAACAAAAATCATATTTCAAACAATAACAATATAACAGATACAGATAATGATCACAGTAGTAATTAAAGCTTGCTTAAATGTGCAACAATCACTTCAGATAAAACACATACACACATAATATCAAAACACACATGTTTTTCCTTACATTTATAATATACCTATAAAACAGCTTCAACTAGATATATGACAATGTTAAAACAAATAACATAAATATATGTAAAATAACATAAAGTTTATGATATATGGAATAAAATCTAAGATAAACAAATAATACAGCTGACCTAAACAAACAAAAAAAACATACATACAACATTAAAATGCATTATAAGCTAAAAATATATCAATTTTAAATAAATTTTAAAAAAGAAATATAAGCATTTCCCAAAACACATTTTGACAAAGCTAATAATTTTTCTATAAATTTACATGCAACATGTAACCATTAGCATGATTTCAAAAGCAAAAGATTACAAAGTAGTTTTGAACGTGTTGGAATGTATTTTTTTTAATACTCATAATTTTTATGAATTTAAAAGTAATCTAAATAATATATCACAATATCATTTATTCAAGTTTTAAATAAAATGTATCTAAATGTATAAAAAAATAAGCGGCATTCAAAAAGATTTAACAAAATACAATATAAAGAAAAAATTTGAATTTTTTCAGAAATATAAAACAAAAGCATTTGGAAAATTAAAGAAATTACGGTTTCATGTCAAAACTAAAAATACAACTCAAAAAGATATTAATATAGTTTTTTTGATAAATTAGACATTTAGTATGAACCATGTTTAAAACCTGCATGATGTTTTCATTGCAGATGAACATCGGCACTTTTCCTACTGACTAAGGTACTAAATTTTTTAAGTATACAACATAAAGATTAATTTACATACTATGATGATGAATAAGAAATAATCGTTTACTTAAAAACTCAACAACTGAATGTGAAAAATAAATGCAGACTCTATATTTTAAGAAAATGAAATACTGCAAAATTTTTAGTGATTTAAACGATACCTGCATTTGAAAAAATAATACTGTGCAGCAATCAAACATAATTACTACATAATAACACTATTATGTCTTTGTAATTAAATCTTTGTGATAATTCTTAATTTATCACAGAGAAATCTTCACATTTGTCCATTAATTTATTTGTTCAATTTATATTTCAAACCAGGAATTTAAGACCATTATTAAAATTCAAGATATCATTTCATTTTCAGTCTTATTCACAGCTTAAATAGTTTTTCAAAAATATATGGTTCAAAATTGTTCCCATAACTAGCAATGCGTTTTTAGCAAACATACTATAAATCAATAGTATCCTCCATCAAAGTGGTGCTTGCAATCATATTTAATGATGCATGAATTTCTGAAAAGTGAGGCCTTTTCTGAGGATCATACTCCCAACATTTACACATGATTTCATAGACAGCAGGAGGTGTATTATCAGGAGCATGTAAACGATAGCCTATTCAATATAAAATCCAAATAAAACTTACTAATATAAATTTCAATGAATAAAATTTAAATATAATAAGTTATTATAAAAGTATATATACTAATCAGATATATTTTATAAATTTAATATAGTTAATTTACAAAAATAATAGAGTTTAAAATATAAATAAATAAAATTTAATATAGTTAGTTTAAATACAAAAATACTTTCAATTATTGCAAGATAACATCCACATTACTAAAATAGTGGCACTTGTTCATTATTCAGCACTCACTGACACTTCACAAACAATATATTGGTACCTTTTAGGAATGAAATTTAGTTTTTTTGATTTTTAACAACTATTCCTTGGCAATCACATTCAAAATGGCATCAGACAGACAGTTAATATGTGCCTCTGTTAAGTAAGAACACAAATGATGATCGAGCTGTGTACCACATTACTGCTTATTTCTCCATTTTGCTGATTCCTACACACATTCCACTGCTGGTGTGCAGGCTAGTCTCAGGATCAAAGGTAGCATTAGAATTGGGGGGTGGGAGAAGATAAAAGAAACCATCAACGATGCTCATTTAGTGCTCCCAAAAAAGGAAAGCATTATTAAGAAAAGAAATAAAAAACAATTCATCTTTTCAGAATCCAGCACAGTTTTTACAGTTGCCAAATGTTAGCAAGAATCACAGGTGGTTGGCAGGTACCAAGTAGCAAAAAAGTGCCTTAATAAAACTAAGATTCCAATAAAATAATTAACAATAAAATTAAGAAAATAATGGTTCTTAAAAATTAATATCCTAGTAAAATGAGAGTTTTATAATTAATTTAAAGGAAAGCGCTAAATTCAATTTAGAATTCTTACATGATTATGTAATTTAAAAAATCTTGTTTTTGGTAATGAATAAATTGCAAAATCTCTTTAAAAATGACAAAATTTTCATAAAATTATGTGCCTACCATTTTCCACCAACTCTGCTGCTTTGTTATTTGACAAGCCAAGATAAGGAATACCACCCAATGAAAATATCTCCCACATAAGAATACCATAACTCCACACATCGCATAAAGAAGTGTAAATTCCTAAAGAAAGGTTAAATAAAAAAATAAATAAAACGAAATTACATATTGCAGCTGAGAGATAAAATACAATTTTAAATATGATTTAATATTTAACAGAGAATTACAAACCTTAAATTTCTGAACTATAAGTACAACAAAAAATAAGAAGTAATAGTTGCAAAACTTACATTAATTTTCATATGAAAATTTAAACTCATATTTTTATTATAAGAACTTAAATAAATAAATAAATAATTATTATGAACTTAAAGAGCATTTATGATTATTAATTATAGAACTGGAAATATTGCTAAAATGTTTGAATTAAACTAAAGTAAAAAAATATTAAGTTGCTAGTTGTTTTCTAGTCTAACAATGAAAATGACTGTGTTTGAATGATAGCTGTTTGGTTTAACAAATAACATTTGGCAGTTATACTTTGCATAAATTTGATAAATATTAGTAATGCACATGATTTATCACTGTTTGAGCATTAGCAGGAAGACTGCAGAAGGCACAAGAATTGAGCATTCTGCCTCTGAGGTGGTGAAAGCTCTTGGATTTTTCTGAGCAACAGCAGTACGAATACCTTGGGAATTAGTTAGTTCAGGATAAACACCAAAAGCATGCAGAAAGAAGTATCCAAAGATGATATTTGTAGTAAATCATATCTAATTAAGTACTTAAGCCACTTATACATACATACTATGATTATATAAGGCTCACTTTAATCCACGGAATTTATTTATTTGTAATTGACCAGTACACGTATCACAATTCAAATTAAGGACATTAAGGATTAAAAAATTAATTAAGAATTCTAAAATTGGAAAATATCCCCAAATCTCATAACAATAGAAAAAAAGGGGGGGGATGTTACCTGAAACTCTAAAAAGATGAAATTTACTTATAATTTAGATTCACAGAATTCCTACATATGTGGTAGAACCACCCCTTTTTTTAGATAACAAGGGGGAAAAAATCTCTCAAAATATTATTTCTTGCTTTTAATATTAATTATGCGAATATGCTATGATTCTAGTAATAGCTATTATTATAGATGATCCATATGCAGAATTTTGAAATTCCAGTTCTTCTTAGGTGTTCTTTTTTTACAATGCACATTTATACCCACAGAGTTCTAAGTAATTTATTGGAGTTAACTTTCCTTACTGATTTTTTCTAATGAGTGAAGAGTTTCTCATGACTTATACTCAATAAAGGAAATATTTATGCATTCTTTCTATCAAATTTGGAGAAGTACAGATATTTTTCAGATTATTATGAGTGATTAAGATTTCAGATTGTTATTAGTTATTAAGACATACATTATATAACAAAAAGTCACTGGACACACTAGATTTTAAACTGTTTTGAATTTCTAAAGAAACGTTGTTCTGTAACTGCGGCCATGTAAATAATATACTTAAACTCAGATTTTTCAATAAAAATTCAGTCAAGAGAGCTTTCAGAAGATCAACAAAAATATGATTAAAGAAAAAATATTTTTGATTCATCCTGTATAAAAAGCAATAAATGATCTGTAACTTTCACAAACTATTTTGCATTCTGTGTCCAATGTTTGCATGCATATTTGTAAAGACAACACATACATTAAAGAAGATATGAGTTTTTTTTAATTATTAAGGGGGTTTCATTTAAAAATTCTATTTCTCTCTCTTTCTCTTTTTTTTTACTTGTAACATGCACAGTGTTTGAACAAATTTAATTAAACTTACAGGAAATATGCCAATGTTCAAGAGAAATACTGAATTAGAATTTGGAACAAAAACAGTGAATATTCAATGACATACGAGTATTTCAAGAAAATAATTTTTAACAACACATGTGCAAAATATATCAATTTTTTTTTATAATTCAGTAGTACCATAAATAGTAGTACCATAAATAGTCAACTAGTACAGAACTGTAGTCATATCTAATTCTTAGATATAACTTTAACCATATATGCTTTCCAGTGATTTTGAGAAATGGAAGGTACTAGAGATTTCCTGGCAGCTGGGGAGGGACTATGTAAGCCTGAAATCAGTTTCACTTTTTCAATTCAAAGATGACTACTGAAGTATTGAGATATCTCCATGTAAGCTTCGCTCTTTAGATTCGGGCTACATTGCATTGTGTTTAACATTCTTAGTAGTCTGAATTAAAATAAGAAATCAGTTACAAGTGCCTTTGTTTAAATAGACTCTTGATAAGAAAAAAAAAAATTGAAATATTAGCCAGCTACATATTTTATACTATTTCTGAAGCATTAATTCATTTAACAAAAATCTGCTAAAAATAATAAATAAATATTTCTACTGTTTCCCTTCTGAGAAAGAAAATATATGTAAATATAATAAATAACTAAAAATATAACGTTAAACTGATTTAAACACTAAAACTGAACTAAGAGTCATGTGACAAAATAGTGCATATGTATAATATTAAAGTCACAGTTTGATTTCTGCTATAATAATTTGCAACTGTAGCTCTTGGATTTAGACATAATTATAGCAAGATGAGTTTTGGTAACCCACCATATTTGTTGAACATGTATTAATTAGAAATTTTACACAGAACTCATCTGCAGTTTAAGAATATATAAAATTAATAATAGTAACATAACAAATTATTCTAAATAATCAGAAACAAAAGCAAATTAAAAACTTAGCACACCATTTTTTTTCCAGATTTAGAACCATTTTCCCACATAAGTTAGCAGCAAATATTTTTGCCTGTCTGGTGTCAGAGTTTAATAGCTTGTCTTAAAATTTATTCAGATTTTTTAATCTTAAAAACTTTAGACAACTTCAAAGCTTTTTTCCCATACTTTACAATTATACAATAAAACAATTTAATTTTAATAATGTTTTATATTCTTCATTTCAGGCCTCATATCTAAATTTCATTTTTTTTTTGAATAGCTATTTCAGTTACATGGCTTACACATTAGATTTTTCATTCTTAAAGACAATGTTTTATATAGTATAAAATATTTTATTATTACTTCTATTACTAATTTAAAAGCTATTTCCTGCTTCGAATTAAACTGTACACATTCATTTCACTAAAGATTTAATCATTACCTTTTTCTTTTCTTTTTAAACATCCACATTTCAAAACTTAATGATATACACAGTTTAGATCTTTTAGATTAACAATTTAAAGTGACATAACATTATAGCTGAGTATTTAAGCAAAATATTAAGTAGTAATATGAAATTTAAACTCATATTTATGCACAAAATCAAACTTTTATATTCTCATTAGTATTTTAAAGGTAGAAGGTCCCCGAATAATAACATAAAAAAATCTATACTTGTAGAAATTACAAAATATACATAAATAAATAAAAAAAATTTAAATATACATATATTACCATAATTAAGAGCCTCAGGAGCTGTCCATTTTATTGGTATTTGTTTCATTCCATCAGTAACAACATATTGTATTGTTTCTCGAGACATTCCAAAGTCAGATATTTTTACCACATTATTCAAACCAACAAGGCAATTACGTGCAGCCAAATCTCTGAAAAATATTTAGTTTTTATATTTGTATTCTGGTATTAAAAAAAATGTGAGAAAATTTCGAAGAAAGGCAAAAATAAAAATTAGTTATTCACCGATGGATGCAATTCTTGCTTTCTAAATACTCCATACCAGAAGCAGCATCAATACAAAATGACAGCAATTGATTTAGAGTCAAACTATCATTATGTTTTTGGAGAAAATTTAAGAGTGATCCTCCTGTAAAACAATGTTAAACAAATTGCAGCAGAAGCAGTTAGGTAAGCAGTAGGATAGAATAACAAAATAGCAGTTTTCAAAGATACTAATTAAAAGAAAAGATTAACTGTTAAGTGAAAAATATAAGCTAGAAAAGTAAGGTAATCATCCAAAAGCACCATCAATATAATTAACAATAATTTTAATACAGTGAAACCTATAAAATTAGGCAAAAATCAAATATTAATTTCAAAGAAAATTGCAGTTAGAAAATGTTATCTAAGGTAACTAATGAGAAGCACCATACTTATTTTATCAACTATACTTCTAATAGAGTAAAATTTGTAATGTTAGGTAAAAATCAATTTTGCATTAATTTTAAACAGATTTTGAAGGCAGGAAACAAAGATCCCTCTTCTTTAAGGAACAAAGATATTATGAAATACCGGCAAATAAACTGATGTTGTATACATAGCAGAAATGGAACTGAAAAATGTGATGTCATCTACTGCGCACAAAGATAATAAAAAATCAGGAAATTAGGATTTTAAAAGCTTTAATAAAAAGTGAAATGGAAGTAAAACAATTAACAAAAGTTGGCCAGATTCTCGTGAATTCACCAGCTGAAGACACTTTCTGGATAATTTTAGCAAAACTCAAAATAAAAGTGTAACACAAGAACTAGTAATAATTATTTAAGCATAGCTTCTTTCTTGATACATGATACATTTGTCGATGAGGAATTAATGCTTTCTTAGTCTGGTTGATGTATGTTAGGCCATACTGAGAAGGACTGCTATAAATTCTCGAAGAGTGAAAAGCTGAAATAAGATCTTTCATGAATGAATAATGACTCTAACTATTAAGAGAAATTCAAATAGGATTTTCAGCTCTATTAGAAACTAATCGAAAGAAAAACATAATGATTTTTTTTTCAAATAGGGGAATGTCTTTTATAATGGCAAGAAGGCAACTTTTTAAAAGTTTTATACACATCAGAAGAAGAAAAGCCTCTAAGCCTCTATGAATAGTAATAAGTTCTAGGTAACTGAATTCCTGAATAAGAAGCAACTGTGAAGAAATAATTTTGAGAACATAACATATACAGGGTGTACCAAATTTTAATAATTACAGATTGTACCTATTTTACATCAAATAATATGCAGTCGAACCGTGCTGTAATGAACACAGTTTATAATGAAGCCCCATATACAATGAACAAAACCATCTACCCACCCAGTTCATTACATACTTTATGCAATTTTATACTTTTATACAGGATTTACAAAAATATGCAAATCGGATGGATATCTATATACAAACTGCAAGGACATCTTTGACTGAAACCTTTTTTTTTATATTTTTCATAATTTTGTTCAGAATTTCTGCAAGTTTCAATTAATTACTAATCACAACTGGAATTAGAATAATGCCCCACCACAGATCTCAGATACAGCATTTAGTCACCATCAAAACCAGTTATTATCTTACTAATTATGAAAGGGTCTAAATATACATAGTTCAAGAAAAATCATCAGGAACACATTTTTTATGCTATTTTTCTTTTACCTTCACCCCACTTTTCTCTGTGTTTCAAATATAGGCTGTGTGAGATAGGTGTGAAATTCATCTGTAGGATAACAAAAATACAAAAAGCATATCTTAGGACACTATAAGGTGCACATGACCTCTGAATCAAAAGACATGGATAGGTTCTCCAGTTTGTATGAGTTGCTAGACAGAGCTCCATTGAAGTATGATGATATGATGAAAATTTTGAAATTTTTGCTATTAAGGTAAAGAGGAAGTTTTGTGTCTGCAGTTTCCTAGGTGATTCTTCTTTTAGGCAATGAAGAGTTTTGATCCTTATCAGTTAGTTTTTTTTTTTTTTTCTTAGTAAAAACGCTCTCCAAATTCTATTTTTCAAATAGGCATTCTTTAGGCGTTTTGCAAGACATAAGATATTCTTTGTAAAAGTTATTAAAGCTCTGTATTTCATTTATAAATATCTTAAGAGTAATACTTATTTTCTCAATATACATTAAATAAGATATGTAGGTGATGAAATTATCTTCTTTTTTTCATATTTTTCAGAAGAGAAAAACTCTCAAATATTCTTTGGTCAAACTCTCTACACTCTCTTTGCTGCATCAAAAATTTAAACACATGGCAAGAAGAAAACAGCAAGCTTCTGCATTAAAAATAAGATAAGGATTATTAAAAATATACAAAATGGATATCTGTCAGAAATACAATTTAGGTGGTACCATATGAAAAAAATCAAAACTTCAGAACTTTTGCTCATGGAAAATATTTGGACACAAGGAAAAAGTTGAGAAAGTTGTTGAAGAAGCACTTTTAAAATGGTTCACAATTCAGAGAAGCCATAATTTGCCAATGTCTAGAAAAATGCTTCAGATAAATGCAAATGAATTTGCCAGACACTTTGGAGAGATTGGAATGAATGAACAATAAATTTAATACATGCATATAATAACTGCAATTAAGATTTACTATTCACTTCTTTTGGAAGATGTGATAATGTTAATCAGCATTGTTTTTGAATTTTCATTCAATTTTTATACATTTGAATGAGATAACACATTTTTCTTTTTGGATCGGATACAGTGAACCAAATTTCCAGTCTCTTGAAATTCTTTATAGCAGGGTTCGACTTTAGTTACATGCAACCTAAAAACAAAATTATATCACAGTAGGTTATTAAAAAAAGAGAAATCAGTCTTTAAATTAGTCAAACAAGCAGCTTTAATTTGGCGCAGATTCTGAATAAAAATGAAATTTTATTCAAAACCTATGGCAAACTAGGGTTGCTTTTTTGCCCAGTTTTAAACTGCTTTGTTTGTCTTCCATTCAAAAAAGTCTTCATTCAGTTCTTGTATGTATTCCTTTATTATATACTAGAATTCCTTCTGCAACTTTAATATATTTTTAATGTTTTTTTCAGTTGTTGTTTTTCACGTACAAATTTACATAATTTGTCAAGCTAATTTGAATTTTTTTATTTCTTCAATAAATTTCTTAATTGCTTGGATGAGTCAGCCTGAATTTTTGTATTCTACATACAGCTACTACATCCAAATAATTGTTTATCACAGATTTACCATTCAAGTTCAACTGCCTGATATTTCAACTGGAAGTTGTAGCATTTTATGCATGCCTCTGTTATTAGATTAACTTAGATGATTCAGATAATGTTCTCAAACCAGAAATGTATAGGTTGTGGTACTAAAATGTCATGGTCCAAGTTTCTTAATAGGCCAAACCATGTGCATTTATCACATTTTTGAAACAAATGTAGTGACTATTTACCATATGTTTGAAACAAATTTCCACTATAAAATTTCTCTTCTGTACTAGTTGCAAGACATAAAATTCTATGCCTTTTAAATGAGATAATTTTTAATATGTTTTAACATAATGCTTTTAATATGGAATAACTGGAATAACACTTGCGATTGAGTAAAAAACAGAGATAAATTACACATACATATATATACTGACAGAAAAGGACATTAAAATCTGTTTAAACAAAATTTTAGTGAAATTGAAAACAAATTTCCTTCCTCTCTCTCCAAAGATATAAGAAAGCAAACATAATTTAACTATCAGTTTAAATCCCCCTTTTTTTGTTATAGCAACCTTGAACAGAAATGGCAATTGGTGTATGCAATTGGTTATCTATGTGTGCAAGCATCATACTGATTCTGATGAAATCTGAAAAAAAATCTGTTTAAAATGAATTTGAAGTACGGTTCCATAAATGATTTGATAACAAAATTGTATTAAATAAAACAATAAATACAAATTTATATTAAATTGGTACCGTAGCAACTGAATGAACTGCTTGTGTGTATCAGTTTATATGATCAGTATATGTCTATTTTTAATGAAGAGTAAAATGTGGTAATTTATGTTTCTCACCAAGGTCACTATAACAAGATCCCCCATTAATTTAGAAAAAAAAAAGCAATTATATTATTATTGTTTCCTCTTAAGAATTACAGTCCTAAGTTTAGAATCAGACTCAAGATTTATGTTTTCGCAAAAATAAAAAAAATCACATTTTCAGCTAAATTTTATTATGCATATGTTACATGATATACTACATAACTGAACAAATTATGCTTTTATAGTGGTTCATAAATACACTTTTTAATTAAAATAGAATAAAATGAATTATTTTGTTTTTATGCCAAGAGAAAGGGATATATTTGGAAATAGAAGAATGGAAGATACCTCATTCTGTGCTCCTGGAACCAGCTATTTTATTTATTTATTTTTTATTAAAAAAAAAACTGAAATTTCAGCACAATTCTGATACTTGAGTTTATCTGGTGCAAAATATTAATTCAAATGAAATTTTACTATCATTATTATATTACATCAATTACAAAGTCAAATTCAATTTGAAAAATCTTGCATAATGAGTTTTTTGTTTACAAATCTTATTTAAGTACACCTTTTAAAAATCCAAATATTTTGCAAGAGTAAGATTCTCATAATCATTACTGATAAAGAAGCTCATTAATGATATATAATAGTACAAATATAAATATTAAATAGCAAAAATGTAATATAAAGCTAATAACTGTAACATCATAAATTTAAATAACGTTATTTAACTTACATATTACTTTCAAATCAAAGTAGAATGACTAAATACATTCAAAGGTCTTAGTGTTATTATTCAGTCAGTTCATACCTGGAACAAGTTCCATTACAATCATGAATGGATGCTTTTGTACACAAATTCCAATAAATTTTACTATATTAGGATGATTATAATCCATCAAAATTCGTCCTTCTTGTAAAAACTTCCGTTTCTGAGCATCAGGTAGATTTACATGACAGGTTTTAACAGCAACTTCATCAGGATAATTCTTCAAGTGTGCTTTATAAACATCTCCAAAATTACCCTAAAAATTTTAGAATTTTTTAATGAGAAAAATATAGAAAACTATTAAAATAAAAAGTGCTGTTTATGAAGGACAGATAAGACAGGACAGACAATGCATATGTGCAATTGAAATAAAACATATCAAATATAAAATATAATTACATTCTGTAGCTTATTATAACAAGGATAATTTACATTAATGAATAAGCTGAATACCTTTTCTAATATTAGGAGGAAATTGCTGATGCTTAATGATGATAATTTTATATTTGAGCATGTATAAAGATATTTTATTCGACCAAATAAGAACAGCTGACCATGATCTTACTTTCTTAAATAAATAGTATGAATCTAAATAAGTGTGATAGTATTCTTGAACAAATGATGCATAGTAGACTAGTTTCTCCCAAATATTGTAATTCTACTAAAATTATGATTTTATTTTAGTATTATTATAATTTTTATGAAATTATTATAATATTTAGTTAATTATTAATTAACAAAACCTTTTTTTTTACAGATTAAATCTGATTAAAGTAATTTTGCACAGTCCCTTTGAATGCCAAAAAAATCTAATTCTTGAACTCAAAGGTAGAAATAAGACTGACAAAACTATACATAGTGTTTACCTATTTTGGAAAGATTTTGATGCAGAAAAGATTTTGGTGCAGAATTAAAAAAAAAAAAATAATAAATAAAAAAAAAAGCAAATGATTTGGAATAAAATTTTTTAGCAACAGCTTATTATCTTAAATATCATCTCTATTTTTAAATTTATTTTTCTTTCAAATTGTCACACATAAACAAGCTGTGGATTGAAGAATATGTTTTCGTACTTTCCATAAAGAAATACTCCTTTCCATAATTCAGAAACATTAAGAAATACATGGCAATAAAATTTCTACATTCAAACATCATTAATTGGAAAGCAAAAAACCGTTAGTCATTACTTATTCATGGAAAGACAACTCCACACGAATACTAAAAAAAAAACACACACTGTATCTAATGATTTTAAAGTTAAATTGTTGGTAACAAAAGAAAACATATTGATGCAAAAAGAAGTTGAAAATTCATTAAATACATGTAGCAGCAAAAAATAAAATAATAAAAATTTAAAAAAAGAATGAGACTTACAACTTAAAAAAGATAAAAAAAAATGATATTGACCAGTGTTTGCTGAGGCATGTGCCTCAATGCAGAGCAATTTTGTGAACCCTTAATGAAAACTATTTAGCAGAAGACATACAGAAATACATTGTGCCCTTGATGATGCATGGGTTTACCTAAATGACTGCAACAATAAAATGGCTTATAAAATTAGCAGAGTAACAACCTTGCATTTGGCCATTAGAAATATTAATTTTTTCATGACTTTTAATATGAAGTTAATTGAACTCTTACTGCTGTGTTTTAGTTTATGTCATTCACATGTTCTTATGAAACATGAAAGAATTTGAGTAAAATACATTGACGCAGTAACTCTGAATTAAATCCTTTTACTGGAGGTAATTACATAAGCAAGCTTTGAAGTTGCTTTATGATAACATGCTAATCAATAATCAGAATCACAATCCTATGGTTTCCGATTGCCTATCTATCACATCCATTACAATAACTTTAGCAGAAACATAAAATTATCATAAAAGGCAGACTGACCTCATCTTTTTATCTGTACAAACATGAAACATTATACCTGCCATTCCAATGTAGAATATTATACAGTTTCAAAATAAATAATGACATACAATCTTAGAAATAGTCTGTTTTGTTGATCACTTGTTCTTTTTAGGATACAAATTTTTTAAATTAACTATTCAAGAACATCCATTAAAAAAAGTTATTTATTATGATGCAATTCTGAAAATCTTCGAAGGAAGGCACTAATATTTCTGAAAACATGCATCAACATAGATACTATATTCTTATACTCTGAAAAGTCTGACAAACAAGAGAAGCTTAATTTAGCATCTGTTTACATTTCATTATATTTTTTGCTTTCTATTGTTAATGATTTTTCAACTTTTGGACCAGCTCTAGTTAGCTTGATTCCTTGACACATTTACTGAAGTGTTTGAATTTTCCATGAACCAGAAAATTGTGAGTTTGAATCCAGTTGAGCTATTTTCTTATTTTTCTCCCACTACAAATAAATGTTTTATTATTTCTGCAATTCTGTAATTAACAGAATTCTGTTAATAAAAAATAATTCAAATTTTTATATGTAACTATTACATTACTTTATTAGTATACATAAAATTTTATATTAATTATATAAATGTAATTACTATATTTTTATGTTAGTTATTAAGTGATAAAATTTGTTTTTCCTCTTTCCTGTACTTAAAATGATGCTTTATTATGAATCTAATTAGCAACAATGTATGTTATATTTTGTGCTATATATGAAGTGATCAATATAACACATTTCACAATTAATTGCTTTTCTTTCCCTCTTCACTAATTTTATTATTTTTTTTTTAAATTTACAATTTTTATTAATTTTCATATTTTGCATTTTATTATCATTTCTAATTACTGTTACTTTCTGTCTGCTACTAAGCTTCCTGTTTATTATTTCTATCAAATTATTATAACTTATTTTTAAAATAAAGGTATTGAAATTTTGCAAATTATTATGTCTGTTATAAGATCGATGACTTTCTCCTTTTAGATACAAATCACGCTATCTGCTTTGATTGGCTTAGTAGCTCAAAGTATCATAAATAACAAAATCTTCCAGTGTGGACGAAACACTTGTCTGGTGAAATGTCTGCAAGGGAGACTTGTTTAGAGATGTCTCCTTGGCCATAGGCCTTTACAGAAGAATGCAGGTTTTTTTTATACTTATGATTCAAACCATAATTTCGTCACCAATCGTCATGCAAAATAATAAATTTTAAGTCATTAGTATTGATAAAATAGGGAAGCACACTAATGACCATGAGGCAAATTTTTATGACATAGAGCATAATAAATACATATACACTTTCCACATTCACTTTCAAGAATATAAGCATGGACATAAGCTATAAATTTCAATATGGAAATATTGTAGGTATTATTTCAATACAAAAAAAAATATATTTAAAAAAATATGGCATGCTTTAAAAACTTACTGCTCCTATTTTCTCAATTAGATCAACATCATCGTTGTTCAATTCCCATCTTTCACGAGGT
The DNA here is from genome assembly GCA_000611955.2 of Stegodyphus mimosarum. Classification (NCBI taxonomy): domain Eukaryota; kingdom Metazoa; phylum Arthropoda; class Arachnida; order Araneae; family Eresidae; genus Stegodyphus; species Stegodyphus mimosarum. Next base: position 611,081 of record KK120836.1, read on the forward strand.
ATTGGTCGTTTTAAAATGGCTCCAGATTTCATGGTGACTGGCAGACCAGACTGAAACTGATGCATGATTAATTCTTGAATGGAAGAAAAACTAGGTCCTTCAAATCTGTATTTTCGCTGTGGGGAATTTAGAATTATTTTTTGCATAATTATGATAAAGAAATATGTAACAGAAAAATTCATGGATATGCAAGAATACATTCTTGTAATGGAGTTAAAGAGTTAAAAAAAATTCGGTATTTGCTCATCTGTCAGACAAAAGTGATTTCACGATGATTAAGAGAAAGAAATATGACTAACTGCTATATATGATATCCTTTTCCAAGAATTTGAATATCTATCATTTATAATACACTTCTTACTCAGAAGATGATAACAAAATCAACAACTAGGTTAATAAAGAACAAAGCACTCATTAGTCTCTTAGAATATAATGAATACTCCTTCAATGAGCTTAGATTAGCTTTCATGATATATGATTCCAATCTATCGCAGTGCAGCTTTTTACGTTTTTTTGCAATGTTTTTGTTTTCTATGCAGTTACTAAGCTATCAAATTCTGATCTGTTGTCAATATTTGTATATGCACGCTTATGAATAATTTGCACTTAATTAATGAACAAATACCAAAATTTAAAACTTGAAGAAGTATACATTATTTTCTTGAATAACTGTCTTTACCCACAAATGATCTGAATTACAATTAGACATTTTGCAACCTATTTAAATTTAATATTTGCAAAAACTTATGTATGCAAAAAGATTTAAACATTTAATTTAATAATTATCATATAAAATTTAATATTAATTGAATTATTAAAGTTTGAATAAGAATAACTGAAATTTTCAGTTGATCATATTTTTCATAAAAATACTGTTATCTTTTCAATATTAATTAAGAAATTGAAAAATTTAATTTTATTGCCATTGGTACTACATTTTTCACATTTCACTTATTACAAAACAATATCAAATATATTAGCATAGAAGGCTTACATCACTTGTCATATGTACAATGAAGTGTTTATAACCTTGAGAACAGACAGACAAAACCAGCTGTTTGGTATCATTTCGAATTGTTTCTCTAACAAGAAAATCACCTTCATTAACTAAAAGCCTGACAACTTCTTCACGAGGCAACACTCCATGAAACCAATCTTCAGATTGATAACTTGTATCTTTGATCTCCTACAAATAAAATATTTCACCCCATTCACAAAACGTATAAAATTATTATGTTAAAATATGAATAAAATTTAAGTACAGATATAAAAAGACCATGCTTATTTTTAATTCCCCTTTATTTATATGCTTTTGAGATGTTTCTGAACACAACACCACAAACATTTATGCAGCTATATGTGAAAATTATAACTGTTTCTGTTAAGAATTTCTATTGTAATAAGACAACATTTAATCCTACATGTTAAGCCAAATGATCAAAGGCCTAACATGCAGGATCAGAGGCCAAAGATGGCTTCAAATGAATCACATTCTATTATTTTTAATCAACAAAATAATCTGTTCTAAAAACCTTTCTGTGATTCTAATAAACCGACCCCCCCTAAAAAAGATATACTTAAAACATGCATGTTTCACTATTAAACTGCATACACAAACTGAAGACTGTTAATCTCTGAAACCTCTTCAACAAAAAATATTCAGAAAACATGAAAATTTGTAGCACAATACAGTGTATATAAAAGATGAAAGTTTTTTAAAATAAATTTAATATTTTCCAACATAGTTGCATATAATGTAACAAATTTTATATCTGTTTTCTTCATTGCTAAGAAATCCAAGTTTTTAAGCATTTACTTTATGCATAGTTTAAGATACATACTTACTCTCCTATATGTAATTTTTTCACTTTCGACAACATTATCTAAGAAATCTTTATTTGGAGGAGAAGGAGGACATGATGTAGCCTATGTGGAATGAAAACAGCATGCATAAACAATATAAAATATTCAGTCCTTATGAGCAAAATAATTAAAAAAAATGTGATACATTAGTGAAAATACTGGACACTTGTGAAAAAGAAGTACAATGAAAAATACTTGGCTGATATATACTTGTTGAGACGGCATTTTTATTTCATTCCATAGTGTCAATGATAAGAATAATTACTATTCCAAAAATTCAGTTCAGAAACCCTTCTATGGAATTACAAGAAGACATATATTGAAAAAAAAATTATACAGTCTCTGCTTACTATGCAGAAAAATTTTCTAGCTACCTGCAAATGTATTTAAAAATTATTTAATGTATTAAAGCAGTTTTTTTTTATATTGCTGAATCTGAATAATGAAAGCCTTTTGATTAAATAATTACTACTTTCAAACTTCCCATACTTGACTTCCCTCTTCTCATTCTTATCACTGGCTTTGTCATTTGAACTTCTGCAGATGAAATATAAGATTCTTTATTCAAACCTGTATATTTATGAATGTTATGCTAATTCTTGTCGCGTTAATTCTTCCAATAAACTTTTAAATTATTGGAGATTGATTTTTTATCAAGCTCATGCACTAAAGGGAATAGCCATTTTCAAAATGGCAGTGCAGGAAGAATTTCATAAAAGAGCAATCAATTAATAAAATTCAAAAAGCAAAACAGTATCAGCAATAAAACACATTTCATGAGTTTTTTTGGGGGCATTTTTTTCTCTATGTACACAGCATTGCGTTTTCACTTAAAAAAAATGAGAGACATAAATTCAGCATCCATACAACTTTGGCATGACACAGTGACCAAAAGAGACATGTGCTAAGCATATACCTGGGATACCCCATAAGTACCTTCTGGCGACATACTGTTTTGAATCATAAATATTGTTTTTTTGAATTTTTGGAAAGGGTACCAGTAAGTACCACATAAAATGTAAATAAGAGCCTAAATGTCTCAATAAAAGGCATATCTCATTTTTTGTTATTTTATTTGTTTTCAATGTTAGATTTAAATGGCAAAAAATTTTTAGGCACCTAGTTACATTCAATGCTCCAAGATCACAAGTCCATAGGGAAACTTCACTTGCAGGGGAAAAGGAAAAGTTAAAGAAAAGAAATGAAACATTTAATTTTATCAATAAAAAGTTGCACAAATGTTGAGAATTTCTTGATAAATTCATAGTCTTTGCTAGTAATTGAACTCAGTTTTTTTACTTCCAACACTTCTTGTTGACCACTACACCACAAAAGCAGGATAGAAAAATACCTTTAATGCCATACACAGTTACACAACTTTTTTTCATATTACTCTTAAAATAAATAAAATTAAAAATTTCTTATGCTGTAAAACAGTAAATAATGTTCCAAAGGCATTTCTAAGAAAAACAGAATCTACTTGCATTGACCACAATACATTTTTGTAATATTAACATAAAATTTTATTAAAAAATAAATGAATTAAAATTCTTTAAACTGGCTTTCCATGCAGATACATTACAAAATAAAAATTTAACTACTTTAATTTCCTACTTTTTTAATCAAAAATAATAAATCAATTACAGTTATTTTATAAAGAAGAAGGAAAAAATGAAATAGATTTCAGGTACTTTCAAATGACACTTAACTGCAAATAAAAATTTATGACATAGTTGCAAAAAAGCAATATAAATGAAGCATTACACTTTTAAATATGAGTAAAAATTCTGAAGCACATAATGTGAAGTATTGCATTAATCAAAGAATATACTAAATTTTAAAATAATTTTTAAACATTCAAACATTAACTCACTATGGTGGAAATAAATTGAATAAACTTATTAACATTTAAAAATTTATTTTCATTATAATTGTACAAATTTTAGCTATTTTTAAGATGATGTGAAAATTTAATTTCCACAAAATACTACTAAAAAATCCTATTAAGCATTACTAGCAGACTTTGATGTACATTGGAAAATTAATTGTAACATTATTCCTTTTTTAATTATTAGAATATGTTTAAAAAATAGAAAAATACTGTATTATAAAGAACACATTTTACTTACATGCTTTTGCTTTAATGTGAAGAAAGGCTGCTTGAGTTTCTCCATTATAAATTTTGATTTCTTGCTTAAGGTTTGATTTGAATCTTCTTTCTGTGTTACATATTACATAAATAATGTCTTAATTATATAATACAGAAATAAAAACAATATTAGATAAATAATGTTTAAATGGTTATGAATGTTAAGCCAGCGATTGTGACACTATTACTTGAGGACTCTTTACCACCCTCACAACAGAACTAGAAACACTCTGATTTAATACATTATTATAGAGGGAGGGGAAAAGACAAAAATAATCATGCAGACAGTTTATTCTACAACTGGATACTGAACCTCTATATTAAACTGCCAGTGTTCATGGCTTTAATACTGGTCTAATATTTTTACACAGATAATGTTACTTAATATGGAACTTCTATCCTAAAGTAGACTTGGCAAGAAATAGTTACTGATACACACAAGCAATTCATTCAATGTCTATGGTTATCAAGCTGCACAAGTGCACATAGTTTAAATCTGACATGCACACACAGTTTGTTTTTTCAGCTAGTGAGAACTTTCTCTGCTTTTTTTAATGCTAAATATTTAATATGCATATTATTTTCAATCTTTCACCTTATGGAGACAACAAAATAGCAGAACACAAAGCTCATGGGTGCGGTTCACTGATACCTGGAGTTGCACTTAGCAGAATTTATGTTCAGGCATCATAACAGTCATGATAATGTGTCTGATGCATTATTAACAGTAATTTCAGGCCACCAGATTTACTCCTTTGAATCCAAATGTGTAAAATGTGCTGTTTGCACAAAACTAATGATCTTAAAAGGTGCAGTTTATAAGAAAAACTGTTAAGAAAGTCATCTGGCCTGATACTGTATGTACTCTATGCAGATCACTATGCTTCATCTCTATGCAGATCTCTGAGAGAATCTAATACATAACACACAAAAGGAGAGGAAGGGATATGGATGTACGCCTTGCTTTCTCCATTTATCTAAAAATGACTATCGGATATTACTTCTCAGAACTAACACTTTTTTATGGTATGGCTCATTAATAACTCAGAAATCACCAATCACCCACATGATAAATGAGTGGACTATCTTGTATTGTGAGTACTTAAATATCTTGAAACTGTCAACCATTTGCCTGTTTAAAATGAACTCCAGATATGTTTTTGCATGTTGTTTATTCATATAAACAGCTTGTAAAAATGTTATTATATAAAATAATAAATACAGATTTATATTAAATTCCTTTTGCATATGTATATTAACCTTTGACTAATAACGGGACATATATGTCCCACTAAAAGTTTAAAAATTACTGCTGAGTTAAAAAGTACTAGAATCTCCTGCATGTCGGGGACCATCTTCCAATAGCTGGAAAATCAACATGCCACTGTGCTCGTTGTACACAAACGAACTTAGAGAAAAGGACAAATATAAGTAGCCTAATGTGTAATGTTGGGTTATGCAAAGAATGCTTTACCTTGTACCTTACGATGTAAAATCTATTTTATATAATAAAGTTTTCCAGAATAATAGGAGTGCTTACAGTAAATCGATCACTACATGTGGGACATATGTATCCCACCATTAACTATGGCTGGGTCATACATGTCTCAGCCTTTGGCTTGAAAACCATTAGTAAAAAAAATCCCAAATGCTAAATTTACCTTACTTATGATACATTTTGTTCAGTTGTATGGAAAACTGAGTAATTAAAAAAAATTATAGTCAAAGGATTAAATATATTGTGTACTGTAAACACTGAATGAATGACTTATATGTATTGATGTATTGTGTATTGGTGCATTGTGTGAGATTGTGCAGCTTATATGTATCTATTTCTTGCCAAGGTCCCTATAATGCACAAGTATTATAATTTGCTTAGTTGACAAATGGACTGCCAGAATGAATGAAAAATAAAAAATTATAAATTATTTTGATAAAATATTTATAAGAGGCTTACCATAATATTTTTTGCTCAAACCAGGACAATTGAGAAAGTACTCCAACAAAAAAATAATATCGGTAAAACTATCATGATAAGTACATTTCATTGAAAAGGACGTAAGTTGTTAAAAAAAAAACATGAGTTAGAGGGAATTTTTAATAACTCAACTGAACCTACCTTAATATTAAGAACTTATTATTTTATGACTAGTGTAACTTTTCTTCACAAATTCTTTGTTATTTTTAATGGCATTGAAAAATTCACTGCAACTTAGTTCACTGTTAATTTTGGAGCTTAGTAATGCTTTGAGCATTATTTCAGCAACTCTGCCTCATTCTTCAGACTGTATGATTTTATTATTGAAAATATTCTTTTGACTGGTGCCAATATGCCAGGCAGGCTGAAAATGTGTTCTGTTATTTCAATAACGCTGAGTAATACATAGCTATTATTATTATTATTGTTTAATGACAAATGCTGTATCCAATTTTCTTCTTTATTTTTTCAAATTTCAATTAGCTAACCTAAGAAGCTTTTGTAATCACTGCTTCATCCAAATATCTACTGATCCATGTTTATTTTAGTATTTTCCACAGTTTCATGAATCTTCCCCCTTGTAATTTTATTTTTAAACCATTTTAATTCACTATTGTTCATCAAAACAAAAGATTCTGCTTCATCAAAGCTGTTTTTTCATACCTCAGTGTAAGAAAGACATATCATAAAATGATGTAAATTGTAGGATTGTACTGGTATTAAGAGATTCATTATTTTCTAGAATTCTAAAGCACTTTTTTTTTCTTTTGCTTCTTGAGGCATAGATTTATTATTATTGCCTTTTGAGAAATAATTTTTTTTGGCTTCTTGAGGCATAAATTTATTATTTTAAGTACAGTTTCTTTTTGACATTTTGGAGACCAAATTAATTTAATGTGTAATGCAAAATAACTGCAAATGTGGACCTATAATTTGCCCTCAACTAAAATGCACAATAACGATGCAGCTAGTGAAGGTTACAGTATTGTCAACTCTAACTGAAACAAACTATCTAAAAAATGAAATAAAAATACCTAGATCTAATAGAATACTACAAATTCTGTAAAAAATATCTGGATAAAAAAAATTAAACATCTAAATTTATTAGGCCATACACTATAATTCTGGGAAAAACATAGATACATTAGAACAACATTAAAAGTACATAGATCTGGATACAAAATATTTAAATTAGCAGCAATGAGTTAAACAAAGGGGATATTTTAATTGCCAAATCACCATTTTTACCCTAGGCTGCATTATTTTTGCTTCTTCTATGCTTGGTACTTTTAAAATTTTACCAAATAATCAAGACAAAATTAAAACCTGGCCAGGATGCAGGGACCACATCATCCAACAGGGACAGTCCGGGTCAAAGCAGGACATATGATAGGCCTATTTATAACTATTCAGTTCATCAAAGTTGTTATGAAATAGAAGTTTGGGTTTTGGAATTCAAATATTCAAGAAAAACTAATGAATAATTTGGAATTTCATAACCAAATTATATCATGAAAATTTTATCATTTTCAGAGTCTTACAAATAATAAGGAACAAAATAAATTTTTAAATTTTGTGGATAAATCTCAGCCTGAAAGGGAGCAAAACTATAACAAAAATAATTTATTTATATTTCCTATTTTTAACATTAACAAATTTTCATAACTCAAAGCTAAAATGACCATGAACAAATTATCTTAGAGTTGCTTTCTATATGCATTATCACATGAATTCAAATAATGTAGCTACTCATACCACTATTCGTGCTTGAAATGTGATATTAATTAAATACTGATTTTTTTTTTCAAGGCCAGAAATAACAATTTGGATTTTCTCATAGGTTTGAATGATGTTTTCAGAGAATTCAAATGTAGTCCTTATGCCTGCTGTAAAATTGCAAATCACTTTTGGGATAAAAGCACAATTTATAAAATGTTTTTCATACAGAATGAAAATAATAACTACTAGATTTTTAATCCACTTAATGGAAAAGAAAAGAAAAATTAACTGCGGAATACAAAAACTTCATCAGCTACATATCTAAAATCACATCACAGCAAAACTGTTATTTCACAGAAAATGTACTTAAAAGATATGAAATGTACATATTTAATGTTTTGATTACAGACTAAATCACAGTATTATATTAAGTCTCATAATTTTTTAAAGCTAAATGTTCTTAAAAAAGTACATAAATTCTGTAGTTATTTTATTTAGCTCTAAAAATGTTCCACAGTGGAATTATCCTGAGAAATACTCTAAATAAGTAAATAAAGTTCCAACATTAAGAAATCTAGATTCATCTATTTCAAAGATACAAAGTGAACTTTATTATTTTAAAGCATTTTATCAGTTACAAAGTTTGGAAAAGGAATAAAAATTTGGGTCTAATTTTAATAGTTTACACAAGGATCTCTAGTTTCAGAGATAGGATGGCTTAGCAAATCAGTCTATTGATTTTCTTAAAAATTTCAGTTTCAGCAGTTTGATGAAAGTTATTTTCTGAATCAGCATGCCGGATCTGCATTCCACATACAAGTCCATATACAAGTCCACCTCTACAAAGTATGAGAATTAATAGCCCATATGAATTGCTAATGGATACATACATTTTCAGACACTAGATTTATAGACTCAATATCACATTCTTTGCTGTTGATACTTGGTTATCAGCTGGTACCTAGTGATACATTCCTAAAACTTTACCGGTTCCTCTTGCCAATGAAATTTATTTTCAACATCAGCAGATCAATCAAGTAGGCTTTTTGATTTATAATGTGACTGGATTGGATTTATAGTGATTGGATTGAAGATCACACCAGATTGTTATTGTCTGCAGCTGTTTCATCCGTCATATGAATGCACATAATTTTTTAGACTATATTTTTCTGCCATGCAATCTTACTGCATCAGAAGTACAAAATTTGTAAATTTTTGATAAAACATCAAAAATACCACATATAGCAAATGCAGTAAAAATTAACATCAGACGAATAACTATTGTATAGATAAATTTCTGCAAAAAAATATCATACATATGTGTATGATACTTACATATAAAATATAAAAAATACGATGACTTTGCTCTACGCGAACAGGCAGCCTCTAATTAACTTTCTGCAATTTCAGAATCTTCTCCCTAGACCAGTACTTTCGAGAACACTCTGGCATGTTATATAACTGCTGATATAAATAGCAAGGTACGTGCCATTTTTAGTTAGACTGCTTCCCACATTGCTACAATTAGAACCTCCGCTACCTTGCTTATCCTTCTCTCCTTTGTCTCCATAAGTTATGATGCAGAAATCTTAAATTGAATATTATCTAATTTAAATCACTACGGATATGTGATTTGGTGCTCTTTGTCTAAAAGAAAAATGATCTGCCTTTCAATAGAATAAAGACAACCTAAACTTCCCTTGCTTTACTAATGCTTTGCTTTCCTGGCCTCTCGTTTTAAGGGGGAAGGCAAGAAGTAAAATATAAAAAATACGATGGCTTTGTTCTACGCGAACAGGCAACCTCTAATTATATTTTCACAATTTCTGGATCTTCTCCCTAGAACAGTACTTTCGAAAATACTCTGGCATGTTATATAACCCGCTAATATAAATAGCATGGTATGTGCTATTTTTAGTCAGACTGCTTTCCGCATCACTGCAATTAGAACCTCCGGTGCTTTGTTTATTCTTCTCTCCTTTGTCTCCATAAGTTATGATGCAGAAATCTTAAACTGAATATTACCTAATTTAAATCACTATGGATATGTAGTTTGGTTCTCTTCGTCTAAGAAAAATAATCTGCCGTTTAATAGAATAAAGATATGAAACTTTATAGTGAACTCTTCACTCTCATTTTTCCTCTCTTTCCACTCTGCAATGACAACGCCCCAGATACTGATGTGACCTGACTGCCAAGCTCATCATTCCTATATCCATCTATTAAATTATCTCACACACACACACACACGCACCCACGCACGCACGCACGCACGCACGCATGCACGCACGCACGCGCACACACACACACACACACACACACACATATATTAAAATGGTTTCAAATTGAATTTTTACACATATATATTAAAATAGTTTTAAATTGAGTAATGGTTTAATAATAATGGAAAAAAATGGTTTAAATGGTTTTAAACTGAATTTCTGCTCCTTGGAGATGGTATATAGAAACTTTTCTTAATATAAATTATTATGAATTATTGGTTTATATATATAAGGATGCATTACAGATATGCACATGCTTTAATTGGACTGAACATTTCACAACGAAATAAATAATAAAAAAAGCCCTCATCCTTCCCTAATCCCCTTTAATACAATTTAAAAAACAAAAGGGAAGAGGAGGAAGAAACAAAAATTACATCTTGCTAAAAGAATCTGGAACACTTTCTAGGGTTGTCATAAAGCTAACAGGAAAATGGAATCAGGGATTAATTAGTGTTTATTGGTTGGTTTATTGCCTGTTAGTGGTTTATTGGTTGATAATAGGTGTGTAATATCCAAGTACCTTTATGGCTCTTTCAATCAGATCCTTAAGCAGATGTGCATAACGGTTTGGCTGTTCAGTATACTACAATAGTATAGCTACTTTTTATTACCATCTTAGAAGAGTGATTAAAGCTCCCTTGGTATAAAGAACAATTCTCTTACATGCTCTAATTAGAGATAAGGCTGTTGGCCTAATAACATACGTATTAGATTTTGTGACTTCTGCCACCATATGAATCTTTCATTAGATGAGAATTCCATGCTACTTATCCACAAAAGAGTAATCTGATGCAATAAAAAACTTAAATTTCTCATCTATTGTACATCTGTGAAATAAAATGAGTCACTCACTCAGATATGGCCCAAATCAAAATGACATTAATGAAAGTTATTTCTATAGCAATATATCAACATCAAGTGCAAAGTTTTTCTGGCAAAATGTAGCCACTGACAACAATATATACATAATGAAACTAATTTCACGTGAACTTTTATTTTACAAGAAGATTATGCATTAGTAAGTATCCAGACAACTTTAAATATACTGTATATCTTTACATGATATTCTTCATATGGATAATATTTTGTCTAATGGCTTTTTTGCACCATAATTAGCATCCAGTAAAAGATACTTCCATATCATCATATCATATATGTTATGAAATACCATATTTACTTCCATATTTTTAAAAGTATTGATGTAATATTTCCCTTCCTCAAGATATTCAGAAAGCGAACACCATTAAACTTTGAAATGGATTCATCCATGTAATGATTGTTTCCATTTTATTAAATGATTTGGTCACACAATATAGGTATAAGGGGTCTGACTGATAAAATAATCATAGTGAAAAGTTGCAAGAAAAGGAAATATCTAATGGTTTGGTTGGTTCTGAAGATCATTACAAGTGAAAAGACAGATTGAAAGGTGATGGAGACAATGACAATGGTGATGAACTTGTAAGCTATAGCAGATGATAACACAAACAAAAAGCTCTTTCAGCAGCAATAAAAAAATTGATAGGTATTAAAAGTGAGCAACAGTAAGAGCAGGTGAGATTCAAGATACAGAGCAGTAGAAATGGAATTAGCTTATTAAATAGTATAATGCTAATATTACTGTAGTTCCAAACTAAATTGCAGGTTTCATTCAAATAAATAATACTGCGATAGTTAACATTAGTAGACATTTCATTTGTTTTGTTTTTACTGTAACACATGCTTTGGAAATTAAATTATTTACATAATCATCCCCTCTCAATTTTCATGTGATAAAATCAGAAAAAGGGGGGGAATACATGGGTAAATATAGTAGTAACAGCTACAAGATATGAAATATATTTCAGGAAAATTTAATAGTTGTACAATTAAAACGTTTTTGGAAGAGGAGGTGTATTTTAATTAAAAAACATATACTTCAAATAATAAGAAAACTAATTAAAAAATTCTGCACAATTCTGAGAAGCTCTTAAGTCATTTTCATCTGAAGATAAGGGAGGTTTCTTTCACACAGTGTGCTTTCGAATTCAACCAACAAATTCAGAGAGGATGAAAACTGCCATAGAACATGGGGTCGCAAACCACATTTAGTGGGAGAAAATTGCAAAAATTGTTATGAAGGGTGTGACATCGAATGGAACAAAAGGGGCCAATAATAAGTTGAAAAACATTTAGAATAGAAGAGAAACACGCCAATATGACAATCAAATTCGCTGAAACAACCTTGTATTTGGCGTACATTTACTAAAAACACTCAATCGATTTCGAGGGCAGCTACAGGTTCCTCCTCATCAGGAGAACAAAATATCTAGAAAGGGAAAGCAACCTCAGTAACGGCTTTTTTATACCCTCGGGTAGAAAAACGCGCGAGGAGGCAACGCCATCTATCGGCAAAAATAATAATCAAGAATCACGTTAATAGAATTTTAAAAGTGCTAGGAAGGACTGAATTAGACTTAAAATCATTCACTAAACATGCTAAAACTTTGTGAATATGAAAAGCCTCAAGAAAATCCAATTCACCAACAGAAGACGCTTTTTGGATAATTTTTGCAGATCCAAAGTCAAAATTATGATTAAATTTCCAACTATGATATGCTATTGAAGACTTGTTAATTTCGTCCTTTCGGACAGAAGATTCATGCTCCTTGATACGAAACTTTAACGCTCTTTTTGTTTGGCCAATATATCTCAAGCCCCACTGACATGATATACTATAAATTCCCGAAGAATTAAAGTCAGAAACGCAATCTTTTAGAGTCGAACCGTGAATTTTATTGATAGGGGAGAAACTGACCTGAAAATTGAATTTGTTGAGAATCCGTGCAACTTTATAACTAACAGAAGGATAAAATGGAAGCACAACAAGGTCATTAATATTATTTCTAACAGTGGAAAGTCTTCTGTGATGAGAATCTGAAAATTTTTTAACAGCTTTATCAATGATCACGGGAGAAAATCCTCGGTCAATAGCAACTGCTTTTAAATAACATTTATTTGACAGAAAAACATTTATTTGACATAAATTAAGACTACAGTGCATTACAGTTTAATGTTGGAAAGGAGATCATGAGACATTTTTATCGGAATTAATTGATGTTGTGACTGTGAAGATCACTATATAGCCAACAACGATGGACAAATAATTGCTGGACAGGTTTAAACATAATTGGTGTGCTAGCGATTATGCTCTGTGCTATCAGACCCTTCTGTGTATCCACAGGTATCTGCTTTAACCCCTTCGCGCCGATTGTCACGTCTACGTGCCAGCAACGAACACACTCACTTCCCGGCCGACACGCAGGCGTGCCAGAGCGTTTTCCCTTTTAGTCCCGACTGTCACGTATTTGTGCCAGTGTCCTGGAACGTTTTAAAAACTATATTTTCTGCCATAAGATGGCACTGTATGTCCAGATGGTTTCAGATACATGTACATTAGACCTTCTACTCGAAATGAGAGAAGCATGACTCACATACACGTGTTTTTGATTATATAAACAAAAGGGGAAATAAATGTTTCCGAATCACGTGGTTTATGACGTCTCTTTAAATTCGCACGTGGTAGTTGTTTATTGTAAGTAGAGAAGTTTTATTTTCGCTAAAGCGTTGGGTATTTCGGTTTGCAGTTCGGTTTTTAGAAAATAATTAGATCTTGTTAGACGTAAATTCCTTCTGTTTTTACCGTTGCAATGTCGAAGCGTTGAAAATATTTAACAGAGCATGAAATAGCAGAAATGATGCAAAATATTTCAGATATTGACTCTGAAACAGATTCTGATAGTAGTGATAGTGATACTATGATATATTCTGATCATAAAGAATCTGGCGAATCTAATGATGATGAGGACATTTCGGACATATGTATGCCGAGTACGTCGAAAGCAAGTACTCCTCCATGGTCATCCACAATAGAAAATTTTTCGGAATTACCGCTCCGTCATTATTCAGTACCCATCTTTCAGAAAAACTCTTAAATGGTATAAGAAGCTTTTCTTCAATATCATGGATATGGCTGTATTTAATGCCAATACTCTTTTCAACAAAAAAAGTAAAAAAAATCATCCTCTCCTGAATTATCGGCTTAATTTAGTTAATCAAATTATTTATCGGTATTCCTCTAAAAGCACCAATGTTAATATCACACCAAGATCAGCAGAATCATTAAATCCGCTCAGATTAACTGAAAGACATTTTCCAAAACTTTGTTCAGAAGAGACTGATAAGAAAACGAGACGACGATGCTTCGTTTGTTCACATTCCCGGAAAAATCCTCCAAAACGGCAAATGAGTTATTACGAGTGCAAGGAATGTAACATAGGACTGTGTGTAGATCCCTGTTTTCAAATTTTTCATACGGAAAGACAATTTTAAGTAATATATTTAGTTTTCGGATGTATAATGTTAAAAGTCATAAAATGGTGAGTAATGAAAAAAAAAATGTGTAAAATATGCATTTAAACAAGAAATAAGGTAATTAAAGTATATATAAAAATATCTATAAAGCCGTTTAAATAATCTATAGAGAATTATTAAACAATGCGTTGATACTTCGGAAATTTCATGGATTTAGGCTTAATAGCAAAAAAGCCCCCGGCCCTGGACGGACGCTCGCGTAAGACACTGCCGGCCTCCGCGATAAGCGCGCGTTTGAGCTACTCGGCGCGAAGGGGATAAAAGATTCTTCTCAATTGTTCCTTCAGTATGGGGCTTCCTTTTTCAAACAGCACTCATGGTGGTCAGGACTTGGGTGGGTGGCCACCCATGTGATAATGCGAGCTAATCAACAATCACTGTCCTCTCAGTTTCCTGATTTGTCAGATAGTTTTCTATTGGTAGATTTTAAATCCCATAGACTACTAGCACATTCTGTTAAACTGATGACGTACACTGCGCAACAAAAAAAAAGGGTGGGGAAGGGACAGTTCTATATTTCATGTTCTACTGGGCCGATTGATGAAATTCAAATTGCATTTTCCATGTCTCGAAAGTGCAACTTAGGATATGTATTAGATTTATATACAGCATTGGTCTAATATAGGTGTTCCGTACTTGTAACTTGATCGTTTGGCTGACGGAGCACTTTCCCATCGCATTTTTGTTGCTGTGCATTTCTCGTATTAATCTGTAAAATCTGGCAACTGAAAAGTAATGTTGACTCTCTGCTAATTGGCAACTTGTCTATTCCACTGCGCAGCAGATGAACGCTGACTCGCAATGTACTCGCTCTTGTAACTTTTCCTACGCTGTAATAAAAAATAATTAAATGATATCGTTGGTAACGCATTTCTTCCTACGCTAAATTACGCACGCTACCTACGCACATTTTTTGGTCCGCCGACCCACAGAAGAAACTAAACCTATGGATTAAACGCTATCGGTTTGCAACCAAAAGTCAACAATGACCATGGATATCACAACTTTAAATCGCAAACGTGGAAACATCAAAGGACAGTTAACAAGGATTTCAAATGCTATAACAGCCGCA
>KK120836.1:630943-656976 GCA_000611955.2 Stegodyphus mimosarum
TGCATTTCTCTATTAATCTGTAAAATCTGGCAACTGGAAAGTAATGTTGACTCTCTGCTAATTGGCAACTTGTCTATTCCACTGCGCAGCAGATGAACGCTGACTCGCAATGTACTCGCTCTTGTAACTTTTCCTACGCTGTAATAAAAAATAATTAAATGATATCGTTGGTAACGCATTTCTTCCTACGCTAAATTACGCATGCTACCTACGCACAATAGGTATTTTGGCACAAAATCGGACTTTTTCTGAAACGACATCCTAATTTTTCCCCATATTTCGATTCTACGACTCAAATTATGCCAAACTCCCAAGTTTTGTAAAAACTGCACAAGTAGTTTTTAAAAAATTAGCTCTCAAAATTTCAGCTCCTTAATGTTAATTCGATTTGGCATGTATTTATTAATATTTTTTTTTATTACACTTATTCAATTCCTGCTTTCACAGTTCAAAATGTAGGTTCCTTCCAAATAAAATTCGCCCACTTTTATGATTTATTTTTAAAATTTGTATTTTTAAATCATTTTTATAAATTTTGGGAAAAAATTTTGAATTATAACCTATAAAATTTTTACATCAACTTAAAGTAGACGTATTTCTAAGTATACCTGCAAAAAATTACAGCTTTTTATTTAAAATTTTCGAAGATATACGTGAATTTATATGTTGGCGCATTTTGAAATTTGGCATATTTGTTGAAAGCGATAACAACATCTAATGTGGTTTACACACTTTGCTAAAATTATTTGAAAGGAACGATGCAACTTTTTTTCCACTCCTGCACAATGGAAGGGATAGGAAAATTGGTTGCCATGTATTAAGAAGTTTGCAAAGTAAATTATTCCTGGCACAAACTGAAAAAAATTCACCAAGTTAAAGTTTTGAATTCCTCTGTGAATTTCCCACCAAATTTTACAAAATTTAATATCTGGGCATAATTTGAGTCATAGAATCGAAATATGTAAAAAAATCGGTATGTTATTTCAGAAAAAGTCCAATTTTGTATCAAAATACCTATGTTAGAACAGTTCTATATATAAATCTAATATATATCCTAAGTCGTGCTTTCGAGACATGAAGAATGCAATCTGAATTTCGTCGATCGGCCCAGTACAACAGGAGATTTAGAACTGTCCCCCTTTTTATTTGGCACAGTGCTTCACCAGCTCACATTTAAGTGTGCAATTCACTGAACACTATTATTTACAGGCTTGAACCTTTTCAAATCTGAAATTCACCCATTTGCGGTATCTCTTGAGGCTTTCCTTGTGAGGTTTCCCTGAGCCGGGGATCACCTGAGGTGCTGATGTTAGCATGATAAATGATAAAATTCATGCTAACACCAGCCTAAAGGATCAGGATCAAAGTATCAAAACAGTTCTCTTATTTCTCCTATTTGGTTGTTTGCTTGAAATTATTCACATAATTTTCCCCTCTTAATTTTCATATGATAAGATCAGCAAAAAGAGGGGGGAATATATGAGTAAATCCAACATTAATAGCTTCAATTTATGAAATATAGCTCATGAAAATTTAATCGCTGCAAAATTGAACTTTTCAGGAGGAGGATCTGTATTTTCATTTTAAAAAATATACTTCAAATAGTTAGAAAAGTAAATTAAAAAAAAATGTAGAAAGAGACAATAAGGTAGACATACTTGTTCATTGGCACAGTTCTGGGAAGCTCTCAAGTCATTTAATTCAGAAGATAAGGGAGGACCTTCTTGGCCAATATATGACAAAGCAAAATTGACAAGATGAAGTTGAACATTTAAGATATGTTCAATGCATTGTAAATGACTAAGATCTTTAACTAATATATCAACAGCTCGTTTTTTAACTCTTAAGCTGAAAGAAAAAATACTTGATAGATAGTTGAAATGAGAGCTACAGAATGCAATGCATATTATTATTAGTTATATATATATCCATATGAAAAATATGCACAAATCAAATATTAATCATATTAATGTATTTTTTTACACACAATAACATCAGCAACCATATGTTTTACAGCAATAGTTTTCACACAAAGAAATTACAGAAGTTATTTTAAATACCTTTAAAATAAATATACATGCTTTACATTGCAAGAAAGAAAACATTCTTTAAACATACAAAATTATTTAAAGAATTAAGAACTTTTGCTTTATATGAAAACAATATGCATATACAAATCAAGAAAGTAAATATTATGAAATAAAGATGATTAATGAAATAACAATCCTATGCAGAATGTACTCATAATATTGTAAATATCTTAACACAGGTTTTTAGAATAACACAGTTTAACAGAAATAAACTAAAAAATAATCCAGAAAATTTCATATTTTGCCAAGAAATCATTAATCTGAAAATTTTGCAAATCAGGGAAAGGGGGGGAGTATTAAAGTAAGTTAAAAGGGAAAATATGCAACAAAAACAAGTACATTGAACGGAAATTTGTATGAGGGCTTCCAAAATTACGGCAAATTTCCAGTTCTCAGTAATTTTTGTACATTTACTTTTCACACATGCAAAAAACATCTGGGCTCAGCTAACACATAAATTACCTCACATTTTTAAACTCACGCCTATTTGCTTAAAACAGAATAGATAAATTTGGTAGTAATTACATTTAATTTTTATGCATTTTGATTACTTAACTAAATTCTGTTAAATCTAGTAGACAAAGCTGAACATTTTCAGTACATTTTACTCTTGGAGTTTAACCATAAATTAGAATTTAGACTACAGTGAAACAAATAAGCAGAGGCAAAGAAAACAATTTGTGTTGTGTACAGAAATTATGCTATTGCTGAAAGTATAACAAGGAAATGGTTCTCTTGGCTCTAAAAAAAGCAATTGATTTATTTGATGATACATGTTCAATAATACCATCAAAATTTGATGAAGATTGCTTAAATCAGTGTCTAGAGTGAATAAATTTGAAAAGATGAAAATTCCTTTTCTTTTAATATTAGTAATACTAACTATGAAAACTGAAGGCTTAATTTAAAAAGAAAAAAAAATGCATACAAATTAATTGAGAATGGATTTTATTTTCAACTCCAAGCTCCATATGTCAGTAATCAGATTAAATACAGAAAAATTAAAACTTAATACAAATGATTTTATATGAAAGTTCTAAAACTAATACATGCACAAGTTATAGATGAATCAAATAATTTATTTAGTTAAATATTTGGATTTATAAATGATAGCTTTTTATAAACCATAAATTTCGAGGAAGGAAAATACATACTTTGAGCAGTCTCGTTCATCAAATTGAGAAAGTTTTATTTCATCTTCATACTGCTGCAAATCCTCTTGTTTGCGCAAGAGATCTCTCTCACATTTGCTAAGTTTTAACTCTAGATCTCTTTTCCTAGAAAGGAAAATTAAAAGTTACACAAAATATAAAATTTTAGTTTAAATTCTTAAACATTCACAAAATTTCATAACAGGGCACAATCAAGGTCTTGTATTCAGATTTTGAGATACTTAACTGAAAGGCCAAATGTCATACAACTACTACCAGAAGGAAGAATTGCAACAATCTGCAAAATAACAAAGCTGTGATTGGCACATACCAGATGGCATTACATC
Organism: Stegodyphus mimosarum; assembly: GCA_000611955.2. NCBI lineage: Eukaryota > Metazoa > Arthropoda > Arachnida > Araneae > Eresidae > Stegodyphus > Stegodyphus mimosarum. Next base: position 634,532 of record KK120836.1, read on the forward strand.
ATATCATTGGCTAAGAACATCAAGTATTGTTTCTGTCTGATTGTTTATAGCTGCAAGTTGAGAACTATTTAAATTTGAATATGTGTAATTATAGTACTGTAATATCACAGACAATTATCAAATCAAGACTGCTTTTACTTTTTTGACAAAAATATATATGAAAAACTATTTACAATATCATTAAAAGAAACATCATTATCACATAATCTGATTCTCGCTTTTTGCAGCTTTATTTCCAGGAACTGGCTTCCATGAGAAGAGAGCTTTCTTAGGAAGTAAAAAAAATTCCCATTGTTCGGTGTGCTTGCCCTCTTGTATGCCTGGCACAATGGCATGTGCATAAGCTAAGATCATGACATTCTACTAGACACATCGATTTGTCTCTGAGTTTTAATGAGAGCCCAGCTTCGCGATGGGAATATTTTTGAAAATCCATCACATGGTCTTGCTTTAATTATGAAAGCCTAAACCTAACTGCCAACATGCACGTAGAATGCATAAAAATTCACTGTCTTTACAGTACCTGTCCAACAAGATAAGTTTTTAGGGAAATGGGAATCCTTCGGAACAGTCTGGCTCAATCAAACAAAGAACTTGTCATAATCATGCATATACAACAATACAATGTGTAAGAAGACAAATTTGAGACAAAAATTTAAAAACAAATATTTCCAACTCTAGCTAACTAACATTTTTAACTATGCTGACCTAAAAATTAAAAATTTCACAAAATTTGCTTAAGTAAAATATTTACGTATTTCTAAATTCAACTTGTTGTATAGGGTACTTTCAAAATTTTAAACAATACACAATTTATAATAAGTACTAAATTCCCAATATTACAATTACCTTTAAGAATTTAATATTGTACTAACACATTACTTATTACATTAAACACTTTACACAATACAATAGCAGATTTTAAAACTTTATTAAAAGAATTACGTCTTTATACTCAGTAAAGATTCTATTATTCATTTTATGCTAACTCTATGCAGCTATGTGCATCTACATTTTTTATTTTCAGTTCCTAGTCTAGATTGTAGCTGAACAGTTAAATACATAGAGACCACCTCAGCAATCTCTGATGTGTACCTGAATAAGAATTTAGTGCATTCTTAATTGTTTCAAGCAAAAATCGGCATATGTTTATTTAAAATGCTTCTGAATTTTTTCAATTTAGAATTTTTTGGTTGATTATTCTTTATTTTTACTCTAAATTAAACCATTTGTTATGTGTAAAAATAAAAACGTGTTTGCTCTTCTTGGTAATGTGTTATTTATATTGAAAGTTAGATTTATCAAGTAAAAGTAAGGTGTATTCTCAATTGTTTGAGCCACTCTATATTAATGCTTGTTTCCATGACATTGAAAATTTGAATGTGTTAGAATGGTTCATTAGAGCAGCTGAACTGAGATATATTTGATTTTGATATTATGATGAAAGAAGAGGATTGTATTGAAGGAAGATGTTCAAGTAAAGTCTTATACAAAACACAAAGAAATCCTGTTCTGGAATTTACAAGTCATTTGAGAGAAATATTCCAAAATAAAAATTGTTGCCAAATGAGCGTTATTGATTTTCCTTGTACTTACCTAGTGAAAAAGGCTTTAATTACAAGTCAATAATTACATTGTAAAATGAGAAACAGTTTGAATATTTTTGGTGAAGTTATTTAAGAATTAAGCACTTTATGTCCAATATTAATAAGTTGCATCAATACATCAAGTGCAACCATCACATTAATTAAAATATGTGTGCAATTAGAATATGTGATTTTGCTTCTGAAAACCTGTTTATATTTCTAAAATTAAAAATAATAATACAAAATATAATAAAAGAAATATCTAATACATAATTTTTTTCAAAGCTTACTTTCATATTTTTAAGTCTAATGCATAATTCATATTCTTAAATCTAATGTATAATTCATATTCTTAAGTCATCTTTAAGTTATTTATGTATAATTATTTTTATTACTATTTTGTTGTATGCTCTTATTATAAAGAAAAAAGGGTCTATGAAAAAAATCATACTCTTAGATGAGGTCATTGCAAGAAAAGGATTGGGAATCCTTAATGCACATGTAAATATTTCCCTTTAGCTTCGGCACTTGCATCTTTTTCATCTGGTATGCAACTATCGGTTCTTTCAGCTCAGCAAAAGTATTTACCTATAACCCTTTTGCTCATCCATCAAAATAACTCTGCAGTTCATACAAAAAATCTTTCCACCTACTGTTTGGCTTCTTTCTATGACTTACAAATTTTTTAGCTAAAGGTTTCTCGGTGTAAATTGTTCCAATTCAATACTGTTAGATATGAGAGAAGTCTTTTGCTTTATACTTGGTTTTGTGAATTATTATCAGCTCTACCTCCACTGCCAAAATAGTCATAATTTTAGTTGGCCATTTGGCTTCTGATATAGCTGTGTAGTGTAGAAAGGCAAGTGCAGCCCACACTAGGTATCAGTGCTGAAGGGGTGATAACAAAATTGCCAGTTTAATATTAATGAACCTTTTGTTACATTAAATAACATTTTAAATAATTTACATGAACCTCTACACAAACTAATTGCAGCAAATTGTGGGTGAACGACATGATGCTGTTATGGTTTGGTATAATTATGTGATAGAAGGGGAAAGGGGTGCTCTGTCTGATTTCTTTTGAACTGTGTTGGTGCTCAAGTAAATAAACAACTGATCCCGGTGATTGATTGTCTCTCCTGCCACATACATCCTTTGCCCCAAGTCATTCTGTGCGACAACATGTTATTTTTAACCTGAACATCACAATACACTCATGCTCCAAAAATAAGCAATAAACAGTAAAAGATACAAATGTAAAGGTAGAATTAAAACATACAATTTACATATGGAGTAGAACCAGGGTCCCCAACCTTTTTGTTCCTAAGAGCACATTCTAGAATATCTGTTGGATGGCGGGCAACATTTACTTTTTCAAGATTAACTTATAGTTTGTTACAGTTAATTATATAGGCACATAAAAAACAGATCGGTTGCATTTTGCTTTGTGCTGGTATACGTGTTGAATGCAATTTGCATTTCAAAAAAATGAGAAAACTTTCACATAAAATTTTATTGAAAATTAAAACATTTTTATTGTGATCAAACAGCAGTGGGCCCACATTAAATGATCAGCGAGTGCCATGATGCCTGTGGGCATAGGACTGGGAACCCCTGGAGGTACAGGTTACATCGCCGAATGCAAATAGGCAATCAAAATTAGGTAAAATGCAATTCCACAGTCATACCACAATGCCTTAAAAAGTGACATGTTGGACCCATACATCAGTTCGCAAGCAGCAATAGCTCCATGTAACCCACGATACCCAAAGACAAAAGCACAAGTCAAAGACAATATTTGCATGATGAAATGCAATGGAGGGCTGACAGGATGTTGCACACCAGTACAAAAAAATCCGCTGTTGCGAGAGAGCTATATGTGCATCAAAGTATCATCAACAGGCTGTGGAAATGGTACCAAAGGGATCAAAACCCTGTAGAAGACATGGGTCTGGAGGCCAGAGGATTACCACAACAGCAGACGATCGCTTCCTCCTGTTATGTGCAATATGCAGTAGATCAGTAACAGTACAATAGCTGACATCACATCTCTCTGCTGCTACAGGACAGCCCATATCCCACCAAACTGTGTCGCATCAACTGCATGAATGTAGACTGTACTCCCAACGACCTGTAGTTTGTGTTCTTTTGACCCCATCGCATGTCAGAGCATGGTTGAATTGGGCCCATGAACATTGCAGTTGGATAACACAGTAATGGGGCACTGTACTCTTTACAGATGAGTCTCAGTTTAAATCCAAAATGATTTCAGAAAGGCAATGACATGGCAAAAGCCAAGAACATGCTATCGGGTGCCAAATATAATTAAAAATACCATTACAGAGGAGGAAGCTTACTTGTTTGGGCTGGGATAGCAATGAATGGCTGCACCAACCTGTACATGATTCCTGACGGTTCTGTCACAGCCATCCGATATCACGATGAAATTCTATATTCTCTTGTGCATTCTTTTATCACTACAAAGGGTGCTGACACAATATTTAAGTACGATAACGTCTGCCAGCATAGAGCTCGAGTAGTGTAGAGTAATCTGAAGAGTGAAACCATTCCACATCTGCTGTGGCCTGCTAGATAACCAGATCTGAATCTTATAAGAGCATGTGCCAAAAATGTTTGGACGACAAGTAGCAGTGTACCACTAGGTAACCTCCAAGAACTCCGGCACACATTACCACAGGAATGGGTGCTACTGCCACAACAAGCAGTGAATGAGACTAATCCCAGCTTGCCTCACCATTGTCAAGCATGAACTTCAGCTAGAAGATATCATAACCATTATTAGCGTGATGTTTCCATTGCACATTCTTCCAAGCTATTTGGTCTTTCACAATGTGATGGTTGTAATACATATGATTTTGTTATGTCTTTGCTTTATTGCTTACTATGTGGTCCAGTAGAACCATACCAACCTCTTGGATCAAATCCATGCATATCCACGAAATAGATTTTTCGGTACTTACGGAAAATCCCATCGACCACAAGAGACGGCGGCAACTGCGCCAAACCCTTGAACCATGCTCCCTTTCAAATTGACACTCGCTTAACATTGCAATACCATTGCTTCTCAGCTTTTAAATAAAGCGCCATATCGTGGCCATTAACACATTTTTTTGAGGACGGTAAGAGTTCATAACTTCGGAAATATTCACCAGCATGCTCTTCTGTAGTAGGCAGGTCCCAAGCTTAATCGTTTCTTTTTCAAAAATGCATGATAGAGGGAAAAAAAGAAGTCTTTACTTGAGAATAATAACGAACATGTGTAATCAAGGTTACACCAAACCCAGCACGTTTTGAATAAGACTTTTCCATTTTTGGCAAAAAATCACATAATTTGGTGTCTTTTCTTTAATAGGCAAAAATGGTTGATGGGATTTTCCATAAGTACCAATTTTTTTTATCCCGTGTTTTGCCTTTCGTACTTATTCTTTTAGCAGCAGTGTAATATAGCTTGTGCGAAAACGCTTTAGACAAATCTGAAAAGGATTCCTTTATAAACCCTTATTTGTTTTATTTTTATCACACATTTCAAATAAACAAAATCAGACAAAATATCATTAAAGCCATGAATAAATTGAAAAATGTTAAAAGCAATATGTGCTGTTTTGGAAATAGGAAGAATCTAGACAGTAAAAGAAACAAATAATAATAATAATAAAAAATCTGAAAGGTTTCAGATTTTAAATTACGTCCAAAGAGGCATTTTTTACCGTTTTGTGTGTTACCTTTATTTATTAAATATCATGTTCTTCACACTTAAACCAGAAAATTCAGTTCAACAGCAATATAACAAAATCATTTTAAAATGAGCATATTTTTGGAATTTGTGATACACAGTTCCGCGCACTTTAGATAAAAAGGATTCCCCCCTCCATAGAGTGTTGCTATTGCTCACTTTTAAATCGTTTGAGTTTGTTCATCAAAAATTCGTTAAAGTTTTACAAAATATGAAATAAATAAGAAAACAAATTCCAAATTCAGGCTTCCAGATGCGCATATTCGGGTGGAAATGTACGTTATTCAAAATTGGATGACTCTAGTTACTGTAGTTTTATCACATTTGGAGAAATATACACACATTTATGCAGATTCTTCATTATTTAATTTCTTTAAATATAATATGAGGCTGCAATATTTTGTGGCAACAGTTTGAAAAGTGATTCAGACTTTTAATGTTTCAAACACAAAATTGCAAAACGAAAACAATAGTCCTTGAGGGACAAAGGCCCTTTGGACTAATAATAACATGGAATACAATTTGAATATTTTTCTCAAATATTTCATTAATACAAGAGGTATAAAATAAAAGCATTGAAATTCAGAGTAACTAAGAAATATATGCTCCAATTTCATAGGTACACTTTACAAACTGTAATGTATGTATTCATTAAAAATATACATACATGGAGAGGTAATATAAGAAAGTTTTCAATGCACTTCCAAAATGTTCGATATGGGCTCCTTTTGTTATATAGCATCATATAATAAAACGCATTTGTTATATTTGACAGGGTTGCCGCTCAAACAGGAGAATGAAATTCTCTGATTTTTCGAGTTTTCCAGGGTTGTTTTAAGAAAATTCCAGTCTATCCATGTAATGCAAAGGTAAAATACTTATGGTACTACTTGAAAACACAAAAATTTGTCAATTACATATGACTTACATATAATACTTAAAGTATTACTACTATAACTATAATTGGAGTTGTTTTCTCCACTGAAGATTGAGATCAGAATCTGCCCAATGTGGATTAAAAAATGTCTTTTTTTGCAAACATTTTTCAAAATTGCAGCTAAATAAAAGAAATCTATTTAATGATATTTTTATATAAATTCAGGTATTTTATACTTATTTAGCAGTATACATAAGCAAAAAATATGTGCATTGAATTTTGTGATGCTATGTCATCATACTGCTAGAATTAGTTTCAGGATTATGCCAGAGAAAAGTTCCTGAAATTTGAAAGTATTATTTACTAATAATAAATAAATTTAGAGGGAAGAAGCAACATTAAATGATATGAATAACATTTAAAATAATTAAAAACTGAATTACGATAATCAACAATTTTTTAGCGAATATAATTATATTAAATGGTTAGTCTAGATGACTGATTACTATTTTTTTATTTTACTGCAAAATGACAAATAAGGCATTCATTAAGGAAGGAGAAAAAATTTTTTAAAACGTTTTGCAGTAGAATCCTACTATACGCTACGGCTTTGGTATGATTTTGAAAATTGCCGCCAACATCAAAATGGCCTGTTTACCGTACATAGATGCTATTCTAACCTCCATGGTACTGTTGTATTAGGATTAAACCGATTTTGTTTTATACAAGAATATGTATTTTCTTTAGTTCAACATGCACTGCACATGTGAGTCTCTCGATTCTCAAGATTACTGGAAACCAAATTTGCTGGAAACTTTCTTTGCCTTTCTAAAAGACAATCTGATTAGAACTGCGAAAATTGGCTTTATGCCAGCTGCCCGAGAGACACTAAAGCGTGCCAAAAAAGTGATCGCTTCCAACATCGGCACAAAACTCGCTTTTTTGAGGGGGTTCGCTGAATGAAATTCCCTGACTTTCCAGATTTACACTGAAATATTTAAATTTCCTGACTTTTCCCCGAATTTTTTGGTCATTTTTCGAATTCCTTGACTTTTTCCAGTTTTCCAGGTAGCATGGCAACCCTGATTTGATCAAGTCTAAAATGCAATTCTCTCCAAACTTTGTGCAGCATGTCTGTATTGATGCTGGCGATAGCAGCTGTGATACAGTCTTTCAAATCAATATACAAATTGGACCTGGAGGTACATGCTCACCATCTTTTATGAATCCTCCCCCCACAGGAAAAATCATATGGGGTGAGATTTGGGGTTCACAGCGGCCAAGGCAAGAGTGCATTGTCTGTGATAGATATGCAAACAATCCACTGCTGTGATAGTGTGTTACTGAAGAGGCTCTGCACTTCAGTCATAAAATGTGGTACACAATCCTGCTGCCGAATTAAGCTAGGCATACCCTCTTGTAGCTGTAGCCTCCCAGAAGCCATAATTTGAGCATATTGAGGTACACTCTTCCTGTCACAGTGGTTTCAGGACCAGTTTGTAGAGAGTTTCATGAGATATTACATAAAATACATTAACCTTAGGCGAATCACGTTAGTATTTCACTGGCGCAAGTGGATATTCAGTACCCCAAATTCTCACATTATGCTTATTTACTAATTCATAAATGTGATTCATAAATGATAAGTAAATTCATAAAGTTGATTCCTCACTCAATACTAACTTTTTCAAAAATTTCCCATCCTCCACGCAAGTTAGAAGTGTCTCACAGAAAGATAATCGACATGGCAAATCTTTGGGTTTCAGATGCTGCACCAACTGCAAACGATACAGTTTCATTTGCAAATGCTTCCTAAGAACTCTTCACACAGTTTTATGGGCTACTTCCAGTTCTTGTCCAGCTTGATATGTCGATTTCTGAAGGCTTCTCATATAGCTGGCTTCAATATGCTCAACTACGTCTTCTCCTACTAGATTGTCTCTTGAAATCCCCCCCAGGGGTTGACCCAGGAGAACTCCTGGCAAGTACTGTCTAGGAACTGTACTTAGGCAGTCTTAACCACAGGGGCAAATAATTTGTCTTCAAAGGACTAGAGCCTCCATTTATTCAGGGGTAGGTTCGAGCTTGGAAGTACTGTACTGGTACTGTTATATCTGTCACCTATCTGTTGTATAGCTAGATTGTAGATTTAATGGCCGAGTCTTTGGGGGTTTGACCCCCTCAGTGTTCGTGATGGGGACTGACAAGGTGGACAGAGCACCAAGGTGAATTTCATTGCCGGTGGAACATTTGTCCCATGCTTTATATAAAGCCGAGCGAGGACTGTGGGGATTGCGCCCGCTTGGATGAGGTCTATGGTGCCTGGATATCAAACCCCGTACAGCATGTACCAGGTCGGGGATCCAGGTCTAGTGCTCTGTCTCTTGAAATTTTGCAAACCAAAAACAGAGTGTCTTATGATCCTGCACTGTCTGCCCATACTTTGTTCATAACTGGCCCAGAACAGTGACAATAGCCTTGCCAACATGAAATTCAGCATACAAAACCCTTTTTACTGCTGTGTCACCATTTTACGAAGGTGTTTTTCTGCCCATTTTGTTTTTGCGAAAGAGCTGATGATGACTGGACTTCCAGTGCCATCTATTGGCAACTATTAAAATTTGCTTTTATTACCTCTGCATGTGCATACATTTTTAATGAATACATTTATTACATTTTGCATAGTACACCTATGAAATTCAGACCTTCATTTTGACTTACCCTGTATATAATAAAATCCTGCTTAATTGAACTTTGATCTGAATTCAGCTTAATCAGAACAATAGAATAAGGCATTGCTGAATCATTGGAAAAGCAAACCAGTCATCTTTGTTTTATTTTATTGGTTTATCGTTTGGAGATGCAAACACAGTTTATGATGAAAACAATAGATCTCAGAATACTGTATACAGAAGATAGTGAACTGCACAAATGTGGTTCTCAGGAGAGGTCTTTCATGTTTACCACTTGTCAAAAGGTGATCCAATGTAATTGTTTGTAAATGTTGCTAGAAAGAACTCAATAGATAACTCACTTAAATACTGATATTTAAATAGATTGGAATAATATTTTGCCTTAATCATACAATATCTACTTTAACTTTTACTCGTTGAAAATAATTCCTACGAGTTACAGAAAAAAGTAATTCAAGACTAGATCTGCCCTAGTTAGTTTAGACAAACATGGCTCTATCATAGAATAATTATAACTTTCATGTTGTGTTATGTACTCAAGGTTCCTCTTACTTCTCAAGAAGAGCATCTGTAGTATATTCATCAGCTATAAGTTCATTTGGTCTAAGAGGTCCTGTTATATCCCTCAGCAAGGATGTATCATATTTGAATTCAAAGGGAAGCAAGGGCTCTGTCCTGGAATTTAAACAGAAGCAAATATATTTAAATGTTGATTGCAATTCCGGATGAGTAGGAGCAAAAACATTAAAGAAACAAACCTGTTTTTTCGAATGAAATCATTGTATTCATCTTCACTATCAATGACTTCAATACTCTTACTTATTCTTGTATGTACGGCTTGAAATTGGTCAGAAGTTGGATCAATAAATTCAAAAAACTCATGCAAAATTGATTTCCTTAAACAAACAAACAAAGTCTAAACACAATACACTGAAAAATACAGTTGTTATTTTCCTGATTTAATTAATAAAAAAATGTCTTTTGAGATTGCATATTATTTATATTTAATAAATTATAGAAAGAAAAAACATTTTATTGGAACATAATTCTTTTTATTTTCTGAAAGGAGGAGAGTAAAAAATACAAAAACATAATCTAATTTTTCATACTACTGGTTATAAAAAAGGTTAAAATACTGATTACTCATTGACAATTTTGTAAACTTATGATCCTATCAAACAGCCCTTTCCATTACACTTACAAAATACTTGAAGTATATATTTTAAACATAAATCTTTGACATATTTATAACAATAAAGGAAAAAAATACATAATGAAACTGCTTATTATTCTTAGAACTATTTTAGTAATAAGCTGAAATGGTTTAGAAAAGTTGTTTGCCAGTAACCTATCATCTACTGATTTAAAAATAGCACATGTAGATAAGTTCTGAATCTATTACACTTTCCAGCAAAAAATATTCATATTTTAAATAAAAGCAGTGTAGAACCTTGACACTGCACTTTATTATGTAAAATATTATTATTCACAGCAGACATTAAAAACATCCAAACACTGTTTACACACTAGAAATCACCAACACAAAATACCTAAAGAAAATGTGCGCAATTTCAATTTTTATAAAGTAGTCTCTGGTCAAAGTCTTAACAAAACTGCAATCTGAAAACTTCAGATCACAATCTAAACCTAGAAATATTAACAAAGTTTAAAAAAGAATTAAGATTAGCAAACTTAATTAGAAGTAAATTAGAATTTTAAATTGAAAAGTTAAAAAAATTACAAAATATTTAACATTTAAAAAAATCATAACCTTTTAAAAAACCTTTTAAAAGTAAACTATAAAAGTTAACAGTTTTTACATCCCTTGAATTAATACTAAAACCTTTGCATGCAGATTCCAGTTTAATGCTGAAAACAATTTTAAGCTAAATAGTTATAATCAGCCAAGTAGCTTAAGAATTAATCCCTCATGATTTTAAAACAGAACATAAAATCATAAAATAACATTAAAAATAACAATGCTAAATGGTAGAACTAAAAATTTGCTATTATGTTATCTGACTATAAATTAATATTATGTGCAGAGCTGTGCATGGCATTAAGAAAGGGAACAGCTGTGCATTTACTTCACTGGATTGCTAGGGCACGAACTTTGGGAGTTTTGCAAGGATACTAAAATAGCCTACTGAAAACAATAAACACCTCTTCAAATCGTTCAAAAAGGTGCAAGTTCTCTCATCTTTTAGATGTTTGTTTGAGATGTTAAGTCTTTGAGGTGTTGTATATCCAAATTTACAACTAAATTTCTTGGATGGAGGGGCAAGAAAGGAGAAAGATGTAAGATACTACTGAAGAGTAACAAAAACGTAATATAAAACATAAGATGTAACTGTATGATGATGAAAAACACAACACTTTCCAAATACACATCTAAAACGAAGCAATAAATTAAAATATTAGAGTTAATGGTAGGAGATGCTGTGTAATAATGTGGTAATCCAGTGAAAGGGCCTTCAGATAAAACAATTAATGCTCTTATCTAAAAGTTAATCATAATACAGAAGACTCTGTAAACAGCCTCTCTATACATCCATACAATATCACTGATAATACAGATTCTGATAGTTGATATTTAACAAAACTGTATGTAATTCAATATTTTTTACCATGTTTCAGCAGAGTCCTCCATAACAATCTGTTGATAATACAAGAGGCCAGGCAAGAGAGTAGTTCTGAAATGCCTTTCATATTCTGAAGCTTCACAAAGAGTAAGAATTAAATCATTATGTAAATTATGCAATTTTCGACCCACTTTTTGATAGCGTTCCTTTGCATCTTCCACTTTTTTCACTCCTTTGCCTTTAAAAACAAAAAATGGGAAAGCTACATATAAACAAATATGCATGCAAGTATAAATGTCCCCATGCATATATACATACATATATAATTCGAACAATACAGAAAACTAAATTAAAAAACTATTAAAATCGCACAAATTGCTGTGAAATGTATGCAAAAAAAGCAGAATAAATTTAGTTTTAATCTACTTGCTGGTGGTTAGTTATCTAACATAAAGAAAGCAAAATCCTGGAAATTTATCCTGAAATTAAATATAAAATTATGTTGCAATTTTGCATTTAATTGTTATACAGGTTTCGATTTTCTTATGAGAGATAGCTAACCACCATGAAATAGATTAAAATTTTATTTATTCTTTTCCATTAACATATATTTGCAAGATAAAAAATATTGCAGTATTCCCTCAACTCTAATTTAATTTGGCTATTTCCTCTTTCTGTTTCTCTAGCAATAGTTGCTTATATTATATCGTTCCGAACTCTGTCATTTCAAAATTAACCTATGTCATATGATTCTTCTATACTGCTAATCAGGCACGCACTTATATTAGTCTTTTAGCCAACAGAAAGTTTAGAAAATACTTATTAACCTTCATGAACCTTTCGAGACATTTGTTAAGTTGAACTTTCGACTTTGCTGACAGTCACTTTTTGGTTTCACATTATAAGGTATTTTCTCCCTCTTTCCAGCATGCCTTCGTGGTGTAACAGTAACACACTTGGTGCAGTTTGGAGTCTTAGCGAGGGCACTGCACATTTTCTCCTGCTTCACAAAAAAAACCTAATGATTCTACAGTGATGCCCGAACTAAAAGGTGCTAGACAATAATTCATCAGCTCCAGGTTTTGGCACTGGGTCCCCTAATCCTCAGTCACTTTAAAAGGAAAGTTATATAAGGTATTTTCTCCCTCCTTCCAGCATGCCTTCATGGTGCAGTGGTAGCACACTCGGGATGTATTTGAAAGATCCAGGTTCAAGTCTCGGCGAGGGCATTGCATATTTTTCACATCTGCTTCACACAAAAAAGTCTAATGACTCTACAACAATATATCAAAACATGATTCTAAGGTCAAAGTGGAAGTCCAAGAGCTACTTTTCAAGCAGATAGACAGTATTCTTGTTGACAATATCTGTTTCGAAAAGTTGGGTGAACAACCTGAGTGGCAACTTAAAAGTTTCATTCTAGGACAGCTGATTTTTCCTTGTAGTTTAATGCACCAATTTGCAATGCCTCTGTCACAAGCTGCATAATTTCAATTCCATATTTTTCTGAAATGTTAATTTACACTCAGAATGGTATTCACAGAAAAGGGATAGGAATATGCGACGAAGGAAATGCAAATTTGGGCTAAAATTAAGGACTTATAAAAATAAAAAATCATTTAAAAATAAAGGGAAAAAAAAAAGATTTTTAAGGACCACATGAATTTTGCGAGACTGAGAATTGTGTGATTTTCTGACACATTTGCAGGAAAATGTTATTAAAACCAGAATTAAATTACTCTAGAAAATGAAAATTGTACCTTTAATATACTGATCTTCATATTTAGATTTAGCATCCTTCCACAATTCTAGATACTTTTCATATTCAGTCTTCATAGAATCTACTGTATGTTGTAACTGGAAGGGAACCCCACAAAAAACAAAAAACATGTAATATTAATCTTGCTAGCAAAGGTAATGCATTAATAAATGTAGAAATTTAATAAAATAATGCATAGCCAATTTAAAACATGAAATTCTAATAAATATTTCACTCATTTTAAGAACAAATAGTGAGACATATAAGTTAGGACAGATTTCTTCTTAAGAATACACAAATACACTACATCCATTGTCTGTGAAGAAATATCAATAATATGCTTCATTACAGTTAAATAATGCATTTACAAGCACAAACATATTTAGTTTCCTGGGGGGGGAACTGCTAAATGTGATGCGTACAGTTATATGGAATTGTAAACATACTCAAGCTAAATGCCAATGAGAATTTTGTTTCACTCACTAGAATTTTTCAGCTTGATAGACATGCATAAACTGAGGTTAGGTAATAAAATGAAAGCATTTTGTCTTGATAATAAAAATTCTGACCTAAATTTAGTTTTTAACAAAGATTGCTCTTTAGTTAGTATAACAAAAAAAAAAAATCAGTACCGAAATATCTGATTCACATCCTAAATCAAGTTAGTTAAAAGTCATATTGCTGTCATCAGTGTACAATAGATTTAAAGCAATGCCAGTCTAAGTAATTGAAACTTAGAAGGTTTTTTTTTTTTTTTGATTAACTCACTTATCTTATTATTTTGACTTTCTGTAACTTCTGCTTTTGCTAACTTCCACCGGAGTGTAAATTAATTTAAAGTATGAATAAGTTACTCATTTTAAAAATTTTATCACAAAGCATTTGACAGTGCAGCCTGGCTGTTACTTTAGATTTTCTCCTGGCAAAAGTTTTTGCTTGCCACAATTTATTCTTGGAAGCATAGCTAAGGGAAGCCAAAATTTAGATTACACTTTGTTAATTTCATATGCTAAACTTGACTTAAATTTGAACTCGTGTTAAAAACTGTTTGTCTACTTTCTAGTTAGCAGAACCTTGTTCCTGTTTATTTTCAATTTGTGTAGCTATCAGGTCAATATAGTTTTATTCTAGATATTAGCTTGAAATTGATCAATCTAAATAACAGTCTAGGTAAGTGAATAAATTGTCAGGGAAACTCTTAGAATTACTCTGGCAATTTGGCAGTATAATTGTAAAAACTCTTATAATAAAGTAAAAAAAAAAAAAAAAAAAATACACGCAAATAAGTACCCTCGTTAACTCTCGATTGAGCGCATCATGCTCTTCAACATAATGTTTTTTCAAAGCTCTTTTTTCAGATATCAAACTATTTATAGATTCCACAGTTGATGATGTTAAACAATCTGCATTTCTTCGAATGATTTTACTCATGGTGTCCATTTCTTCGGCTATTGCATACCAAGCCTATAAAAATAATAAAAAAATAAAAATGAGTATTTCAAGCTAATGTAATAAAATACCTTAAACAACAGATAATTAAAATAATGTAAACAAGTAATACTGTTTACACAAGAAAAAGTTTTGCGATTACCAATAGAAATAATTTTCAAACTCACAATTTTTTGCTAAGTGTAATAGAATTAGCAAAAAAGTTGTACAGTTAGTAGTTCAACTGATTACACAGAATTTACACCACTATCTTATAGTCCATTCTTAGATACTTTTTAACAAATAAAATCAATTTTAAATATTTTAAATGCTCCAGTTTCAGCCATTAAAAAGTCAAATTATATCATTGCATTCTCTTTCATTAGTGGCATAGTTAGAGTTTCCAGTGCTAGAAACAACTGCAGATTTTGCCCCCCTTTCTGTGTGTTAAGAATGGAAAACATTTCATTATAAAATTTCGTAATGTCAATTTGATGCTCTCTGGGTGATGCGCCCGGGGACAGATGTCCCCCCTTGCCCCATCCTAGCTATGCCACTGTCTCTCATAAAAGCAGAAGTATTCTTTCTGCAAATCATACAAACATATTTTTACACATCTGCAACACTTATAATATCATTAAAATTAACTAACTGTACTAAAAAAATTTACATATTATCTATAGAAAAAAAGACTCGTTTCAAAGGTTTTAACTTTGAAATCAAAGGCAGAACATTTATAATTTCATCTGAAATGGCATAATCTGAAATGAAATTTAATGGCTTCGTCTTCAAGTAATAATGACGATACCATTTCACACAGTCAGTAGTTTAGGTTAGATTGATTATTCAGGCAAAGCACGTGAAGGCTATTTACTTGACAGGAAAGACACAATTGCAAAATACTTTCTAAGAGTACTGTAAAGGACTATATTACACACTCATGTGCAAAATTAAGAAAATTTGTGCATTATGTCGAATTTCTGAAAAACTAATGAACAGATTTTAATGAAATTTTGTACAAATGTATGTTTATAACAGAGAAAGATGTATCACTCAAAAGTCATTTTATGTACACATGATTAACACTTAAAGCTCACACTCCAGGAATGTCAAAAACCATGTTGTGATAACCAATTGAAAATGAGTCTGTACAGGATATGGTCCCTCCCTTACAGCCATGCAGCATGAAGCATAACAGACAGGAGGCAGTTGAGGAGTCTCTGTTGCAGTCGATCCTACTCCTTCAGCAAGTCAATTTTTAACACCAGAATAGTTATCAAAGGGAAATGGTGGTGAGATGAAATTGCCTTCCCAAGAGCATCCCTAAGATGCCCTCTGGCTGGCCAGTCCATGCAACAAATATTCTCAGTTCCCAGGTAATCATTGACCAGCTGAGCTCTATGTGGATGAGCACTGCTCTCCATTAACAGGAACGTGTGACCCACAGTGCCCAGAAAAGTTGTATATAGGCTCTAAGATCTCCTCTCTATAACCTCAACAGTCGCAGAGCATTTGTCAAACACATGCAAGGGTGAATGACAGTCCAACATAATGCTGGCCCAAACCATTACACCTTCACTACCATAATGATCCTTTTTGCTGATGAGGTAAGAGTGGCATCATTTTCCAGGATTTCTCAATATAAGGTATGCTGAAAATTAGAGTCCAGCCTGAATCTCACCTCACCTTAAAAAGCACAGTGCTCTACTGCAGTCTAGTCCAAGGTGCATGTTGTCTGCATCATGGTAAATGTGCTCTCTTGTGTGCTGTAGTGAGCAGGTCACAAACAGTGGGCCTTCTGGCATACAGTCCTATCTCATGAAGCCTTCAGGCAACTGCAGACTGAGGAACTTATGTTCCAATGGCATTATACAGCTCCTGTGAGAGCTATAAACCAGTAGCAGTCCTGTGTCATTGCAATGAAAGTACCAAATAACGATTCTGATTAATCATTGCGGATCTTATTTGACCTTGTCAAGGTTATCTCAGTATGGATCGTGTCCTGCAACTGTTTCCACAAACTGCAGATAACACTGGGTGTTACACTGAGCTCTGAAGCCACCTGCATTTGTGATTGGTCTGCCTGCAATCTACTGACAATTCTCCATCTCATTCCATCACCTAAACATTTATGGCTACTCATTTTATAAGATCCCTTATAAAATTTATCCAACTCCTGTGAGAAACAAGGCAAATGGGTTAGAGTATATTGAAGGCTGCCTCTTAGATTATTGCAAAGTTGTTGTTTCATTTATCGCGAAGTTGTTTCATTTACGGTAACCTGAGCAGTTGATTGTTATGGAAACCCTATTATGATGTAATTGGTTGTGTCACTGCAGTGAATTTGAATGATGGGAAAAGATCTATAAGTGTTGGATGTTTGTGTGTTGTGTGATGGATGCTGGTTAGTAAGTGCGTCGCTTATTTTATGGTTTACATGGTAAAATGGCTGAATGTGGTAAGATTAATTTGAAGTTTGTGTATGATTTGGAACGAAAGGGAAAAAACATTAATTGACTGTTGCATAAATAAAGGTTTACTTAGTTGCCATGATAAGTGTCCTGTTTATAGGAAGGAAATGCATATGGTCGAATGTCGGAGGATATTTTTTACTCTTAGTTTTGTGACTTTATGAGGTGATGCCAGCATACAGATAATTTTAGGAAGTTTATGAATGTTGTTAAGAAATTTTGTTTGAGTGTACACACAGAAATTTCTAAATAAAGGAAGTGGATATTTCCTTTGTGTAGTGCCGAGATGAATTTCCTTTTTTTATGTTATTTCATTGTTTAATTTAAAATGTAATTTATTATTGAGATTATATATTTTTTGTTGGCTGCTCCTTTAACTTTCCAAGTATAGATCGATGTGAACATGGACAAAGTCAAGGGAGTGTACAATGCCTAGTTTGTGCAATTCTCTGATGTGTTTTTAAGTGAAGATAGGTTGATGTGTACATGGATACTGAATTTGTGCAATTCTTTGACTTCTTACTTTGGATTCGCGTAATGACGATTTTTGGGCTACATAAAGCCAAAATAACAAGTATTGCCCAAACTTGGTGTCCATGTACCGTTAAAAAAATGCCAATTATCATCAAGGGGGGCAGAGTAAATTTATTTTTACCAAGGTTTGTACTTACACAACATGTTTTCCTATTCGCATGTTTTTTTTTATTTTTTTATTTATTTATTTTTTTTTTTTATTTTTTTTTTATTATCATATATAGTAAGTTAATACATCACATGCTGAAAATTCTAGAGATGAGTACAGGGGGAGGAGAAATATGTGAGTAAATACAGTATTTTAAATTACAAGAATCAATTTAATCATACATTAAATTGGTAATATCAATGATATACATACTCCATAATGATTTGAATCTTTAATAATTAAAAAAGAAAGCTTCAAATTATTAAAGGTCAGGGGTATGTTTATTGCTTTAAATCATTAAATATGTTAAGCAGTTATGATTAAATTTGAAAGATAAATTAGTTAATAAATAACCAACACAAGATTTTATTTTATGACAAATATATTCATGAAAAACTGGAAAAGCAAACTCTATCAAAATTTACATAAACTGCAAAATTCTGTCAAATTTCTTAAATATATTTTTGAAATAATTTTTTTTTTTTTTTTTTGAAAATGTATACTGATCTTTTTTGTGATAGCTACTCTACAACCATGCCAGTTTTTAATAAGAAAAACCTTACGAAACAATGTGCCTTATGAAGGAGTGATACAACACTCCTTCAAGGCACATGGTTCAAATATGCACATGCTTATAACTATCAGCTACTCTATGACCAATGCCAGTTTTTGATAAAAAAATCCACAGCAGAAGTGTTAGGTCATTATCCGCTGAATACTGATACTTTGGCTTGGGTTTAAATCATGGTGAACTAGCTTGCCTGCATGGAAACTTTTATAGTTCTTTCCATACGTAACACAAATATAAGACAATTTCTTTTAAAATATTCTGCTTTGAAGATACCCCTTGCTTTACACAAGAACTCTTTTATACTTTGCCATAATCAAATTAAACCAAAACTCAAACTTCGGTCCAGTATTTTTACATTTTTCATTTCTGGATCTATGCCATGAATGATTTCATTATTCGAAATCTGAAAATTTAGTTCATTGTTTTTCACATCTATTCACTCTGCAATGTCATCCTTTTATTCTTTGAAATATGTCTGTGAATTAATTATCAATTAGCATTGTTTTCATTTTGAATACATGTACACCACATTTTTTTAACTTAATGCACCATAGGATGGCTGTTTAGTTACCCATTATTAATATAAAAGGCCAGCGATTGATAAAATTTATGAATGTAACTGATTTTTGCTGTGTTCTTTCTAATGCAACTGTATTTTACCAATACTTTTTTTTAATTGATTACAAACTCGGTTAATAAGAGACCTCAGCTGATAGAAGCCCGCTGTATAGAACTATGCCATTTACTTTTCTGAGCAAGCCAAAATTTTTCCGAATAAAAAATTATTAATCAATAAACAATCTGCTGCTAAACTTCTAATACAACTTGAATGCTTCTTATATAATCATTCTGAACTTTTGCATAACTGTACCTCACTGTATAACCCGAAACAAAGCACACTTGATATTCAGAATTTGTCTACTTCTAATAACGATTCATTTGTTCCTTACAATATTATTTATTCTAAACTTTGAAGTGCTAGAAAATTAAAAAACTGCAGAAAATTAATTGTAAAATCATTCATCACATTTAAGTTATGTAAAAAGGAGAAAATTAGAACTGTAAGAAGAAACAAATGAAGAAGTGCATTCTACCATTCCAGTGTATTTTAAACAAAATGTTATCAGTTCATATACATAATTTGATTTGATAATATATTTCAAAATTTCATTTAGGTAGCAGATAAAATTCATTTTTGTTATTTTGCATTATTTGTACAAACTTATGCACAAGTGGTGTAAAGCAAGCTATGCCATAAACTTGTTGAAAGTGAAATGACAGTGAACCTTTTAATCCTTTTGGCATCTAGTTTTCATGATTTCTTAATTTTAAGAAGATACTATATCTAAACTCCTTCATAAGACACACGGTTCAAATATGCACAATGCAACATTAACTTTAGCCATAGAGAAAGATTAAATAATTGAAAATAATAGTAGAGAAACCTGAAATAAAATTTAGTTGCCATTCTGAAGTACGAAAAGTGGATTTACTTACTCTGGCAATAGAACTCCCTTCTAATTCTTTGGATTGATCAAGTTTCTGGGCCTGAAGGCTCACCATCGTTAAAGCAGATGCATAATCTCTGTCACACTTTGCACGCAACAAGACACACTTTTTCATATTTTCTAACAATTTCAGTTCTGCATCTTGTAGTCCAACAAGAGCTTCGTGAGAAAAAGCATCCTGAAGATCAGTGGAAAACCCCATGTTTCCAATATTATCTGTTCTTATGAAAGGTGGAAATCTCCTTTTTTTAGACGCTGAACATACAAGCAAACTCACTTTTAAATCCAGTAACTGACAAACATTATGACAGTCTCATATTAAATCCTTTAATTTCTAGAAGCAGACGATTATATATTAAGAATCGAAACAAAACATACAAAAGAATATGTATATTGAGGTACAGATAAACCTAGCATTTTTTTCTTTCACATTCACATAACCTAGCACATAAGAAATAAACATGTAGTTGACATATGCCAATTCTTTCCTTACTCCCGCATAGCGCAACCAAAAGCAATATACCTAACAAGACGAGACAAAATAGACAGATCTCTTGTTTCGCACCTAGTAAGTCTTTTGCCCACATGAACGAAAAATCAAGTTTAGGAGAAAAGTTAAATATATCTCCCTTTTCTTGGTGATTTGGGCAAGATACAGTAAGGCCAACTAGACATCTAGTTGATTGTCCCCGCCAGTAGCCGAGTGGTCAAAACTGCTGAATACTAGGAGTTAGGCTAGGGTTCGGTTCCAAGCGAACGGGCTGGTGGCATGGCTGATTTTCGTGATTTTGCCCTTATGTAACAGGAAAAAAAAATCTCTTAGAAAGTTCTCCACGCAGGCATTCACCAGCTCTGACAGAGAGCCAATAACTGTATATATGAAGCAGACGCTGACAATTTTTCTCTGTCTGCTGAAAAATATATCAACCAAGGGGGGCTTTCAAACTGCAAGAATATACCTTAAAAATTAAGCACACTCGTGGGAAAGAGAATGTTTGGTAGATACCATGTCAACAATTAAATCAGACGATGAAAAAAAAAAAGATGCTGATGATAAAATGCCCATTGCTAACATTGATAATTTTGAACTTGCGAGTAAAAGGAGTTGGAATCGAACCGCGAGTTAAAAAATAATTGATCAGATCTTAAGGATTTTAGTAGTTTTGAACATCCCGATATCACTGGTATTATGAATAGCGTAGTAAACTATGTAGTTGATGAACTGTTGTTTTACCTGAAGAGCTCAAACAAAAGCATGGCATAAGAATAATTATTATAGTGAGATCTATCGAGTAAGATTAAATATTTTGAATAAATTGCAAGATGTGCGAATTAGGCTCCTTTGGCATCAAGAAAACACTGAAGAGGGTAAATGAATAAATTTGTTTCCATCGGTTACAAAAATTTATAGCTGAGTACGTATATCAAGTCCTGTTATACTTGTCAGCTAATTAACGGGATTAGTTACACACAGTCAGGTACCTAAATAGCATTAAAAGCACTTTCCTAACTCAATTGTCGAAATTTTTATATTAGGACCTACCGTTTATAGTGAAGAAAATAAAAATACGCTTTGGTTAGAATTAAATCTTTTCAGGAAGGCATCATAGAAAACTGTCGCAGTTTCATTTTCAAATAAAATTATCTCATAATATGGGCTGATTCCAGTTAAAGTAATACAGTAGAAGTCCGATAATCCGGCACGTTCGGGACCGGCTCGGTGCCGGACTACCGAAAATTCCGGTCTATCGGGCGGTAATTATAAGAACAATTGTAATATTTAATAATTTGTATATGGTAACATGTAATATTTAGTAACTTGTAATTGGCAACACTTTGGATACGGAGATAAAAAATAGAACTATCTGGTGTAGCAGTTCTCTGTGATTATACATTCTAAGATTGTAAATAAATTATTTCTAAAAGCTAAAAGTGTACCCTCATAATTTTATATGGTGTCAGGAGTGTTTTGCTTTCAAAATGGAAAGTTTAAAACCACCAGAGCCGATGAAATTTGATGGAAATCTAGCTTCGAATTGGCAGAGATGGCTGCAGTCATTTGAAATATATGAAGTAGCTAGTGGATTACATAGTAAAGAAGAAAAGGTAAGAGTTAATACTTTTCTTCATGTAATAGGAATTCGTGGTCTTGAAATATATAATACATTTCCTATAGAAGAGGGTAAAGAAATTAAATTAAGTGAAATTAAAACAAAATTTACGGAATATTGTATTCCTAAGAAAAATATTACATATGAAAGACATTTATTCTTTACTAGAAATCAAACCGCGTCAGAAACCATAGATGAATATGTAACTGACCTTCGAAATAAAGCTAGAACATGCGAGTTTGCGCAGTTAACGGATAGTTTAATAAAAGATAAAATTGTTTGTGGTATTAAAGATGATGTAGTGAGAGCAAGATTGTTACATGAAGCAGAATTAACATTAGAAAAAGCTCTTGATATATGCAGATCTGCTGAAATAAGTGCACATCAAATGAAAATCATAAAAGATGAGGAAACTGCTGTAAA
>KK120836.1:660758-691448 GCA_000611955.2 Stegodyphus mimosarum
GACTAGCCGACGCTAATTGTTTCCGAACAATACCGAGCGCTTCCGGATGATCTCGAACTACCCCGAAAACTTCCGAATAGCTCTCGAGCGGTTTTATTTGCTTTAAAGACACACTTTTGGAGGAAACTAAAATTTTTACAATTTTCAGGAGCGATGCCGGACTATCGGGCATTCCGGACTGTTGGATGCCGGACTAATGGACTTCTACTGTATCCGATAATGGATCATTCGTAAATGAAATATATATGGAAATATGCGCAGCCACTGACATATAACGAGATGGCCAAACTTGAAGACCATGGGAGCCTCATGATAGATTTTATGAACGTTCGAGAGCCGCAAGTCCAAATTGATATCGTTTCAAAAATAATTGGACAGGTTTTGAATAAACTTTTGAAGAAAATTAATGCTTATGTGATTAACATGATTACATATAAATATGAATAAATACATTTTATATCTACTGTTTTGTGTATAGAAAATTTAAGCCCCGAGAATATAAGAATATGTAACGCTTGTACTGAGCAACTGAGCGTTTTTTCTTGAGATAGAGAAACCAAATATTTTGATTTCCTTTATCGTTTCTAATTATTGTTGTTTTATCTTAGTAAAAGAAATCGGAAGCCTATTCATTGGTCTACTATTACAGTCGGTCACAAAAGTATTTGAACACTGGAGCCCCATTCAGAAAATATACTTTTCAAATAGACTAATCTTGGCTACACGGTCCATTTTTGGGTTTGACGAGAAAAACAAACAGGTTGGTTCGACAAGGAATGGCCCATATTTGAATCTGTTACGATGCAAATATTTTTAAGATCAGCAGCATTGTTTCCAAAATATATAGAAGCTCTGAACCATTACCGAATACCCTAGCCTTTTTTCCAAGAGAGCCATAAAATATATCATCCGTTATATTCAGGTGAAGGAGATGCTGCATCTTCAAGAGCACACGCTGATCTGAACGGAAACACCAACTGTTTATATAGGTAGGTAATTCATTTCGAAAGTGAAAATGGTAAACTGAAGCCGACTGGAAAAATTTTCTCAGAGAAAAATCTGAAACACATATTTAAAAAAAATTCTTTTTTAAATAAATAAAAAACTTTTTGTTAATTTTATAATGTCTTTGGACATTATAAAATTAACTGTTTTTCAATCTCAACCTATGGAACAAGTTTAGATATCATTCTTCTAGGAAAAGGTGTTTCACTTTTTTTATTATTTTTATTTTTCAGATTTTTTTATATTTTTCAGATTTTTACCATTTTTACTTTCAAATTGAATGGCTTATCTATATAAACGGTTGTTGCTTCATTTCAGATTAACTCATGCTGTTGAAGATGCAACATCCTCGATAAAGGGCTCTTCAGAGCAGGTAGGATATTTTTGGAATTGCTTTCTCTTTAACATGGTTTTGGAATTCGGATATATCTAGCTTTTATGTATCTTTTGGAACATGAAGCGAATAAGATTCTTTTTGGATATCAAGAATTTATGATAACTGTTTCAGCATTTCTGACCAAATATGATTGTGTATATTTATCATACTTTTGGAAAAATGGGATTAACATTTTTCTTCAAACATGATGGCTATTGAATATATTGTTTTGGAAAAAATGTACCCAACATTTTCTCTTCAAACATGATAAGTGTTCTGTATATTTATGATAATTTTGGAAAAATGTGACCAACATTTCTCTTCAAACATAATGACTATTGAATATATTGTTTTGGATAAAATGTGCCCAATATTTTCTCTTCAAACATAATTGTGTATATTTATGATTCTTTTGGAAAAATGATGGAGTTATGATAACCGATCCAACGTTTCTCTTTAGATATGTGTTTCTTTTCGAAAATATGGACCGAATTTATGATAACCAATCTATCGTTTAGACAGGAATTTATAATTCTTTTCTCAAAAAATGTCGTTCTTAGAGCATATAAGATCATCTTCAACAGGGTTCTCAACAATGGAACATTTAGAGTAGAAATGCGTTCAGTCAAAAATGATTCACTTGAAACCCTCTCCACTTTCCAAAACATTGGAATACACAAAACGTATCTTCTTTCTCTAAGTGAATAAGGAAAGTCATTTTTTTGGAGTTGGCTGGAAAAATATTTTTCAGAATTTGAGAATATATCTCAGAGAACATATATTAAAAAAAACTTTTTGTTAATTTTATTATGTCTTTATACATTATAAAATTAAAGTTTCGCTTTTCGGTTTTCTTAGAATTTCCAAGAATAGAAAATTAGTTCTTGGAAAATAGGTTTCCAAGAATGGATCTTGGAAATTCTAAGAAAACCAAAAAGGGAAGCGTTAATTTTATAATGTCTAAAGACATTAATAGAAAATTAGTTCTTGGAAAATAGGTTTCCAAGAATGGATCTTGGAAATTCTAAGAAAACCAAAAAGGGAAGCGTTAATTTTATAATGTCTAAAGACATTATAAAATTAACAAAAAGATTTTTTTTAATATGTGTTTCAGACTTTTCTCTGAGATAATTTTTCCAGTCGGTTTCACTTTCGAAGTGAATTACCAATCTATATAAACAGTTGGTGTTTCCGTTCAGATCAGCGCATGCTTTTAAAGATCCTGGATAGCAGGTAGGAATTGTTTTTTCCCCTTTGATTGATAGATATATTGTTTCTTTTGGAACGAATAAGATGTTTTCGAAACCTGTATCGATTTTCTCTTTAAAATTTTGAATTCTTTTCGATGATTCTCTTTCAGACATGATTCCTTTGGAAAAATGTCCTGTTTCGACATGATGTTATGATTCTTTTGGAGGACAAACGTTTAGTTCCTTTCAAACATTCAGTGAACAAAGCTCCACTGTTTTTTTTTTTATTTGTTTTTTTGGAAACCTATTTGACAGCCAAGAGACGAAATGGTAATCGGGTTGCGAAAGGGTTCTTCGACACAGTTCCCCCCTCCTTCAAAACGTTTCTTTAGAAAAATGGAATGCCTTTGGAACCCATCGGGAATAAATATAAATTTCTAAAAGAACTTTTATACTTTCAAAACCCAATGTAAGATACGTATTGATTCTAATATTTTCATCTTGAAGGCATTATATATTTATTAACTCATCCATTATTTTTAGACTTGTAAATATTATGTAAAGTAACTTGAAAGAAATGTATTATTATTTCATTCTTCTCATCTCCTACAAAATTATCTTTTAAAGTTTCTAAGGAATTTCTAATGCATTCCATAATTTTTTTAATTGAAGCTAATGATGGAAGAATATAAACTGGATTTACGAAAACAGTTTATAATTAGTGTGAGTTAGCTAGATCCATGGAAATACTTAAAAGATGCCACGTAAATATTTGCTAAAATGTACTTCCTTCTTCTCATGCTGTTTCAACCGCTTTGTTCGGAAACTATCCATTTCAAACGCTAAGGGTTTGGGAAGGGACAAAACGATATTTAACTGGCTAATAAAATAACACAAGAATCTCATGTCGTTAAAATCATTTAAGAATTTCAGAGTTTACAGACTGATTGATCCATTGCAGATAAAAATATACCCCAAATATTTCAGCATCCACAACCATTGGCGAAATAAATTATGATCTGTGCCCAGGATTACCAAGGAATTATTACGAAAGATAAGAGTTTCATGTGCGAAAAGTGCTCATTAAGCATATTATAGTGAATGCTTGCGAAATCTGAGAAGCAATTGCATAAAAATACCTGACTTGCTTAGGGACAGGAAATTAATTTTGAAGGAGTCCACTGGAAAATTGAGACAATCAAGTACGAGACTGAAGGTTCACTCCACCAAAAATTAAATCATCGTAAAATTCTTCCACAAATTAAAAGAGCTTGGATTGCAAGACGGCACAGGATTTTTTAGCAGTTATTCCCGCCATTCAAGGATTGAATAAAAGTAGTACACTACAACGAATAGGAAATCTTCCAGGTGGATCACAACTGTTGTGAACAATGGGATAATATAGAAATGTAAGAAGATACTGCCTGAAGTAAAATTAACGTGAGAGAAAAAATATTAGAGAGAAGAATTAAATAAAAACATTAGCATTGCGTTTTAGATGATCTTCGTATGTATTCCGATGACCATTATCTGTTCAAAAAGTAACATAACCGGAATAGTAATTATTAGAAATGGAATTATTTGTAATTTTACATATTTGTTGCTCTGGCGATAAGCCAGCAGTGGACAGTGAAATCTATCAGATTTTTATATACATAATATCAGAAACTAAATTAGCGATAAACAAACAAACAAAAAAAAAAAAAACATGGCACTGTATGATTTCTATTTTAAATTCCATTTGTATTAAAAAAAATGAAACTATATTTATTCAAATTCAGTCGCATTTCAGATGGAGTAGCATCGCAAGTAGCTAGCGAGCCGCACTTAAGGTGTCAGAGATCCGCATACAGCTCACGAGCGGCAGTTTGACCATGCGTGACATATAACATTTCAAAATAGTCCATTATCAACAACAGTCGATGTTGCACAACGGGTAAATAGAAACAGAGTTAGAATTATCCGAAATCTTATAAAAATTGCAGTTTATGCTGGGATAGCTGCTTCAATGAACTTGCATCGTTAAGTTTCTCAAGGCATGAGACAACAGGCAAAATACCTGGAGAGTTCTTAGGCGGGGAAGGCTGTGAGAAAGGATGTGAGAAAATTTTAATATAAAAAATATTAAGAAATAAGTGGATGAGGCAAATAGTAATTCGAACTGTCTCAAATCCCACGGTTCACTTCGTCTGTCTCCATCCACAATCTACTAAATAACTTTGATTTGGGGCAGCAGATACCGGATTATTTTTTTTTATAATTATGAAAAGGTGTTAATTGAAGAAATACGGTTATGTTTGAGCCTTCTTATTCCTTACTTTTGTAAATTTTTGTAGTACGTTTTGTGTACTATTAATAAATGCTTAATTAATTTCTCTCTACTTGATTTCATATATAAATGATAATAAAAACTAAAGTTAAACATGAAGATGCACATGGAACAGAGTTGTCTTCTGGACGCCAAAATCTTCAAGAAGATTCGGATCTTTTTGAAATAAGAAGTCCTTCCGAGATAATATAAAGCATTTTTCTTAACTATTCGTTTCAAAACATCACTTCGAAAATTTTTAGTTAAGCAAAGTTACAACACCAATAAAACCCGTACCAACTATAACTCTGTTATGGTAGAAAAAGTCGCGCGGAAAATAGTGTTGAAATTGAGGCAAACTTTCCTTATGTTTTGAACCTCATGCCGGGATTGGAAAGTTCTATCACAAGTCTGAAGGCAGTGCAGAGGGTCACTTGTATACAAAGCAGCGAAAATGTTGTATCTAAAGGTGATGGTGCAAAAATAATGCTAAATGGCGGTCAGGTGTAAAATTAGTAGTAGAAATATCCTTTGGGAGTGAAACAGGTCAGACTAGGAGAGAGGCAGGTTTTCCAAGGAAAAGTAAAAAGAAAAAGAAGGAAGGTGGAAGAATTCTTTATGAGAGTCATATAGAGCAGAGACTTTTAAGCATTTTCTTATATCGACTCCTTTCAAAAAGGGGTTTTGTTCATCAATCTCCTTGCCGTTTTCTCCGTAATATCGAGCATACAGCATAATTTTAATACGAATAATTGCACATAAATAATTTAAACGTAAGCTTAAGAACATTAATAAAATGCACACTTGTTTGTGTGACGCTGAATAATTACATATCATCCATAAGAATATATGTTTTTTGAATTTTATTAATTGTGTCGCTGTAGGGTTGGCAACTACAAGAAAATTTTTATTACGGCATTAAAAAGGTTACAAAATGCTGCAAACAGTTACTTTTGGATAGCCAGAATACCTTGTGTGAAGAAATACTGTTGTAACCTTCATCTTTGTGATCACTCAGCTGCACAAAAAGCCTACCATCTAAAGCTTTGATAGCAAATATCGCTTTGATGCATAGCTTTAAAACGGTACAAAGGCCTTCCTGAATACTTTTAGCAATTAAATGTTGTTCGGTAAATTGAAGTGAGCAGTCCAAGTGTTAAGGATCTTGCTGAGATACTTTAAAAAAGTCTTCGTATTTTTCAGCCCAAGCTGGTGCACCGTCATATGAAGTTTCAGTAATGGTGGACAGAGGAATAATATACTGGTAGAAAATGTTTTCAACACAACGAAATACACAGTCTTTTCCTCTTATGCGTGTGCAGTACTCTACTATTCTGTATTAGGTCACTACGCATGTTGTTATACTAGACGAGAACTATTTAGCTTAACAGTATCATGAAGTCATCTTCATATTAACGACTTTTATA
This sequence comes from Stegodyphus mimosarum, assembly GCA_000611955.2. Classification (NCBI taxonomy): domain Eukaryota; kingdom Metazoa; phylum Arthropoda; class Arachnida; order Araneae; family Eresidae; genus Stegodyphus; species Stegodyphus mimosarum. The sequence continues at coordinate 667,065 of KK120836.1, forward strand.
TTAAACAAAAACAAGTTACAAGGATGTGTCTGCATACGAGCACAAGCGGAACTACACATACAGTTACAGTTATATACAATTTCTTCACAGCAAAATAAGCTTGAAGAACGTGCGAGTGGTGGCAGTAAGTAAGTAAATCTTTTTGTTTTGCAGAGACTGTTGTTAATGTAGAAAATTGGCTGCATTCACATCTACTCAGATTTCCTTTGAACAGAAGGTTTCCCACAAAAACAGCAATAAATTTATTTTAAAAATAAAATTAATCTCACCACCTTGCAATTGTAAATTGATTTTGTTAAATATTATAAACATGTCTGTAAAATCAGCGATACTATTTTTGGATCAGATAATCAGGTTTTTGTTCAATATTTCGTCTCTGTTTTCATGGAAGTCCAGTACTGAGTCAAACAGCCTGAAAAAAGGATTTAGATTAAAAAAAATCGCTTTTTGACAGCCAACAAACTTCTGAGTGCAGCAACAAGCAAACGATTCAAATCTCCATCATTTTCACTACAAAGCTGAACAATCTGTTATATAATGGATTGCTTCTAAGCTTATTTACTTCTCTAATAACGTAATGAAGCGACGAATGCAGGCGCTCATTTAGAGTTTTTTCAACCAAATGCTGATAATGAGAAACACAATGTACAGCGATGAAAACATTTTGTACTGCTTATTTCAACTGCGTTATGAAACCCTTATGACGCCTCGTCATTGCTGGAGCACCATTAGATGCAGCTAACAAAATAATACAAACAGGGTTTTTTTTCTCTTGAAAAAAACTTGTTTATGATATTAGATATTGATTCTCCCTTTCTATTAGTTTTTAATTTTTTAGCAAATAATAATTCTTGACAAATTACTTTCTTCTTTTATGGATCGAACGTATGGCAAGAGTAGTGCTTCGTTATTCTCTAGAATTGATTCATCGAGTTGAATGAAGAATTTTAAATTTTTCATTCAACTCGATGAATCAATTCTAGAGAATAACGTCAGATATCATTCAACTTATTCTAAGTTATCGCATTATGATATTTTCAACGTCCTTAGCCACTTTATCTATTCTTTTTTATACCGAATTTTTACTTAGAAGAATTTTTCTGATGATATCTGATGGTATCTTGTGACGAAGAACAGCTTTTATTACCTTTTCGACCACCAGCAAAATTAAATTCTAGCCAATTGTGTGTGTGTTTTCCCGCTTTTGCGATTAACAATGAAATATTTTGTGACACTCGGAGTGCATAACCTTCTGATTCACAAGACGAAGCAAAAAGGTTTGATGTAGTTGGCTGATGTAAATATTTTTTTCTCGTCCTTAAAAGTAGGATAAATCTTTGTCCTTTTTGTCAGCATGCATTTTATTCAAATGCTCTTGCAGTTTAGAAAGCTTCATGACTTCATTTAAAAAAAACCTTTCCGCAAATTAAACATACAGGTAATAGCGATGTCTAAATCCATATTTTAAGTACTCAATACTTCACTATCGGCATTTCTTCTTAGATTCAAACGTTTTGAAGCACAAAATTTGTCATAATTTAAATAAATTAATTTTACAAAAGATTTACATAATAATGATTATAAAAATAATGATTATAAAGATTTCTATCACTTTCACTCACAAATATGGATTATTAACAAAGCGCACAAAAATAATGGACATTCCTACGGATAACGATATCGACACGAATAACTGAATTATACAGCTAGGTAAGACAGTCGATTTTAGCAGCTCTGTTGCGATACTGCCTTAATGGACGACAGTTAATTTTACCAGTTCTGTTGGGATACTGCCGTAACGGACACATGGCACAAATTATTCTGGTATGGAGTCTTCGTAAGAACGGATGCAGTCATCTAGGTAAGAAAGCAATAAATGTTCCTTTGTGTCCTTGCTTTTCAAACTGGGCGGAAGTACCACTAAACCGATGTTAGGATAACGTGCTTTGGAAGCAAACAAAAGTGCCACCCTGCTTAGACTATCAAAGCTCGGCAGTTCAGCCGCAGTGAAAGGAAGGCATCGCCCTCTATTCCTTCCTCCTTGGATGCAGTGGAGGGGAAATTGAAAAAAGAGGGGTGACCGTTTGTCACTTGCATAAAATGACATTCCATTCCATAATGGAAATGGTTTGAGTTCTCTTCTTTTGAACTGTGTGCCATCTAATAAGGAGTAGATGCTATTCGTTAGGTTTGAAGATCTGAGGTGAGATGGTCACGTTTTCTAGTGAGCCATCCGTCAAGCATTCTAGTGAGCTTCTACCAATGAATTGCAGAAGCTAATTCATTGGTGAAACTTTATGCGCGGAAGATGGAATTCTTCATGGCTGCCTTTGCTGCCTAGGTAAGATAATCCTACAGCTATTCTTGCTTTTTATAGATTTAATTTTGTGTACCCATCAGCTTATATGCCTTTGCCTATTTGCGATGGCGGGACATTTACTCTGTAAACAATTCATTACGAGCTTCCATATTCATTACGCTTGATCACGTGAATCGTGTTTTTGCGTATCTCATTGCAAAGGCTTACTAAGGAATATGAAAATAGTAAATTGAATTAGATATGCGCATACCTAATTTAAATTTTTTAATGTTTCTTTACACCATAACAACAAGATAAACATTTTAGATAGCTAGATAAAACGTTTATTCATGAAAACAATAGGTATTTTTAAAGTATTTTATAATATTAATTTCTTAAATAGGTAAGTATGCCACGACCGCCCCTCTTGACTGTCTTACCATTTCCATTTGCCTCTGGATCTACTACGGCGTCCAGGGGAGGATTCGGCGCCCACTGGGTAAAATACCGCCCCCACTGGAACTTTTGGTCTGAAGGATACCGCAAGAAGTGGATGAAAAGACCAAAGCATCCGGATGAGAAAGTAACTCGCCAACAATCCAAGAGACCCCGAGAACAGCCACACCAGGACAATGAAGTCTACGAGGTCAGAATCGGTCAACAGCCCTAGGAAGATTGCTGAAATAAGAGGTCAAGGCAACAAGAGAATAATGAAAGCATCGTAAATCCAACTCTGTGAGCAGGCAGTAAGGAAGAAAGGAGGCATAGATGAGGGCCCAGATGAGCATCTAAGACGGAGGATCATGTCTAGTGACTAATGTGGGAAGAATTCGAGACAGAAGAGAAAAACACCTAAAAAACAGAATAAACAGAAACAGTAAAAAGTCTAAAAACAGAAAAGTAAAAAACAGAATTAGCAAAGCACCAACCTTGTATTGGACGTAGATTTTAGTCAAGAGTATATAGATTTTTAGGGCAAGCACATATAGGTCCCTTTTCATCAGGAACAATCTGCCAGTAACAGATTTCTTTTTTCTAATTTTATGGGAAGAATTCGTTAACAAAAGAATGATTGACTACAAAAGCTGGAAATAGAGGTGTTAAATTCATTTTTACTTTTGTTTAAGTGGACTTTTATTTTATGTTTAGATCGCAATACAAGTTGCTAATGTGCTTAACCCTAACTCAGATTACATAAATTGTTAACTGCAGCTGGAAATCTTACTTGTTTACGAACTGCACTGTGTTTTGCAAACCTTATTTTGTGTGCTAACATACTATTCTGTTCTGTCAATGAGTAACACTATAAACAGTCAGAAAAACAAACTAACCATATAGAATTTGCGATAGGGAATAAACTCTGTTTGACACAATATAGAAACATGTTTTTTCAAAACTTGAGAAAGGTAAAGATTTAAAGTTTAGTGTAGAAATTTTTTAAAGTGGATGAGTGATGTGCATACATCCTATTTATGAGGTTAATCCCGTGCCATATACTAAAATAAATCGCTGTTTCGTTCCAGAGATCTGAAAGGAACTGTGTATCAAGATTAGATTCTAATGTAAAAAAATGGCTTTTAAGGTAATTTGTTAAAGAAAAGAGAGAGAGAGGTAGAGAACAAGATTTATCTGAGCCTGATATGAAAGATAGGCCTTTGCTCAGTTTTCAGTTTAGAACTGTAAAATTCTCTACGAAGGTCATCACAAAATTTTATTTCGAATAGTTTAGATTCTGAGAAAGATGACCGCAAGATTTTATGTTAATTAACCGAGTACTTTATTATTTTATTTCTGTTGTCACGTGTCTGCCCACTGAGATGCAACTTAGTTTACGTGTGTATAGGAACGGAGTGTTTGAAGTTAGAGAGGGAGCTTTTAGTCTCGCCCAGCTCAGGTTTTAGCCTTTTTCTAGACTTTCTTTTAGCCTTTTTCTCATTGCGCCAGCAATGAGAAATCTGAGCCAACGTATAACGGGATTTTTTTGCCTTGTAAACTTCAAGCGTTAAATACTGAAACGTTACTTATAGTTTTCTGTTACTTTAGATCATGCCAGCTGCGGAGACTAATTTATAAGCATGAGTATCTCGTTTTGTTTAGTTTAAAGGTTTTAAAACATTTATTTAAACCTTTTTATGTATGCAGCCGCTTAGTAAGACGGGATGATTAGCCACTTGATAGTCTCACATGGAGCCAAAGTTATTTTAATAAGTGAGCGGTTCCCTAAATAATAATGCAGGTAATTAGCACATCTATATTTCTATAGTATTTATTTATATATAAAGAGTATATCTGTATTTTTAATATTACTATATCCATGCTTTGTTTTAAACCATAGTGTCATTTTAGAAACATGCAAAACGTATTTTCGAAGCACTACGAATGATTTTTCACGAAATTTCCATTTTGTTGACCAATTCTTTAAATACAGTAGCTTTAGAGTCATCATTCTGTTAGCTGAAGAATTGAGTTCAGAGTTTTACTACTGTAAGAACTCTTGCTTGATGATTTATGTTTCAGACTTTGTTGTATAAGTGATATTGCTTATCTCCGTATTCTGATTGAGCTTACTATTTACCTTGCTGTAAGAACTGTGATTTATTTCTATGAAAGTATCGATTTCTTACTGTTCAGCTGGCGTAATAATTATAGAAATTCTTACAAAACCGTGGAGCTCAATAATATATTAGCGCACTTTTTTTTTTCTGATGAGAAACGAGAAAACGCTTGTTAAGGTGTTTTGTATAAAATGCATAATAAAATCAATACCTTATTCAACAAAAATTTAATCTTTCGATTTCTTTTCACATAATAAGAACTTCAATAGCTTAACAAATACACCGGAAGAAAACGCAACAGACAAAATGACTCCGCATCATTTGGAGAAGTACATTCATTTATACATAAATATAAAATACCATAGCTAAAGAAGAATTCAGTTCGTGCATTCGCAGTTCTGTTGAAGTCGAACGCCGTTTTTCTAAATCTACGCCATTTTTTTGCTTTAGTTTTTATGTTGCTTTGCAAATATGTGCTCAGCCATAGTAGCGCTACTTCCAGACATTCATAAAATCACAGATTTTTTTTTACTCAATTTGAACATTTTTGATAATTTTGGTACAAATTATCGTGGAAATAATATTCATTTTTAATACAACTTAATTTATTACTTTTAATTCAATTAATAATTTTAAGGCAACTTAATTTATTATTTTTAACTTACTTGATATTTTTAAGGCAACTTAATTTAAATAGATAACAAATAATTAAGTGCTCTAAAGTTACTTATTTACAAGACTAATCAAAACCGGGAATTATTCAAAATTTCTACACTTTGATGAGCTAAAAAATGAAATAAATAACATCCCTGGAATTTTAGGTATCCTACGTCCTTATCAAATGCTGTGTTATTCAGAAAAGATTCTCTGATACTGGATAGGAAAATTAGACTTTTATTTTACATTTGGATTTGTATCTGGCTAAAAGGTATTGCTTCTGAGTAGGCCTCAAATCTGATCTGCACCCACAGTGTTGCATTCGAAATTTAAAGCAGCTGCGCAAGGCAATCAACTTAATCAACTTACAAAAGGGGTTACAAAAGGGGTTCCATTTGAGACTTCAATATTGCTAAATTCTGACAAAAAAAATGAGTATAGTTTATTTGTTGATGACAATATTAGCTTAGTTCACAATATACTGAATAGGAAATCTTTAATAAAGAGTTTCCATCTTGGTATAATATTTCTGCTGTGGAAGAATTAAGTATGTAATATTTTTAGTAAATAAGGTTTTATATCTGTGACATTTTCCTAATTAGCGGAAGATCCATTGCAACGCTGATATTGCAATGATTGTAATGATGAAGAATGTTTGTGACTCACGAAAACACTCAGTGGAAATATCTTCGAGATTTTCAAAATAAAATTGATTTGATTAATAAGTGACTTAATTTAAACAGATATATTTCAGATGTGATTATTAATTTTTAAATATTGTGTGTTTCTTTCGTATTACTCAGAAATTTCATGAAAGAGAAACGTGAGTGTGCTTCGTTTAGAACAAACCTTAAACAAGACATATATTTTACCTCCTAATCCTATAATTACTACATTATAAATTTAAGAATTTAAGCCACAATTTAAATGCAGTAGATTTTAATTAGATAAAAATGTCTAGAATCATATGTCTAGTATTATGTTTGAAATCCAGGCATGAGTGTTCAACCGTGCATTTGAAATCCACAGAGAAATTCATTAAAGGCATAAACATTTTATCATATAAAACAATTAATTTCCCTGTTGAAATTCTTCATTTCATGAAGGTTCGTTTGCATCCACTACTACGGAGATCTAAAGTGGAAGGAAGTGTATGGCAGGATGCTCTTTATAAAAAGTATAAATTGCATTTAGTTTTTCTTAGAAATATAACGGCGATCGATGTAATCAGTGATAACTGTATCACTGAATACTGTGCACATTCAATAGAATTCAAACACTTTGTACTTAGAATCTTCGACTACTCGAAAATTGTTTTCTAAGTTGCAATTTTTCTGTCTGTAGAGGGCACTGGGATATACATAAGAATTTTCTTTGAGTTTGGAACTTGAATTACGTAAGAATGGTTGCTTGTTTATAGTTGGCATTTAATTAATTAATCTGTTGCACCTTAATTTAGATTTTATTAATCTGTGTCACCTTGCACCTTAATGCCGTGAGCCGTTTGGATTATCAATATCTAAAACGCAAGTGAGTTCTAACTTCTTCAGTTGGCACATTAGATTACATATTCAAGCGAAGATTAAAATGAACTGAGAATAAATTAAAAATTCCATGAAACAGTGATGAAACGTTTAGCTAAATTACTGAACAGTAACAAAATGTACATCGTTTATTGGGCATACCTTTCAATTCTAACGAACGGAACACGACGTATATTTTTACCCTCTGTTTTTAGCTATAAGTATAAATAAACATGCTTTGTAATCTATTTTGACTAATGAGGAAATTTGAATGCTGTTGTTAATAATTTAATGACAGAATTCGAATTTTATCAACTGTTGCTGATAAGTCAGCAACAGATGGTACTTGAATTTTGATCAAAGAGAGAAATGAAATATATCTTCAAGTCCTGTAAGGCTGACTCTATTACAGTCATATTACATTTGCTGATGCATTTTTTATTCAAATGATTATGCTATAGGTATAGGTAGAAGGAAAAAAGGATTTTTAACACAAAAAAATTAATGAATTTTCTCTACGCAGTTTACAAGAAAGTGATAGAATGCACTCTAAAAATCATTTACACGTGGCATGTTTTATCATATGTTTCAGGAAGAATAGCGGGATGAATCTATAGAAATCTTAGTCATAAGAAATATCTAATGTTTACTATCAATTTATCATTAATAATTTTAAGGAGTAGCATTAATAATTTTAGAGAAAATATAACATTTAGAATTTATCTCGTCCAGATTACGAATCTGCTAAACTTTGCTGCAGAAGAAAGTGAAAAACTTTCTGAACCCGATGAATGTCTGGCCATCTTTTCCTTCGCCCGCTTAATACTGCTGTACTTTATCTCCAGAGTCGGCGTTCTGCTATGGATATCGACTTAAATAAATGTAAAAGCTCGTAGCCTATTGTAGAGTATGAAGAACTTCGAAGTAAGGCGGAGTAATCAGCAATTGCATTTGTAGACTTCTTGTTGCTTTTGTTGGGTCAAGTGCGCTTTGTCCCATTGAAGTCGCTCGATCTCGTCAAATTTGCTCGCCTGAAACAAATAGATCCAAAGTATCAGCAAAGTTATACAGTATTAACATTTCAGGCATTTTACTATGAATTCTACGGGTACAGTTTTGCAAAGGAATCAACTGTAGGGATATGGATGGGAAAATAAAAGAGTATGCCTTATTTATTTGCATGCATAAGTAGGATGGTTCTTAATACTTTAGAAATTCTTCTTCTTAAAGCAAGATTTCCATAAATCACAAATATAATTCTTTATAGAAAGGATATTTTAAAAAAGAAGCACCGAAATTTAAGGTTTAAATTTTAGACACATTTGTAAAACACAGATCAACTCTAATTACTATTTGTTATCGTATTTTTCATTCCAATCATAGCTCTGACAATAGAAGAGAATAATACTTTGCAGTTTAGTGACAAATCAAATGAAGAAATTTACCGTAAAAATTAGCACAAATATGCAAAAAATTATCTCTAAATCGCTCAGAGCAGAGTTTTCAGCCATTGTTGGAATAAAACCATCTTAGGGATTGCTGGGATGACATTACACTAAATGGCTAAAAGCTATGATTCTGTAATTTCGGAAAACAAAATTAATGTTCGTACTAATATGTCTTTGGATTTCTTAAAAGCTTCCATAATTTTCCTGCGCAATAATCTCCAAGTCGCAGGCGTGGAAAAGTCTGTACCAAGAGCTATCTCTCCGTTTTCGATTAAGCATTCCAACTTTTGCGTGAAGTATTACTACTTCTACTGCATTCATCCTAATAGTAATACTATGATGAATTGGACTAAGTTACAAAAAAACTATATGCAGTGATATTTTCTTGTTTGTTTGAGCTAAATTTTAAGTCAAACTTCTTTCTTTCTTTCTATATTTTTTTCCCAAAATTCCCTGCGTGAAAACCTTTTCATTCCTGCACGGCGGCCTGAAATCAAGTGCTTCGATTTACATTCCTAGCTGAATGCATAAAAATGCACGCTTAACAAAGAGTTGCTAATGTTTAAATCCACATTTTGTTTCGTGCTGGTGTTTTACCTATTTATTTATATGTTAAGTTGGTAGGTGAGTGTTGGACTGTCACTCAAGGGTTACTGGCAGTTATCTCATGTAGCCACGCAGGTCGCTCGTATTTTAAAATGACTGATATAGCGATTAACTTCTGGCTTTCTTACCGTTTGCCCTCAAGTTACTCAAAGAAACACTACAATAAAGTTTATACGATATAAAAATAATGATTGTAGTAATAAATAATAGTAAAGGAATTGCTGCCTCTGTAAAATAGAAAGCATTCATACATTTTCCTATTTCAGAGATACATAATTAACTAAAAGAGCATTTTCTAAATAAAGTAACCTATTCCCCCCTAAACGAAATAATGTTAAATATTAAGTTACCTATGTGTTGTGGATGAGAATTTACTCATTCAAATTTTATAAACATTCAGATCATAAGTCTGGATTGCAGCATTTGCATTTACTAAAATCAGAGAAATTCGTTTTGAAATCCCTTTGAATAATAACCTACTGAGTAATTAATTCTTTTTCTTATTAAATTTCCTTATTACATTGCGTGGTTTTGGAAATAAAACAATGCACTTAATGCACTTTAATGTTAAAAATCTACACCGATGGCAGTAAAATAAATAATCAAACTGGCAGCGGAGTTTTCATTGAGATTCCCTATAACAAATTCTCTCTTAGACAACGTAACCCCGACTTCTGTTCGGTTTTCCGAAGCGAACTAATGGCCATTAACATCGGATTGGAATCCATTATGGACGAAACTAATTATGGTGATATCTGGATATTAACCGATAGCCGCAACTCAATTCAACATCTACAAAAATGGACTTCCTTGAGAGATCAAACAAGCCTTTCTATTCTACACAAGCTGAAAATTGTCTCCCTTCGGCATAATATCTACTTTCAATGGATCTAGTCTCACGTGAATATTGGAGGCAATGAAATTGCAGACACCTTAGCAAAAGAGGGCTCAGGTCATCCTGCTCCTTTTTCTTCCACGCTTACCTACCTTGAACTTTTTTCTCAGAGAAAAGCCCAAATTAAAACCGATTGGCAGGTTCCTCTGACTCACCATTAGTACAAAGGTAGAAAGACGAAACTTTCTCTGGCTTTTTCCTGTGACAAAAAATTCAGCACTTGCCTTGCACGTCTTGCCTCTGGCCACCTGAATTGCCTCACCTTAGTAGCGGGTAACAAAACCTTCCTCCTCTGTCCTAAATGCCACAAAACACCAAGCATTTTCTGAATATATCCTGGACTGTATGAATATCCTGTGGGACGATATTTACACTTTCCCCCGCCTTGTCATCAATTTCCTTTCCGTCAACGTATTCCTTGATTTGATCTGACTCCGTCGGACCCCTTGGAGATGAGCAACAACAACAACAACTTTAATGTTATATTTAAAAATACATGTATTTTTACTTATTTATAATTTTTAATCATAGTTTAATGCGCGATTTAAGTGCAGATTAAAGTCAATTGTGCAATCGAGAATGAAGGCCATTTGTAACACATTTCCAAAATTAGAAGTGGTACGGGTAGAGATTTTCTCACATGCTAAAAAATTCTTCCTAAGTATGTATCTTTTGAAGGGTGGAGTGAAGGAAAAAGTTTACAAATTTCCGGTTCCAATCTTCTCAAAGTCCTTAACAAATGCTATAACCTAATTATAACCTAAGTAATTATAGTCTTCAGTTCAGTAAGCACATAACGGAATTCGAAGTTGTCAGACTCCTTCGATAGTTATCTTTTAATATGCTTTTTTATAAAAATTAATATGTTAACTAGAAATAAATTCTAAAGGAAAAGTCAAACTAATTTTAACTCAACTATTAATAGAATCGCAGAACTGTGAGAATTTACAACTAAAGATCAATTATGGTTGTAAAAAATGTAACTGAAAGGTAGCTACCAAAATAATTCTAGTATATGCTGAAATAATCGTAATTAAAGGGATGGCATTTTCAATAAGTATCATCATTTACTCAAATTCTAACTCAGACTTGTGATCACAAGAACTGACTCTCTCTGGTCACGCATTCTTTTCTACAGACATCAACGTAAAAGACGTTGTCTCCCATAGCATTGCCATGAAATGAAAGGGAATACCCGATACTGAGCTCACATTCTTTTACATTGATCTCTGGTTGTAGTGTTAGTTAACGTAAAAGTATATGAGCTGATTAACAGAAAATGGGAAAATCTAAAAGCTGCCTAAAATCTGTAAAAAAAATAAAAAAAAAAAAAAAAAAAAAAAAAAAACTTCGGGGGATTTAAACGACACAATGCATTGTTTGCAATAGGTCTTAATTAAACTACTGATAAAATTTATATGTATTTTCGAAAAAGACTAGTATCTTTTCCTTGACAGTTTATTCATATCCTTTCTGACCATACAGCAAACAGTGGGCAAAGATATCAGTCATGTTATTGAGTTCGAACTCTCTTCAAACGATATAGTCTAACAGCTTGCTAACAGTAGAATAACTTCAATTTTCAATTTTATATTTAATATCTGATTTACGCTTTTCTAATGGTACCTATTGAACAACTTCATTGAGAGCATATTGGTTTGGTAAAATCCTATCGCATTCATTGTTTATGATTTCCTCCGTCTACACTTCTGTGGTTACTACAGCTTATTTTCAAACTTTTGAAAGTATCATCCAGAATATGTTGGTGGGATAAAAACATAGAATTTTTCTCTTCGCAGAGCACTTTCTTTCATTTATATTTCCAAACGCTTGAGCACCCGAAGTGTGCTGCATTTCACCAATAGAACATTTCTGCTATGCATGTTATGGATGCATTTTTTCGCAGCTATGAATAACCTTTAAGCTATGAATTTCATGTAGCTAAAACACAGTTCTAAGATTTAGAAAATAGATTAGCAGGACAGAAAAAACTAGCTGGACGTCAGAAATTTACCAGCGCTTTTACAGGTACAGTCCCACTCACTTAATGTATAACTCCGCCACAGTTTTGATAGAGGACACCCAGCAGACATATTTGGGGATTTCCCACCACTCTTCCTCTGTCACCAAACCTCTCGACAGGACTTTCGGCTGGCTAGTATTTTAAGTGCTGCACATACATTATATATTTACAAATATCCAGTTCTCACCCAGGATTCAAACCCGAGCCTAAAGATATAGCAGCCAGCATTGCTAACCACTATACTGATTTAGGCCCAAAAAAATCGCGAATTTCTTTCAAAGGTTTATTTTTGTTGAGATCACTTTTGGAGGAAGATGGACCAATAATTGGCGCACAGATAAGTAGAAGTTCGGTAAACTTTAATGATGAAGTTGGGTGATTTTAATGCAATAATTTACACCATCTGGATAAGACTGAAAAGAAATGAGAACAAAAATATTTTTCTTAAAGTTTCAAAACCTAAAGAATACTTGAACAGCACTTTACAGTACTATGTACCTTCATAAAATACTTTTTCCCTCTCCCCTTCTACTGTGGTTCGAAAGTTTGAAAGAATACAAGAAATAGCGAGATAACATTGGAGAACATGAATTCGACTAAAACACTTTTCATTGGGAATTAATACTGACGTATTTAAACACAGGAAAAATTTCAAAAGTGCTTACGAAATTCACATAAAAGTATCTATAAGATTTAGAAGACTGTATCTTAATATATAAGATATTACCGCATTCTGTCTCATGTTGTAAGTGGCAGCCCTTTCTGTTAGAAAATGGAAGATTAGTGGTTTGAATCTCCGAGAGGGCACAGCTATTTTTTTATGACGTCTGCTCCGTAGAAAAAAATGATAAGTATCTACGGTGGCGCCCGATCTAAAATGTAGTGAATAAAACTCATCGTCATCTGGATGTGGTCTACCGTCTCGACCTTAAATCTGCCCTTTAAATCGGAAATAAGGCAAAGAATGTCCGTGACTGCTCTCATGGTGAAAGTGATTGGACATCCAGCCAGCAATCGAAAGACCCACGGTTCGTATACCGACAAGACAGTGTGTAGATGATTTTTCATATTTGAAACCTAATAAATCTCACCAAATTTAATTCAAAAAAGGTTCTAGGCTTTGCTTGAACATTTTTTGTAAAGAATATTAAAGTTAGTTCAGCTCTTTTTCTGATTAAGGATTTTGCAGATATTTATAATACTTTGGGGTGCAAAAAAATTAAAACAAAAATATTGCCATTTCTTTTAATTCCTTAAGCTTGCTTTAGATTTTGAATGTGACATGACTGCACCAAGACCTGAATTTAATAAAACCTGCGATATTTCGAAACGAGGATTTTTTTAGAGAGACTGCAAGCTCCCAATAACCTTTCAATTTCACAAGATTTTCGATAGGTTGTAATTTCATGAATAATTTTCATTCATCCTATTTTTCAAAACACTCAGATTAACAAAACATTACTTTTCATTTTTCCATAGATAAATCCAATATGTCATCGTAATGTTTCTGAAGACCACAAACAGGTAATGTGAGTATATCATTTATGCATATTTTATTGAGCTACAATCAGTATTTAAGGTTCTAGAAAAATAACGTAACAAAATACAAGGCAGTATGCTCTAGAAAATAAAGTAAAAAATTATTTTTAGTGCCATTAAAAGTGAAATTTCCATGTTTTGTCTTTAGTTGAGCTCTGAAAATGACTGAAACAAAATATTGATTGCATCATCATGCACTATTTCAGCATTTCATAAAGACCATCAAAGTTAGATTAAGGTTTTTCCAATATCCAAAAAAAGTCAAGAACATGAAGTAGTACGGATAGCGTTCCATTTTAAGTATTCTGCTGTCAGAGGACAAAAACATTTTTATGGTACATCTTTAAGCTCCAATATAACAAAACAGTGCAAAAGAAATTGAGAACATTCTATTTCAGTTCCCGTGACTTGTTTGGTCATTGACAATAAAACGGTTTTAATAAGACAACAGAAAATTGGTAGAAGATGAACAAAGATTAAAAAAAATGTATTCTTGCAATCTACATTTTAAAAGTGTAAAGTCTGATTTTGACTTACGATTATAGGCAGCCTTCATAAGCATACATAGTTTGAAAGGATAGTATTGATAATCTGACTATAGTAGTTTCCAACTCAAAAAAAAAAAAAAAAAAAAAAAAAAAAAAAAAATTAGGAGGAACATGAAATTTTTAAAAACGCGAATCTCAGAATAAATTTTTCGTTTTCAGTTTATTTTATATGTCATGGAGATTTCGGTATATTAAAATGGGAACATATGAAGTTCAAGAATTCTGTCTGTTCACTAGAGAAGGGAGTCGAATAGACATCTTTAGCAAAGTACAAGAGTAGCAGGAGTACCTAGATTAGAAGAAATTATTAGTATAGTAGAAGTTCTGCACTTGCAATTACTGTGGTAGCGTGAAGGGGTTATATGACTCAAGCAAAAAGTGCTCAAACATGGAAGCATTCTGCTTACCCCATCTGGTTACAATCTTTGATTGATAGCATGAATCTGATAAGAAACAGTTGTTTCTTACCTGTTGCATTTGTAGAATCCTTACCTTGTTCCGATTAGCTCAGCTCTCGCAATATAAGGAACAGCAGCAACAACTATGTCTCGGAATACAATGTTGCTACTGAAAATCCGCCTTTTTAACTGTTTAAATTTCTTGGACGGATGGAAATGAATGATAAGTGGTATTGATGCATTTTGCTGATTAATAAAGCACTTGTCCATTCTCTAGTCGATAGCAATACCCCAAATTATTGATATAGCATTGTTCTAACACAGGCATTTTTACACAAAATGGGTCTTTTTCTGAAATAACATACCATCTTTTTTTCATATTTCGATTTTATGACTCAAATTAAGCCTAAATACTAAATTTTATAAAATTTGGTGCGAAATTTATGGAGAAATTCAAAAATTTAACTTGGCTCATTTTTTTCAGTTTCAGCCAAGAATAATTCACTTGGCGAACTTCTTAATATATGGCAACCTATTTTCCTTTCCCTCCCATTGTGCAGGAGAGGGGGGGGGAGTCACATCATTCCTACCTTTTTACATTGTGGATGAGCGGAATAGAAATACATCTACTTTGAGATGATTGTAAAAACTTTATAGGTTACAATTCAAAATTTTTTTCGAAAAAATTATAAAAATTATTTTAAAATACAAATTTTAAAAATAAATCATAAAAAATGGGTATTTTGAATGAACCTAAATTTCGAACTGTATAGGAAGGAATCAAATAAGTTTCATAAAAGAAGAGATATTAATAAATACATATCAAATTGAATTAACATTGAGGAGCTAAAATTTCGAGAGCTAATTTTTTAAAAACTACTCGTGCGATTTTTACAAAACTTGGTAGCTTGGCATAATTTGAGTCGTAGAGTCGAAATATGGAAAAAAAATTGGCATGTCAATTCAGAAAAAGTCTGATTTTGTGTTTTTGTGTCAAAATACCTATATTTGAACAATGTTAGATATAAATCTAATACATATTCCAAGTCGCGCTTTCGAGTCATGAAAAACGCAATTGGAATTTCGTCAATCGGCCCAGTAGAACGGGAGATATAGAACTGTCTTTTTTTTTTTTTCGCAGAGTACCCGTTCATTATCCAATGGTCATTGTGAGATTTTTATTAACAGCAGTATATTTGCCAGCTCCTTATTTTTCAAGTAATTCATTCTGAAGGCGCCATCGTGTGTTCCGTCAATGGTATCAATGCAAATCGCTACCGAAAAACTACGTTATATCAATGCTACAATAGTATCAGCAAGCTATTTAACACATTAGCAACTGCAATGCTACCATTATTTTCATGTGAGAGGTTCCATCGCTTATTAACAAAGATACTATTTAGCAATCATTTTGGATACGAAAAGTATTCAGCAGCCATTTCTCTGTAGCGTGACCAATATGTTAATAGACTTGAACCCGTGGGATTTGGAATATCGAAACAATCTCATGTTTTATGAATACTTTGTGAACTGAACATTCGCAGCAAGCAGGACTGAAAACTAACATCAAACTCATATCTGCAACTTTACTACAGAAACACTCAGCTGTATCGCTGAACTCAGTTGTGGTTTATGCGATTGCAACTGGCATCTGAATGGAAGAACAGGGTACTGAATATTTCTTGTGACATTTGTACGTGATTGTAATTTTTGCATCGCTTTCTAATGCCATCCCTATCAAATAATTATTGTACTCTTGGTTTTGTCGCCAAATAAAATTCCATTGTTTCCGAAGTACGCATGCAAAATTTCAAGACATTTATATTATTTTTCAAATATGTACTTTTAATTTATCAAAATAAAGTAAAAAATTATTCTAAAAATAGTTTCAAGATATTGAAGAGAGGCTTTCGCAAATATAGTATCAAACCGTTTACGTTGCCTCTATAGGTATTTTTCTGTCTCAGAAGTACTTATAGCAAGATTCATACACCTAAGTGGGCTTTAGTGTGATCTAACTGTCATTTCTTCTTTCAAGATGGAATATATTTTGATTGAAACAGAAAGTTTAAGCTAAGAATTAAAAGTAACAACAGTAATAATAAACTTGAAATAATTAACCATTGCTCTATTATAATATATTTCTTTGGACTAGGCACTGTTACTTTGGACTGGACCAAAGTAATTTTCTCCTTTTTGGTTTCGTCGTAATCATGGCAATTTCCTAGCTCCTTCGTGCGGTGATGATGACATACGATACGATCGTAAATAGGGACAGGAGTTGGTATACGACTTTCGAATACCTATTTTAAAGTAGCAGACTATACATATCTGTTGAGCCTAATTACATTTGTGATATTTTTCTGAACATTAGGTTGATTTAAAACGGATTTTTAACCAGTTATCTGATGATCATCTCATAATCTTAACTAATTATGCCAATTAAAATAACCAATTCCTTTCTTTGGTTACTTACTCCTTACAGCTACAGTAAAGTCTATAATGGAATTGTGGCTACGCTCCTTAGATAATTAATGCATTAAACTAAGGACGCAATTTCTTGTTCATTTTATTTGTTACTTGTCGTAACACGCATATATTTCGAAGCAGAGCCCGAGAGCTTATAAAAATAAATATTTATACTGCCTTGTCCTCGCCCTCGCTTTGTCGATGTCAACGGTTTTGAATTATTCCCGGTTAATGCCATTACAACCCCCTCATGCTGGACCTGTCTGCTCATAATCAGACATTGTTTGACTCACCATTCTTTGTTTCCGTATCCACAATACGTTTCCGTATACATTGATAAAATAATAACTTCTTCATCTATTGTCGTTTGAAACAGCAGACTACAATACACGCACTAAATTGTTCATTTCTTAGTCGTATTTTGAGTATTAAGCTGAAATGCCTGAATCCTTTACTTTCACATATACGAAGGAAAATAAGAATACTTTGCAATGTTTAGTATACCTTGCAACGCTATATTTGGTACAGTATGTGATGTATAGTAGATATATTTTATTACTACTTTATATAATGCTGATAATACCTTGCTGGAAGTAATTTACAAATTAAATTAATATATATAAGTCTGTATACACACCTTATTTTCTGGCATATAAGGAATGAAAGATTTAGGAAAAACATTCTCTAAAATACCTGACTGTTTATACGTTAAATAGAAAAGTGCCACAGTGACTTCTATTTACATTCACTAGTCAAATTAATCATCATATTGAACAAAATTGATTAATTACGTATTCATAATTTCAAATAAACCAAGTAAAAAGAAACTTACAAAAACTGAAAAATAAATTATTCTGCAAAAAGTTTATGAAGGGCAAAATAATAGCAGTCGTCTGCGCAACTGAAATCTTTTTTAAAACAAATTCATGCTGGCGAAATTGTTTTTTAACATTTTGTATTGATTTCACTCTACATTACAGATATTGTCCGTATTTGAAGGCGGTCTTTGTAATCTAATATTAAAATGCTCATTCATTTTATTTTCATACTTTGCCACTGTTATACCATCCCATCATTTCCATACATCTACTGCTAACCAACTAATAGTAAGTAGATGCTACTTAATGTGACTACTATAAACTAATAGTAAAGTAGACGCTACTTAATGTGATCAAGTTTACCCACGGACATCTTGATAATATTAATCGAATAATAACATTAAACACGCACAAAATATTCTTCAAATCAGCAACAGAATTTAACTAATTTCATACAAGTAGAAACATATACATGTTTATGTGAATTGTCTGCAAGCTTTATTCAAAAATTCGTTTATGAATTGTATCTAATGTTTCTGGAAATTATTTAATCGACTTTATTTCCCTAATCTTAATACTCCGGGGCCTTTCATTGTATCAGCATTTATAGGGAATTCATCCATTTCATCCTTACGTTCTTCAGGAAGTTTGTTACATGATGGGCTTGAATTTTTTTCAGGTAGTCCCTGGCAGATAGATTCCTGTCTGAACAAGACAGACTTGTGTCTGATCGTTCTCGAAATCAACAGAGTTATTAAAAATCTCTGCCAAACTAAAAAAAAAAGCTGCTAATTTGCTTAATTTTACACGGTTGACTAAAATAAAAACCAAACGGTTTGTTGACGTAATCTCTTATTTGTTCATATTTTTTAGTCATTTGGTAATTTTTAAAATTTATTTTGACCATATTTGGAGAAATTACTTCGATTTGAAAAATTCCTTCTGTAACATTAACTGAATTATTGATAACAATAAGTGACGTGTTTTCCGCGTTTTCGAATACAAACGGGCGGGACTTCGGCATTTCGATAACAGTATCCGAAAGAGAATATTAACCGTCATCACATCAAGCGACGTCTATTATAGTCTTAAAATATTTAAATTTGGACCAGACTGAAATCCCAAATAGTTAGAAGCATGCGTGGAGAGATTTACCTATTTTGTTGATTTTCTTAAAATCCACATCTTCAATTCTGCCTAGTTTTGGCACTTACCTGATTTTAAGATATATATTGATATCGGCATACCTAAGACGTGCTCTTTAATCTTTTGTTCTTGAATAAATTTTTCATCTATGCAAAACTTTCTACATACTGCACAGTAAGGATGGATTTATAAAATCGATATACTTAAATTTAATGCTTATTTGGACAAACTCTCAGAGCCACTTATGCCGGAAAAGGCAGTATACCAGCATTTTTTAACCTTTTTTAAATAGAGACCACTTTTATAAATTAGAATATTCTGCGGGCAATGTTACTCTTGTTCCCTTCGAAGGCAATGTTTTAGCGGACGTATTTATACTAATATATTTATATTTTTAAAATACAGGTCATAAAAATTCGTTTAATTTTGTATTATATTAATGGAAGAAAAGTTTAATAATTCAGGGTTTAGAATTTGGATAATCTTGATTGAATTAACTGAAAATCAAATAAATAATGTTGTTACTAACATAGATGGATAAATCTGTCTATTCTTGCATAGCTGTTCTGCGGTTGAATGTATGCTAATAAAAAGCATTACAGTCATAGTGCTAAGTCCTTCTTTTGTTGCTTAGACTACAGAGGAAAGTCTGTAGATAGAGTAATCGTAATAAATTTCATAAATTTCCTGTCAGTCCTGAGGAAAAAATTCGTAGGCTGTTGTCATGTGTAATTTTCGACCCTGAGATTTTCAGCTATGGTGTGGTATATGCTGTCTGAATTTTATTTATTGTCTTTTTTTGGAAATCTCGGAAGACCACAAAGGCAAGCTTCAAGAACTACTTGTAGTCTGTGAATTGCAGACTGAGAAAAGTTCCTGTATACTAACGAATATAATAGTTAAAACAGCGTTCGCCTTTATCTGCGGTTTCAAGTATTCGCCATGAATTTTGAAACGTATAACTCACTTATACAGATTCACTACAGTGAGCGGAAGATAACTTACCCGTCTTTCTCTTTGTTCCCTGATCATGCGCGCTACAGTCATGAAAATTTCATCTATATTGACATCTTCTTTACAGCTGCACTCAAAAAAAGGAACATCACAGCTCTCTGCAATCTGCGTCAGAAGAGAAAAAAATGGACATTATTATTCAAAATCACTGAGAACAAAAGTTTTGCTAAGCCTACTTTCAGACGTTCTACAACAGCTACTTCTTTTGAATTACTGAAATGGAATAACATATAAAAGTTTAAGAATTGAGTAAAAATAAAAATATAAGGCAACATTTAATCTCTGTAAGTATCAATTGCTTTCGTAGTTTAATAAGAAAATAAAAAATGAAAATTATAAAATTTGCAAAGAGGAATTACCTTCCTGCCTTGGTCCGTGTCAACTACTCGTAAATTAGAACTATCGCATTTATTTCCTACTAAAACTTTCACGACGTCCGGTGAGGCATTCTGGAACGAAACACGAAAGATAAACTGCTATCTAATTTAACAGGTTTAAGTACTTTATTCAGAATAAATAGAGCAACTGAAACATACAGACGTGTATTTCTATTGCACAATTAGAAATCAATCCTCAAAACCTCATTTTTGACATTAAAAAATTCTTAATCCAGTCTTTCCGAAATTTTTGGACAACTAAATAATGTAATTTTACGTTACGCTAGCACTTATTTAACATTCACATGACTTTGCGATTATTATCAACGCCAGAAAAATAAGTACGAAGAGAAACAGGCCGACACAAAATTTAAAGTTAGGCAGAAACCATACGTTGGCGGAGATTTTGAATAAAGCTCTGTCGATCTCGAAGGAACCTGATCCAGGCCCCGTTTCTTCTTCACAACCAAAAGATTTTTAGGACCAACCTAATTTTTTTAACCTAATTTTAAATAAGATCTTTAATTTATCTTGAGTGCAAATTGACAAATAGTTAGTTTAGAGTGTTGATATTAGATATGGGATTAAGTCTAATTTATCCTTTGAATTACGAACTTCAATTTGCTTAAAAAGTTGCAAGGTTTAAAGGTAATAAGTGCACTTTTTATTAATTCAAAACTTCATTCTGTTTATCTGTATATCTGAGTGCATAGTTAAAGGTACATAGCGGTCATAAAAAAACTTCCCCGATAGAGGAAACCCCTAGTAAACCATCCGCTCAGCCAACCGAAATGAAATTTCATATTATTATTTGAACTCGTGCTTCAGATTCTGAGGAGTTAAACCATACATTTCTTACGATTATGATTACAATGAAATAATTTCGAAATTTTCGAATGACAACAGCAATTTTTTCGTGTGCAAATTAATCAGCGCACTGAAAGACCATAAATGGCGTAAGAACGACACACGTATGACAAAAATTGCCGGTTTAAAACATTTGCAAAGAAGAGTATTGTAAAGGATCAATGGCAACACAAGGAGGACAGGCAAAATAGAAATTACTGGAATTACAAGTTCTCAATGTACCCGCCTTCATAGACCAGGGAGGACAACAATGAAGAACGCAGCATCGCAGGAGAAATCTACATAAATTCACATTTTATGGCGGCTTTCAATTTCGAGAAATCTCATAGATTTAATGTGTGCAAGATTTCAAATAACATCAGAACCAGAATTCCATCGGAATGAGGTTGGCGGATCTCTGTGGCCACGTAACTGCAAAGTTATGGGAGATGACTCTATCTTGAAATGTTGTACACATTGAAAATTTGTAAATAAAATAAAAGAATTGTAATTCCATAAAAGGTTTTTCCTCTTTTCTCTCTTGTGTTGTCATTGGTTCTTCACAGTGCTCTTCTTTGCAAATACACTCACGTTTGTGAAAATTGCAACACCA
Organism: Stegodyphus mimosarum; assembly: GCA_000611955.2. Lineage (NCBI taxonomy): Eukaryota > Metazoa > Arthropoda > Arachnida > Araneae > Eresidae > Stegodyphus > Stegodyphus mimosarum. The sequence continues at coordinate 688,839 of KK120836.1, forward strand.
AGAAGGAATCGTCATAACTGAATGCAATTTAATACACAGTTGAGTGGTAGTGGTACAAATAAATGATTAAATGTTCAAAGCAAACAAACAAGAACAAGAGATCAGAATCAGTATTTTGTGTGGCCACCACGCGCCGCAATAACTGCTGCTACACGACGTGGCATGGAGTCAAACAAAGTTTGAATGTCTGACTGAGGAAGAGCATTCCATATCGTTTGTACGCGTACCCAAAGTTCGTCTGCAGACGCAACAGGACGAGGATCACGAGCAAGACGCCGACCAATGACATCCCACACATGTTCAATTGGCGACATATCCGGGGAACACGCAGGCCAAGGAAGAAGCTGTAGCTGCTGCGCTGCAAAGAAGGATTTAACAATCCGAGCAGTATGAGGGCGGGCATTGTCCTGTTGAAATACAGCGCCTGGCAAGCTTTGAAGGAAGGGAACAGCTTCGGGCTGTAGAACTTCACGGATATACCGGTTGCTGTTCAGATTGCCCACAATTCGTAGCAATTGAGATCGTCTATGATATGCTATGGCGCCCCAGACCATAACTCCGGGTGTTCGTCCACTGTGGCGTTCGATAATGCACTCCGGAAGGTGGCGTTCACCGGCATAGCGTCTGACACGAATGCGGCCATCATGGTACCACAAATTAAAGCGGGATTCGTCAGAAAACACGACATGCTGCCAATCAGCACGCCAGTCTCTATGCTGATTGGCCCATTGTAGCCGCAGGCGGCGATGGTCGTGCGTTAGGGGGATCCTGTATAAAGGAGTCCGTGCGCGCAGTCCACACTGCAGCAGACGTCTACGAATTGATGAAGCACACAATGAAACACCTGTAGCTATTGACCACAGTGCTGCCAATTGTCTAGAGGAAGCTGTACGGTCCGTCCGCGCCATGCGGACCAGGTGTCTATCATCGCGAGCTGACGTCACATTTCGGGGTCCACTCCCGGATTTCCGAGTTGTCCGACACTCGTCCGTCCACTGCTTCCAAACGCGCATCACTGTGCTGCTGTTACGCTGCACACGAGAGGCTACTGCACGATACGACAATCCAGCTTCACGAAGGCCGATGATTCTCCCTCGTTCAAACTCTGTAAGTTGTTCAAATCTCGCTCTCTTTCGTCGACGAGGCATAAGTACAGATTGAGTTAACGTTTACCACTAGCAGATAACCACCGATAACCATACACGCCTCGCTACAGCCGTCTATTTATTCGGATCCATCAGCCGTTCAGAGGGCGCTGCTCAGCATACGCATGCGCTACGGATTTGCAATTCTAATCATTTGCATATCATGCGCTACTTTGCATTTCCTGAAAATTTCAGCTCACTCGCGTAAGTCCTTCATGGTGTTGCAATTTTCACAAACGTGAGTGTATTTTATGCCGACTATTTTCGTCATATATGTACCGTTCTTACGCCATTTATAGTTTTTCAATACGCTGGTCAGTTTGCATAGGAAAAAAAAAGTGGGTTCGAAAATTCCCAAATTTTTTCATTATAACCGTAATCGTAAGAGCTCTATTGTTTTAAATCCTTAGAATCTAGAACGCATGCTTTCAAATAATAGTATTTGAAATTTCATTCCAGTTTGTTGAGTGGATAGGCCGCTAGGGGCTTATATATAGAAATATTAAATTATAACTTAGCCACTTGATAGTTTTTACAAATAACTGCGGTATTATTGTTATAAACAAAAACATTTCTAACAATGTATATTACGTATTTTGTAAAGAATCATTTATCTTTACTGTTATATAAATAAAGAAATAAAAAATAAAGCTAACATACTTAAGAAAATAAGAAGATTTAAACTTTTAAGAAATTTAACATATCGGCTTTTAAAAAACGTTCATTAGAAAAAACATGTAGAATGATACGATATATTTTCAGATTTCTTAAGAGTCTCTAATGTGAGCATTTTGAGTTATTTGTCCCTAATTTGAGTAATGGGCTGGGTTAAGTTATTTAAATATGACGAAGCGTACGAGAGCTATCTGTCTGAGAGGAAGGATACCTTCGTGGAGGAATTTCTAAAGCCACATATTAAACTGGAATATATTCACCTTACACATATCAGAAGGAAAGCAAAATTTACGGTTGCAATAAGCTCATTGTGGAATAACAAGCAACAAGGCTGCGGAAACTTTTACAGAGAAGAGCATACATACCTTAACAACCGGAATTAGCAGGGTCACTTAACGATCTACATTCTCTATTACACGTCAGAAAATTCTAAATATTTACTTGGGTGTGTTTCGAACCTGGAGTGGGTTACTAAACCTGTCAGATCATCAAAGAGATGAGGCAGTTGCTGCCTTTCTTTTGATTCTAGACATTAATACCTTTCGGCTTATCTCCTTCAATTTAGAATTGTCTTCAATTCATGATACCCTTTCTACAGGACTGCATCTTTCAACGCGCTTCAGACTGCCTCATGCATGGCCATCTCTGAGACATTATTATTTACTTACGGTATTTGGGAACGAGAATGAGAACGGAATTTCGTGATAAGCTCCAGAATTTTCGAATTTGTTCTTCTTTTTGGTACTTTGGATTTTTATTTTGTACTTTTCCACTGCCTACTTATGTACCT
>KK120836.1:691487-714204 GCA_000611955.2 Stegodyphus mimosarum
TGCTTTTAACAGGCTTTTTCCATTAAAAAATTAATATTTAAACTCTTGAGAAGCCTTTTTCTTTTCAGCTGACATTATCTAAAACTGCTGTGTAAGGAATATGGGATTTTGAGATGAGTTTTATTTCTATTGCGACTAACATGTAATTAACTAACATCTACTGTAAACAGCGATGTTTGTTCTTTCAGTTCTCATCCAATGAGTCTGTAATGTTACATTACGTTAATCTAACAAGTTATTGTGATTTAGATCTTTACTGTCACTTCTCCCTTCTGCTTCCCTACTAGAAGTTCGGTGTATTTCAGATGAGGTGGTTGGATTGTAATATAGAGCCTGTTTCTGCCTCTCGAGGCCACGTTACTAGGTTTCGTTAGCTCAAATAAGGTTGTAATCTTCTGCTTTGCATTACAGTTACTGACATTTAAATGGCTACACTGGTGAGAAGTTTTGAGCCAACTTCGCCTTAAAGCAATTGTGTAGTCTTTGGTTACTAGACTTAGTTTTAATCTTAAAATTGAGTGCTACTGTAAGTTACATAGCCACAAGTGGTTGCCTGAATTTTCAAGCACGAGACGTGAGTTCCAATTCTGATTTAATAAAAAAGTTTGTTTTGAAGCTTTCTTAAGACTTTGTAGTTCTTTTCAGACGAAGTAATAATTCTCTCCGAGTCTGTTAGGAGCTTGGACTAGTCTATGCTACCAAAGGAAAACCCAAACTCTATAAACCAAGAATATAAACCTTAACATGTAAAGCGACAACGTTTCAGTGGCGATTTAGCCACAGAATTGGCTCATACTACACAATTCAACTTGCAAAGACATTAGGTTATTTTGAAGCAGGAGACATGAAATATGAGCAACCCCTTCGCCGGGAATCGAACCATGGACCTCTCGGTTACGCGTCGAGCGCGCTGACCACTACACCACGAAGGCATGCGAAGAAGACGGGAGAAGTACCTTATAAACTAACCGGCAACTTTTCAAACTACAAGAATATCAGTTTCATGGTTGTAGATTAAAACCATGGATAATCTCATCCTAAATGACTATTTTTAGTTATTAAGTGAGACATGAAATAATAAATAATTGCGTAAAGCTTGTGAATATTTGTTTTGCAATTTACGTAATGATATGACATATGGCAATATTGAAAATTTTATGTATTTTATTATTTTCACCAATTTAATAATAATTTCAAAAGATGGAGTTATCACAGTAATAACCAATTACTGTGATAACTCTTACTCTGTCTTACCACTTACTGTGTCTTACTACAAAATTTCGACAAAATGGCAGTTTTTTAAAATTTTCGGAGACTTTCAACATCTGGCCAGTATTTCAATTTGAAGGAAAGATACAGGTTTTCCTAAAGTTCCTCCATTGTTAACTTAAATCTTCTTTCAGAATGAAACTTCATAAAGAATAATTAAAATCAGGAGCTCAGCGACAGTAACTCTTAACTCAGATTTTTTCTTTTATTGCCGGGTCAGAAGACTGAGAATACACTCATGAGTATCATTTTTAGGTCCAACTGATTTATTTTTTTTAATGTTTTCGCTTGCGCTTGACTTCATTCCTGACTTAGCATATTCCGTCAAACAACTAGATAATAATTTCTGTTTTGATGATTTATCAGAGATTCTATTGGCACTTACATGGATAATCCAGTTATTTGTCTACAATAGGAATTTATGACTTTACTCCATGATGTGCTTATAAAAATCAAGTGTTCAGTTTTCTAAAGTTCATCATTTTCATAAATAGGTATGCATAGATACAAGGTTATATCTGTCTTGAATAATTACATCATCAAAAAGAGGTGAATGTATTCTCTCATTCAGTGCAGCATAAATAAAATCTAAAATAGAGAACAATTAATATCAACTCGGTTACTTTTGAAAATTCTCAGATGTCCTGCAGTAGTAGAAAATATCAAATTTGATCCGTCTCAGGGGTTCGAGTATATTTGCTGTCTTCAGTCATTTATATCACTTACTTCAAATCATTGTTAATAACTCAAAACGCGAACCCCCACGGTACTTAGGTATTAACTCAGCCACCTTAGTAGAAGATGCCAAATTTTCAGAATGGGTCAAACTCTGACAACCATGCGCGTAACCATTCTTCCGGCAACCATGTTCATAACGAACCTTCAGTCAATTAACGCTGCCATTTTCGTATGCGTTGGTTTTTGTTGTATTCTAGATTTCAACGGTTTTTTCAAACAATTTTAGGCAATATTTAAATGCAGCAACAATATAATATGCAAACAATATTTTTTTTGCAATAAATTTAGTTTTAAAATAAGAGCTTGTGAAATTTGCCAGTAATGGAAGAGACTGCGCTAAAATTTCTGCGAATGCAGCAGAAATATAGAATTTTGCCGAAAATTTTCTAAAGGGAACAACGAGGAAATGTATTCCGTAGACAGCCGCGGTTTGTATGAAGTCTATTCCCCGTAATTCTCTGACTTTTTTTAGCGAAAACAAATCGCTGTGTACCTCGGAAGAAGAATAGCCCCCAAAAATTACAGAAAGATTTCATTAAAAATGTGTTTTATTTTTTTTAATATATCACGTAATCCTTATTTAATAATTAAAATTCGTACTTTAAATTCCCAAAGTATGCTTTCTTTTCATATGCTGATGATGTGTATCGACTTAGTATAAATATCGATAGTTGGGAAACTTTCTCCTAAAAAAAAAAAGGCCCGAAAACCACCAATTTGCATCCGATAAGTAACTTTTACCTTTACATCTGTAAAAATTTGCCAAACTGCGCCAGGATGGTTGCGTTAATACGTAAATACCACCCGCACTATAACCTATCCCATATAAAACTATGCATGTATTTGCGGTAGAAATGAATGCAGATTTACGAGAAATTTTAATGCTTGAGAACTAATAAGAGGTTGAAAAAATATACTACAAATTTCTAAAGTTTCCTTAGCATATCTATTTAGCGACTCTTCTCTGCTGGCATATCGTTAAAAATAATCACAATGAAAGCTATTAATATTAATTAATAAAGCTATCAATGCATAATGAAATGCATTCTGAATAAAACTTGGTGTGACATATGAAGTAGTTACTACTGCATACAATAAAAGCATGCTGTAATAATTTTTAAAAAAAGTTTTTAAGTCAAAAATGTATAAAATATTCACGCTGTTTCATTATTATACATACCGCATTATATCGAAAATACAGAGGTCTTGCATTTAAGATTAGTATGCAGTTTTGTAAAGCGCAGTACAAGAAAAGATAAGTATTTACGCCACTTGGCTGTTTCACATATTTCTGATGTAATATTAAAAGTATTACGCAGGAAAGGAAAATTAAGTAATCTAAATACCACCTAAGCAAAATCAAATAAATACATTTCCTACTAACTACATTTAAAGGCGAAGTTATATGTTACCATAGTATATTTTTTTAATGATGGGCTGAACTTATAAGCCATATAGGTTTTCAAAACTGTGTTTTAATTGCAAAAATCGTCTTGGATTTGGGAAAATGCGTTATGCATCGGCGTATGAATACATAGCTGGTTAACATATTTTTCTCATTAATAAATATTAAACACTTCCTAAAATTAATTTATAACCCAAGCAATTTATAATAAAAACATTTATTACCTCTTCTACATTTCTGAACCAGTATGAAAGATGATTAAAGGAATCCATGTTGGTGACATCGTACATCACAAGAATGCCCTGAAACACATTATTCATAATTAGCTTGCATAAACTAGGTATTACTAATTTTAATAAAGTAAGAGAACTTCGTGTTATTAGTGTCTTTGAGTTATTATTATTAGTGTCAAAGTTAGTAATAAATAACTGCCGTGTTAATGAAATTTAAATCCGACATCGTTACCTACATCAACATAAAACTCAAACTTTGGAAGTGAAATAAATTCTTTCTCTTCAAACCAGTAGAAATTATCTGTCAAAGTAGATTCATTTTCACGGGATACGTGTTGAAGCCGAACGAAGCAATACAGATTATTTTTATATTTACTGCGTCTGGATATTGCTATCATTGGCTTGAAAACTTGAAAGTTGATGCTTACCATGGCTCCTCTGTAGTATGCTGTCGTTAAAGTGCGAAACCTCTCTTGTCCTGCTGTATCCCTAGAAAAAAGTAATAAAAAATGATTTCCTTCTTTTCAAGATCAAAACAAAATGATAATAAGAAATCATAGGAATGTTTTTATGTTCAAATAAAAAAAATTGTTTCTGAGAAAGCAAATATTCACTAGGCTTCAGAAGAAAATGAAGTAAACAGTGTATCATGTGTATTTAAAAGGTATTTTCTCCCTCCTTTCAGCATGTCTTCGTGGAGTGCACGCTCGACGCGCATTCAGGAGGCCCGGAGTTCGAATCCCGACGAGGGCTTTGCGGATTTCTTCAGTTTCCTGACATTGAATCTTATAAAAAAACTCTACACTCTATACCTGACACTTTTTTGGGGGGGAAGGGGAAGAAACCATTGATAATGTTGGTTACTTAGTCCATAAAGTGATTAACAAAAATGGTGACCACAAAGTGACAGACCCGATTTCGAAGCGTAACGTTTGAATTGTTTTGATTATCTTATATACATGTAAAAGCATCCTAGAAATCCAGCCAAAACCACTTTCTTTATCAAAAAAATTTTGGATAGGAGCACTGAACAGTGGTAGTTTGACCCGGTTCGAATCTCGTCAAACGGGTTGAGTGTATGGCAGTTTTCGTAGTTTTAGCAAAGTGTAAATCCAAATTCCCAGAGAAAGTTCTCGATGAAGTCATTCCTGCCATTAGATAGTCACTTCTTGTAGATTTTAGCAGCGGCCTAGTGGTAAGGTAGCTGAACACTGATAGTTCGACCAGGGATCGAATCTCGGCGAACGGGCTGGCTGATGCATGATTGGTTTTCGTCTCGCCATGTGTAACGCCGTATGTAACGTTGATACCAGCCAATTACCCTTAAAATTTCCTCCAAGAAGGCATCCTTCCCTATAGGCAGTCAGCCCTTGAGTTGTTTTGCCTTAATTAATTAACCTAACCTAACCTTGTGAACTTTGCTATTAAGTAATGAAACACATAATCAAAATAAACCGTTTATTTGATTCTAGTACTATTCGAGATTTACTATTCGAGTACCATTTATTCGATCATATCGTCTCTTGTACACCGATACTACCTGATTCTGAAAGGAATTGGCAAAGCCAGCACTTTCTAGATAAACATCTTCGGAACTGATGCTCGACCATCTAGTTTTATAGTTCAATTTTGTTGAATCTGAAATTGTTTTGCGTCATTTGTAATAATAATTGATTATAAGAAATCGACAGGACATTTCTGAATTGAAATAGCAGTTTTATTTGTGTTATTGCAAAAGTTTAGTTTCCATATCAAATAGAACAATTTTTTTATCACAAAAACGAATTTTCATATTAAAAAATGTAAGGACATTCTCAGAGCAATGGATGATCAATTCTACAGGCTCTTGCAAGCTGTACCCATTGTTATCAATCAGCTGTGGTGAGCAAGGGTCTCCTCCGAAGAATTCGAATTTATACTATAATACTATGCATTTCCTCTCAGAAGTTTCGCTCGAAAACATCAATTGAGCCTAACTGACCGTTTGTAACAACAGCTGCCGGTTGGCAAGGCGGTTGTCTATCACAGCATGTCGCTTTGTATGTAGCAAATCGCTTTGCAACCAGCCATGCGTCATTATTTGTTAGCACATTTTCGGCCTATATTTCTGACATGTGTTAGCAGTGAGCTGCGATATTCAGAGATATCGAAGACCCGAAGAATATATCTGTTTTAAGCTAAAGTAAGCAAAAATTAAAATACAATTCGTTTTATTTAATCTTTTGGTATAGTCGAATTCCACACTCTACGTTCTTTAATCAGTATCGTATGCAATTTAGCCACTTTTTTTTGTGATGAAAAAAATGTACGTCACCTTCATTCACCACTAATCTTGAGTATCTTAATACATAATTAATTTTCAAATTCGCATCTCAGTATTAATGTTGATTGATTGTATGATTTTATTGATTAACTGATTAAGGGAAAGCAACTCGAGAGCTATTTGGCTATAGGGAGGGATGCCTTCGTGGAGGACGTTTTTAAGGGGAACAGGTCGTATTTACATTACACATAGAGAAAAACACAAAACCTGCTACCGTTAAGCCAGCTCATTCACCGGGATGCGAACTCATATCGAACTACCAGTCTTCAAGATTTTACCTCTCTGTCACTAGTGGCAATGAACTTCGAAACAATATACTTCTAAATAAAACTGAATGGAAGAGGAAACACACGAAAGCCTATTTCGTTGTGGTACCAAAAGCGTAGACTCTAGCCAATTAATGAGAATTATAACTTGAGCAACTGAGTAGTTAGGTATATAAGAAAACTCATACACTCCATTAGTAGGTAATGGACCTTGAAACATGTATCGCAATTACACTGCTGGCCACCAAAATTGCAACACCAAGAAAGACAAGAGATATCAGAAGAAAATTTGTTTAGTAGATGTTGACCAAGTATCAAATGATTAAATTTATAGACTATGAAGTGTGGTTCCTTCCAGAATCAGTAGCCAGAGTAGCCCCCATTGTTGGAGATCACCGCTGCCACACGCCTCGGTAATGATTCAAAGAGACTTTGGATGTGTTCTTGGGGTACAGCAGACCAAGCAGCTTCCACACGTTGCCAAAGTTCATCTGGTGTGGCTGCTTGGGATGTAATCTGGGCCAATCATTCAGCAACCCTGGACACATGTTTCATACTGGCGAAAGATCCTGACAGCGAGCCGGCCAGGGAAGCAATTCAATCTGGCGATTTACGAAGAACCCTTGAACAATGCGTGCCACGTGTGGTCACGCATTATCCTGTTGAAATATAGCTGTGGGTAAGCTCTGAAGGTAAGGAAAGACAATTGGCTCCAACATCTCGGAGATGTAGCGCTGGCTGTTTAAGGTACCGGCAATGAGTACTAGAGAAGTGCGAGAGTGATACCCAATACCGCCCCATACCATAATACCCGGTGCAAGACCAGCGTGGCGGTGCATAACGCAGCTGTTCAGCATCCTCTATCCATGGTGTCTCCAGACTCGAATCCGACCATCGTGGTGTTGCAGACAGAAGCGTGACTCATCAGTAAAGACAATTTCATTCCATTCTGCCGTCCACATCCTTCTTTCATAGCTTCATTGGCGCCGGAGACGTCTGTGGTTCTGCGTCAAGGGTAGACGAAGTAATGGACGTCTTGCGGACAGACCACTCTGCTGTAAACGGCGTCGAATGGTACGAGCAGACACTGGATGATGCGTTATAGACTGAATGTGCTATGCTATGATTCGTGATATGACTGAGCGATCCGTCACTTCTATGCGCAGAATGTTCCTGTTATCACGTGAAGTGGTGCACTGAGGTGGATGCGATCGAACGCTTCGGTCCGTCGTACCCTCCAGCATCCAACGGTCACATATCTGCATTACAGTTGTTTGGTTTCGTCCAACACGACTACCGATTACAACGAGGCATAATTGATCATTTTTTTTTGGAAAAAAACACAAGAAAAACACAATTGCCGAACTTGAAATCGTCGAAAACTCCAAGTCTTAAATAGCGCTTTGAAGTGGAGCCACAGGCGCGCGTGATGTGTGTCTGCGCTGAAATTCTAATCATTTTCATATCTCACCTCTGCTAATGCATGTTGTAAATTTCATGTTATTTGCATGCTTCCTTCAGGGTGTTGCATTTATGGTGCCCAGCAGTGTACTTTTTGCAGAATGGTATTCATTCTGGAATGCTCACTGAGAGAATATTTATATTTTTTTCAACGTAAATGATCCATTTTTATCCGGTTGTAAAACAGAATCACTTCGGTTATGAAACTTGAAACGTTAACATTAACCAATTATATGGTCAATGTCCTGTCTTCCTGTTTTTATTTTAGAAATTAAATTATCTTCATAATTTTTCATCTTGTAGAGGACACTGAGCATTTCATTTCGAAACAGGAGACGTGAAAAATTTGCAGTGTCCTCGCTGGGACTCGAACTCTAGACCTTCTGTTTATTAGACGGACGTGCTTTCTCGTTACACCACGAAGGCACGCATTAAGAGGGGAGGGAAAGGTTACATTTTTCTCTGCTTTAAGAGCAACTGGAGAAGACTGGGCCTATTAGTGAATCTGATGGTGACAAATTAGCGTTCGCCATTTTTTAGTTCGAGTGCCCTGTAGAGACATTGAGCATTTCATTTCGAAACAGAAAATGTGAAAAATGTGCTATGCCCTGGCAGGAACCGAACTCTGGATTTTTCGATTACTATTGGGATTGCACTTACATTACAAGATACTCGGTAAGGAGGGCGAAATTTTTACTTTTTATCATTACTTGAGAGATAACCTCTCAGACAGTGCATATAAATATGAAAATGATTTTTCAGACGGTGCTGTTAATCTTTGATCACAGTTTATTTTCAGACAGCACTGTCAATCTGCGATAGATAAAATTCTGAGTAAAAATATCAACAATCCCAATCTTAATAAATAAAATCAGCTTTCCATTGCAAATTTTGGGTAATTTATTAGTTCCCAATGTGTTAGTTAGTTTCCAATGTGTTTAATTTCTGCAACCGAAAATTCTGACTTAAGCTAACTGCGAGTAAACACGAGTCATTTTTCACATTTTCTGAAATAGTTCTGAAATAGTTCGTTCACCACTCTGTAGTTTATTCGCACCGTGGGTACAGTTCACCTCGATACTCACAGCAGAAGGTACTTGCTTATTTACCTCTATTTCCTGAAAGCGAGTTCCGATGTTTACACCAGGACCATGAATACAATCCGATCCTTTACAAACAGAAGTATCCTGGTTTAGAATCGAGTCCTTGTCTGCACAATCTTCATTATAAGACACACATACAGTTTCCGAAGTAGGCAAATTTTCTTGCAATACTGGATCACTCTGCGTAGGCTGTACATCAGCTTCTTCCATCTCAGAGTCACATGAGTTATCAGATGGTTCAATACTTGCTAACTGCGACTTCGTAACTTTACTATCAGTTTCTATGATCTCGACAGTCGCATTTCCATTTTCTTCTGTCTCTACTTCAGGCACTTGAGAATCAAAAGCTTCCTTCCCGTCTTTTATTTCTTCATGCTTTCCTCCTTTTCCTTTGACCCCGTTAGATGTTTCATCCATGATTTCTGGATCTTTCTCCAACACTCCACCAGCTACTTCCTCCGTTTCTTCATCCTCTGACTCTTCAGATGCCACTTTGATTTTCGCATCTTCTTTTATGGCTCCAGTTTCTTCTGCAAGCTCCTCTTTCATCTGTTGGAGTTGCTCTCGTAAATTTTCTCGGCCGACTTTCCTCTTTTCGCGCTCGGCCTTCATCTCGGCTATCATCTCTTCATAGCCAGCTTTTATCTCTTGTTTCATCTCTTCATATCTGGCGTTCATCTTTTCTTGTCCGGCTTTCATGTCTTGTTTCATCTCTTCTTGTCTGGCGTTCATCTTTTCTTGTCCGGCTTTCAGAGCTGCTAACATGTCGGCTTTCAGAGCTGCTAACATGTCCATCAAAGCATTCATTTCCTCCGCCTTCATTTTCTCCTGTAGACGGATGACTGGCATTCACTCTCAAATCCCACTTCTGACACCAGTTGTTGCGTTTTTACGGGTTCGTAGATTTGAGAGTATCCGATGAAAACACGATGCAGAACAATAAAAAGCACAATTTATTTACAGGAATCACTATTTACAGCACAGTTCCAAAATTACCTTTAAAAGCGTCGAAAATCTACAATAAATACGCTGAAACAATCAGCAACACAGCTTCAGGCTGTAACTGTACAGGTAGCTTCACGGCAACACTAAACTTATAATAAACACCGTGGAACAATCACCAATACACTGTCAAGCTATACTGTAAAGATAGCTTCACGGCAAAGCACTATCTCGATTGCTTTCCGTTCACCAAAACTCTCGCGTAGCAGCAAATATCACAACTAATCACACTGCTCGCAACACTTTACAATTTCGCAACTAACTCGCAACTAACTTCGCAACTCCTCTCGCAACTCAACTAACTCCTCGCTCTCGGACACGCAAGGGTTTATATAGCTTTTCTTTAAGTTCGACACGTTTCGAGAAATATCTCGACAGGAAGTTATTCTAGAAGCTTCCCGATTGGACCATGGGATATCGCCAATTTGGTCGCCAAATGGGCGATAAAGTCGCCAATCTGGCAACCCTGCCATACACTATTTTATGGCAACCCTAGTGCTATGCCGGAAAGCTTACATACAGGCGCAACCGCCGAATTTTTCGTAACAATATATAATTATGTGACCTTAGCGTTCTGATAATATAGAAGTTTCAAACATTTTGATAAAGCAATATTTCTCAAACTTACAGTACTACCCAACTTTGCCTTCTAAATAAAATGGTTCAAGTTACGAACTCTTTTGATCTTTGCATCAGGGAAATCCTTTGAGAAAACTCACGTCTTTCTTAATTCAGATTACTTTCGATTTGTTGAGTAATTTCTCTTTAGCTCACTGATCTGTGACTTCGTTATTAGGATGTTCTACGTTTGATTAAATGACTTTTACCTTGCTAAAGAGGAAATACGCTTGCATTGTCGACCGTTGATAAAATGTTAAATGATCCATGTAATTAAAAGAGGGTGTCATTTGGAATTTGCTTACTTTTTATTTGTTAGAAAACTTCTCAAAATTTATTACCCTTTATTTAACCTGATTTTCATGTAGTATCATGTCAAATTTATGTGTTGTTTATATTGAGGACGAGTCTGAGTGTCTTTCTTGTCTTCCGAAAAGGGAAATGTTTTAAATAATAATAATAAAAAATATGCCGTCAAACTAAAATTCGTTATCTGTTAAAACTCAATTTATTTGATAAAACTATAAAGCAAACTAACCAGTTAGATTATTATTTTGGATTTTCTATAGCTTCTACTTTAGTCAATTTCTATCAGAATGCAAATTAGTTTGACGTATAAGTAAGCATATAGTTGCAAAGTTCATCAAACCGATGACACGATCATAACTTATTCTGTCCATAAAAATAATGATTCAGAGAAAACGCAAGATAAAATTAAGTCGATAGAGACTTAGTGCAACGTTTGGAGTACTCTGATCAATGCTGAAAGTCCAAACTGATCTCATCATGAGGCACAGTACACGCAACATTCATACAGTACTTTTCGGTCATAGTACCCTCAACTATTGATTATTTGGAGTTAGATTGAATTCAAGGCTCACATTGAGTAAGCATATTTCAACAAAGCCATGAGGATCACCATGAAGCTTCTCCCTTTGCTAGGACGACAGTTTGCCCTGGATATTCCAAGGAAAAGAAGGTTATTGAAGGTAGTATCTCTAAATCCTCCCATCACATTCATCAAAATCTTACACATTACTTAAAATGCTTCATGGTTCATTGTTATAATATTATCCCTAAGACTTCCATATCTGTGAGTGAATATTTGCACACAATTAATACCGATTTCTTCAAACGAGCTGCCATCTTAAGCACTACGAACTTTTCTAATCATTGGAATAAATCATAGAAATCGATTATGCATTAAGACCCTTCTGCGGCCCACCTACTTAGAAGTCATTTGTTGAACTCATTGTTCATGTCTTCTTCATATGATTCGACATTTTTTTAAAATTTCCCAAGTTCTAATCTCTTCTTTCTTCAAATTGGTCAACCCCTTTCTTAAGGGCCTTTTGTGATGTTACGTAACGCCCATCCCCACCGCAAGTATATGAAGAAGCGCCATTTGTGGTATTAAATCATGTACACAATTTCGATCTGTTATACATCATTATTAAAATATAATTCCGATCTACAGAAATTCGTTAGAGAACATTTGAGTGTAAACTAGCCGTTATTGTACTTCAGATTTTCTGCTATTTCAATTAGTTTGCAGCAATTCCTTCTCTAACGATTAGTCAGAAGAAGCCAATGTTTAGTTGGCTTTACTAATGATGTATTATATATTGACTGAACTTGTGTTGAAAACTGTTTATCTATCATCAAATTGTTTCGGTTAAGTGTTTCAGTTTGGGTAACTGTCAGATCAAGGTGTTTGTGTAGTGATGATTCTAACTGAAAGGAAAGCGGGAAGAAAAATCGTCCGACAATCTGCTAATGTTGTTAAGTTGGTTACTTGGTATTTTAAGATTAATAAAATAGCGGCATAAAACCGGTAAAACTACTCTTTTTGCCAGAGATACAAAAGAAAAAGATGAAAGAAATACATGAATTGGAATTTTAAAGCAAAATTTGGCCCTTTTAACAGTTTTTCATTAGGTTTAGAAGCGGGCTTTACAAATTTCAAAAGTATCCAGCACAGGTCTTATTCCTTCAAAATACGAAAGTATTATTTTTCAAAATACAAATACATTATATTCGAAACTAACAACTCTAGCCCCTGTAAAGCCTACAAATTTAAACAAAAGCGAGGCTTAACTTACAGAGCTTAATAGTAAACAAAATAAAAGCAAATGTAAAGAAAAGTTAAATCAAGAGTTAAGAAACGAAGAAAGAGAAGAGTTAAGTAGCTTAAAAGACCAGTTAAGAAACAAAGCATCAGTGTGACAAATAAAAACGAAATAACCGAGATTAACTATGGAAAAGCAACAATATTCTCAAAAACAGAGCCTACTAGCAAACAAACCATCTTAAATTTTAAAATTAGGCAGCATGTATTCGCAAGAGAGATGCTTATTTTAGAGTTTCTCATTTCCAGAAAATCTATCACAGGTGTCTCTTTACATTTTATTTCTTGCTTTTTACTTGATTTTTATTTCATTTTTTTAGCTTTATTTTTTCTTTATTTTGATATCACTTGTCATCCTGGCATCAGGTTATCTTTTGTCAGCCTGGTATAAATTCCATTATAACAGATGTGTCTTTTATTCCAATTGTTTTTATTTTCTTTCGTTTATTTAAGCAATGAAATTTGTGAGGTTGAGAATGAATTTGCTTCTTGAAAAAGAGAGACAGTCTGATCAGTAAAAAACTTTAAGTGCAGTAAAGAAACTGGAACTGAATGTAATTCTCTAATATTCAATACATTAAACATGAAATATGTATGATTTTTATGGATGAAATAGTTTTACATTTACCCCATTAAGTGCTCATTTTTTTCTTTCAGAGCAGTTACGGTTTCAAAGGATGATTCACATAAAACAGTCATTCTTGAAATATCTCAAACTCTTAGAAGACTTTAAACAATAATGATTTATACGTGCTTTTATTTTAATATGTAATTGCCTAAAATTCAGAATTAAGTGGGCGAAGTTTAGGCATAAATAAAATCGTCTTATAACGAACTTTGGATTCAATAACTTATAAAAGCATCCAGCCTTAAAAATGTATGCATAGAAAACATATGCCCATTTTAAGTAATATGGAAATGGAATAATTATCTGCATTTATTTTGGCAAAAGAATATGAACTATTGCGACACTGCCTTGAACTGATGTATATAGTACGCAAGTTGATTAATGAGTCATTGCAGCAGGTGTCTCAAATCAGTGTAAAAGTTTGTCTCATATTTTCGAGTTTTAGTACCTTTCATCCGCAACTACTCTATTCTCTAAATTCTGGAAACACCCAGTAGAATTTTTTAAGATGCTCTTAACAACGATTTAAAATAATAGCATAAACAGTAAATAAAAATGCAGGTCAGCAAGCATTTAATGTTAGTCACAAAAGTATGTACCGTATTTGCATAAGTGAACTTCCTAAATTTTGTTAGAAAAGTTATCTAAAAAATTTAATATGTTATAATTGGATTCGATGGCACATTTTCTGCCGATTTTTTATTTTTGGAAAATGCATTGTATTTTTTTGTTTACTGTTTTACTTTAAATCAAGATAATCATTAGATCAAGGATTGATTACAAAATTAAACTCCTTAAGTAAATTTCGATTTAAAATGACAAATTTTATGATTATTTATTATAATTTATGATTATAATGTTTATTTTTTTAAAACAGCAAAATAATAGCATAAAATTCATATATACATATAAGGGAAAAGAATCGAAAATTAAGATACACTACAAAATAAAAACATAAAAAATTAGATATACCAAGGAGGAGTTATCTGAATGGGATGAAATATTCAGTAACTGTGATGATTATGATGGAAAAAGAAACGATCAAAATTTCGGAGGAAATGAATATCCTGTTCAGGAGATAAAACTACGTATATTGAATAAATTAATATGGTGTTGTCCTTTCTACTGTTCTTATGTAAGCTAATATTATTCGGCTTAGCTTTGATTCGTAGAGCTGGAAGATGATCTGTGGGATTTCTTGCCAAACTTGGCGGATAATCTGTGAGTGCCCTATTGTTAAGTTAGATAAGTGTCATCATGGAGGACAGAAATTCTTTGCTTACCAGATCCCGAGCATGCTCTACTGGGAAGAGATCTGGCTGGCTGGTGATCTAGCTGGCTGTGGAAGTATATGAAAAACGTGAAATTAATCCGTCAAAATGCCGCCCAGGCGGTATAGAGGTTAGGGGAGCCTACTGCGGTAGCGAAGGGCCCGAGTTCGAATCCTGGAAAAGGCATGGCTGTCATTGACCGTCTCTGCATAGGAGATAACGGGGGCCCATCTATTAAGTACTTCCACAATAAAGTGGCCCTCACTTCAGCCTTAGTAGTGACCAAGCCTAGTCAACTAAGTACCCGCCACTGAAAAAAACATCAGTCAAAATGATTGCCGTATACTATAGAACTATAAGCTCAGGGAGCCTCGAAAGGAAGGGCAACACAACGGAACATAGAATATTGGCTACGTATTGTCATATTATTAAGACGCCTCAAATAACAACCAAAGATGTCCGATTATCAAATGAAACTCAAACCAGGTCATAACTACTTGTTGTCGGTCTGCGTGAGGAACGACTATTAAGTCACCGACGAACTGATTTCCTGGATGTCTCCAGACTCGTTTTTCTGGTCATTTTAGATCAGTTTGAAACAGCAATAATCGCTAAACACAATTCTTCTCCAGTCCGTGCGATTCCGTATTGAATGAACATGGCATTATTGCAAAATTGCTTCTCAGTGTGATAGGAGTCGTGAGCTATCAATGGAACTTGCGCCCACTGGTGGTTCGTCGGATTTTTGATAATGACAAATCGGATGTTAAGAAAAAAGTTGTCCTTACATTCTGTCGCCTCACTAGATATACCACTGTCTTCTTTACACCACCTCGTGTATAATTCAAACATTCCTAGCAACGTCGTCGAACGGCGGCATCGGTTGACACTTTTATCGGTGACAAAAGCTCTATCCGACTCAAATGTCGAGTGATCTTTCATTTGACCATCCTGCGTTTTAGAAGACTTGAAACTCCTTCCGACTCAAATGCCGATCGACCTTTCGATTTTTCGATCCTGCTTTTTAGGGTTATTGTACGTCCTCTCTCAACTGGAATACATATTCATGTGTGCGCGAATCTGTTTGCGATGCTTTAGTTTAATGGAAGTGAGTAGACCGAATCCAATTCGAATGGATGTTATACCACGGAATCGGAGTTTCCTCTTTTTTTTATGCACCATATGTAACCCTCGATGTCGTTTATTGTATTGGGGGAGATTTCTACTTGATAGTCTTGGCTCTAGAGACATGAAATACAAGAGCCTAGGGTTTCTGTAACCTATGGGAGTGGCGTAAGGACTACAATCCGATAATTCGGGGCCCCATAGGGCTGCCGGTGTCGAAACCCTATCTGGCAGGTAGCAAATGTGAGGACCAGTATTTCTCTAGCTTCAAGAAGCTCCACATCCTTAAAGTGTGTTATAGAATAATTTTTAATTCCCCGCTTTGGGGCTGAAGGGGCTCTAGGGTGTGTGGAACTTAACACTATGGAAGCTTAACACTTATGAGCTTTGCGAGTCCCTATTTCGGCCTTTCAGTGGGTGAGTATGCAGTGTGGTCTCTAAATAATGGAGTCAGTTCCATGTGTCGACTAGCTCCGCTATGCGTGCAGTTCAGGTTTTTCGACTCACTGCGCTATAGGGAAAAACTGGTTTTGGAGATGGGTCAGCTAAGTCAGTTGTCTCCGTTAGCTCAGATAAACCCCAGTCTGAACGACTCTTAAGCCACAGCGGAGCGCGGAATTATTACAGTTAGTTACACTATGTGAATACTCAGGTGTGATACGCTAAAGCTCCAAAAAACTAACTAAAAACTAGCTAAAACTGTTTGTTTGAGCTTCACTGTCTTGGGTGATGATGAGTGCCGCCATTCCATGGATTGCTGCTTCGATTCTTTCGTAGCGTAAGCCACCCAGGTTTAGTCACCTACGACAATTTAACTTAAAAAAAAGCATCACCTTCTTCACTGTTAAAGCACTACCTAAACGTTTGGTTTTGTGCACCTGTATTAATATTTTCGTTACCCAGCGTAAGCACAAGCTTACGCTGGGTACGCCGATCTTCAGTAATAACAGAAAATCGCCCACTTCGTCATCATCAAGAACATTCCTGCGGCCACCTTCAAAAGGTCGAAGGCAATTCCGCAAAATTCTATAGCTCATAATGTTTTCTACGTACACTTGACTACTCTAACGACGAATTGCAGCCGCTTTCACGTCTTTAGCACTAAGAAAAAGAATCATCGATTGTGTTTCACAGTTGGCGGGATTCTCAATTGGTAGAGACATTTTAAATACTCAAAAACAAATGTTAGCATGGTCGAAAGTTTCCATAATGGCACCTATAGCTTGCTCGAGGAGGTTCTATTCTAACCTCCTTGGCCTTGCCAACAGTGGCGGCTCGTACCTAAAATTAGTGGGCCTGCTGTTCCAAAAAAATTTAACCTTTGTTTTAAACCTGTGTAAAGGGAAACAAACATATATAAAAAGAAAATTTATTTTGAAACTTCCATGAAATTTTACAAAAGAAAAATTAAACATTTCTTAATTACTTTAACTTAAATTGTCACAGTTCAAGCTTTAAATCCATTCTTCTTGTTTTAATTTGCGCGAAGAGATCAATAATTTTCTCCTTGATCATAGAATTTATTACTTGAGGATGCAAGGACATGGTTAAAGTTTTCTGTAAAATAAAAACACCGAAAAAAATGAATCAAATAGAATAGCTGAAAAATAATCTAACCAAGAATATGGTGTATGATTTTTAAACACAGAACACGCGGAGTAAAAAAAAAGAACCAGCTCCCAACGATACTCCAGATTCGGCACTGTAAAAGCGACAGTGCTCTCTCCCTCTCAGCCTCGTACGCTGCTTCCTAAGAGCGCATGCGCAGAACAACCAAATACCACACGCGCGGAGGAAGAAATAATCACGTTTCCAGAATTTCGGCACTGCAAGAGCGACAGTGCTGTTTTATCTCCCTGGCTCGAGTGCTGATTTCTGTGCGCGCTTGCGCAGAACAGCCTTGTGAAGCGCAGTTCCATAGAAAAACTTTCGTACCTTTTTCATAAACTGGCGGATGGCTACTGACATTAAGTTTAAGGATTATATATTGTAGAAGTATAAAGAAAGAATTAAAGAAAAAAGGGCTCATTATATTAAATATTAAAAATAATAAGTGGAAACAGGGGGTGCTGCAGTTCCACAGTGCTTATTACGAGCCGCCACTGCTTGCCAACATCTATAGGTAAATTGCAGAATGCCGATCGCAGGTTGCTGGGCCGGAATTTCAAAACGGTACTTACATTATTAGCGCGCTTCGCAATACATATATAACTAACACTGCAACCGCTAGGACACCAGATTGCTCAATTAAATTTTGAAGAAATCTTACCATATTTGAAGTTTAATGGGCATACCATCCAGATTAACTATTTTCTGTTTAAAATCGATACCTGAAAGAAAAGGAAGAAGATAAGAAATTTATGCAAAACTAAAAAATAAATAAATAAGTAAGTAAAGATTTTAAATCAGCTATATAAACGTAGAAATTTGCAATAAATTACGTACTACTGTTGCTTGAATACTATACATTATATTGTTTCCGCTACTATTAAAAGCTAATTTTTCCCCCCAAGAGATTCAGTTCATTTCATTGAACAAGTATAAGAGGCTTAGTGTAATACTTTGATTGATACAATAATTGAGAGTGAAATGTGTCCTTCATATTTCGTCAAAATCCAATCGAGCAAGCACTTGTAAAATGTATATAATCTTAAAATGATGTAAACAAAAAATTTAAATTGCCATTAATTACAGACTGGAAAATTTTACAAACTGAACTTTTATGTGGGATTCTTCGGTCAAATTTGTTTCATAAAAACATCCTGGACCAAAACATAAAGCTTCGTGTATAGCTAAAATATTTTTTTATTCACAGCTTACTGGTAGTTTTTACAAAATTTTAATCTAGCCGAATTTAACTTACAACTGTAGTTATGAAACCTAAGATTTTAAAATCCAAATAAAAAGTAAGGAAGGCATTTCTCCCGTGTTTCTTGGTAGAGTAGTAGTTAATATATGAAGTTAAAAACTGAAAATGGCTCAGATTCTGTTTCAAGTGAAGAAACAAATTGACTTTTAAAGATTTTCTGCTTCAAAGAAAGTCTTATGCAATGGCACTACAGTCAGAACTTGCGGATGAACTGGACCCTGTCTGAAAAACGCCATTGCGTAAGTTTCTTTATTGTGAAATAATAGTAAATTGGAATAGAACAAAACTGTCTGCGAAAATCATAAAAAAATAGGAGAATTATAGTAGTGATAGCAAATGGTGTCATCGAAGTCAAAGTCCCAAAGGGGGACTTTGACTTCGATGACACCATTTGTATTCGTATTTGGCGGCTATATTTATCCACCACTGTACATAACTTAAATGCACGGTATCCGTAATATATTAAGTCATCCCTTTCTTCAATTGAATTTCTTTAATTAGCGGTTTCTTCAATTGAACTAAAAGTCACAAGACGATGGGGTAAACTACCTGCATCAACTTCATATAAAAGTAAACTAATTTTACTTTGTTCTCCTTCTTAGAGCAAGTTTTGAGAGTGCAGTTCGATTTTAACAGTTACTATTTTAAAGCTTAATGGGAGTGACAAAGGAACATATTTGGCATGAGTTCAGTTAAATAATTACTAATAGGAATTTCTATGCAGTAGTTGGGGATCGGGGAATAAGCGTAAGCCAGTGTCAACAATGATTCCTGAAACTTCGTGTTGGAAACTACAGCCCAGAAAACAAGTCTGTTCCTGGAAGATCTATAGATGTCAACGAAGACGTCCTTCAAACCCAGGAGGATTAAAATCCCCGCAGCTATTAAGGAACTATCAAAGGATGAAGGGAAGTATATTTTAGACTCGAAAACAACACTGATTATCATAATTTTCAACAATAAAAGAAGCATAAGAAACTGCATTATTTATGAAATGGCTCTATATAATCATTGATTATCATATAAACAACATTGATTATCATAATTTTCAACAATAAAAGAAGCATAAGAAACTGCAATTTTTGAAATGGCTCTATATAATCATGTTAAATTAGCCTTTAAAAGTAAATTTTCGATCTTAAAAATAAATCCCGTTTCTAGCGATTAATTTTCTACTTCCCATTAACTCCTACAAGGCTAATATATAAGGGTAACGAAAACAAGCAAACCACCCAACATACAAGGATAATGAAAACAAAAACAAGCATTTAGAAGAAACATAAGCAAAGAAAGAAATATAAGCACAGATAAAGAGGAAACATACAGAGGAAAGATTGTATTCCGAGAATTTTGAACTCAGTAACATTCCTTACTGTGTCCTCATAAATATTTTACTTGTCACAATATGTAACCTAATTTCTTTGTTTTGATGATGCTGCTATGGCATTATTTGCAATGTATTCTTTTTCCTTCGAATTCTAACTCATCCGAATGAATTTATTTTGGAGATGACTTAGATAAATGAGGTCACTGACGCCAAGTTATTTTATTTAATAAGATTTGAAATATGGCATCGTAATGTGGAAATATTGCACATTTTAGAATTCAGTATCTCTAAGCATTCTAATACTTCCAATAGCAGGCACTAGCCATTATAGGCGTTAGCCACTTCTAAAGTCAATTTATTATGACAGCACCTAATAGGTGGACCACTGTTGCCTCCTATGAAAGGACACAGAATTTACATCTAAGCCTCCTCCGAGATTCGAGCCAGGTCTTTCGGTAGGCAGTCAGAGTTATAAGGTATTTTCTCCCTCTTTTCTGCATGCCTTCGTGGTGTAACGGTAGCACACTCGGCGCGTATTCGAGAGGTCCAGGTTCGAGTCCAGAGAAGGGCATTGCACATTTTTCATGTATCTTGCTTCAGGAAATAAAGTAATGACTCTACAGTGCCTCCCGAACTAAAAGGTGGTGGATGATGATTCTTCACCGCTAGGATTTAGCGACTGGGACCCTTAATAACAAGTCGCCCTTTAAAAGGGGTGGTGTATATAAGGTATTTTCTCTCTCCTTTCTGCTCGCCTTCGTGGTGTAATGGTAGCACACTCGGCGCATATTCGAGAGGTCCAGTTTCGAGTCTCGGTGAGGGCATTGCCCATTTTTCATGTCTCCTGCTTCAAAAATGCCAATTTTTCATGTCTCCTGCTTAAAAAAAAAATCTAATGTCTTTTCAGAATTACTAACCACTCTCCTTCCTCGACAGCCCGTTTTATTTGTTTGAAAATTTAGCTACGACTTCAACATAGATTCGATGAGTATTTCACCCTTAAGTGTCCGTAGAGACATAAAGTTATTTTGAAGCAAGTGTACAGGAAAAAGGAGCATTGCCCTCGCCGGGGCTCGAACCTGGAGCTCTCAAATACGTCACGAATGTGCTATCGGTACACCACGAAGGCATGCAGAAAAGAGGGAGAAAATGACTTATATACTCCTCCTTTTAAAGGGTGACTGAGGATTAGGGGACTCAATCGCTATATCCTGGTGGTGAAGAATCATCATCCATGACGCGCCACTGCAGAGACATTAGGTTATTTTGAAGCAGGTGTACATGAAAAATGAGCAATGCCTTCACCGGGACTCGAACCTGGACCTTTCGAATGCCCCCCAGTGTGCTACCATTACACCACGAAGGCATGCAGAAAGGAGGGAGAAAATACCTTATACACTCACTTCCAAAAGTTAAGCACGAAGACGTAAAATGCAAAAAAAAATCAACAAATACTGCTTTGATTGAAACAAAATTCGGCAGGAAAGTAGCATATATATTTATGCATAAAACAAAAGCAATAATTATATACAGAAATGAAAACAATATTAAATGTTTGTAAGTTATCAGATAATGACATACTGGAGACTTAAACAGAATTATGTATAGAGTGAAAATAAATAGCATAAAATGAAAAAAAGGACATTAATAGGGTATGTGATCCTCCCTCATCTTTCAGTTTAACCCATCAAAGTTTACACCTTGTGACCACGCTTTCAATTAGGTGGTCAACCACCGCAGAATTAAGCAATCGCCATTCTTCTTGTAGAGCAGTTTCCAACTCAATACGAATGGCTGGAGGTGGGAAACGTGAAGATACAGCACGACCGAGAGCATCCCAAAGATTTTCAATGGGATTAAGGTCGGGCGAATATGCTGCCCACGCCATACGCGCAATTCCTTCAGACTCCAGGTAGTCATCGACGATGTCAGCTCTATGGAGACGTGCGTTATAGCTCAATAAAACAAAAGTAGGGCCAACTGCTGCAGCGTACAATCTCACAATGGGTTCTAGGACTTCATCTCGATACCGGACAGCCGTCAAAGAACCCCGTTTAAAGCTGGGCAGGTCGGTGCATTATCCTAATGAAATCCCTGCCCACACCATAATGATTCCGCCTCGGAATGCGTGATGTTCGATGATGTTTTGGGACTGATTACGTCTTCGTTGTTCACGTCATATCCTTATACGCTTGTCATCTGGCTCCAGAGTAAATCTTGATTCATCAGTAAACATGACATTGGCCCAGTCAGACACATTCCAGTTGACATGTTTCCGGCACCACTGTAATCGTGCCCCTCTTGATTGAACGGATAGAGGAACACAAATTCGAGGTACTCGGGTGTACAGTCCACTCATATGTAATCTTCGGCGTACAGTAGTTGCAGATATCGCCTTACCAATGGAAGCTGTAACCACAGATGTCACAAGTGTGGAGGTTGCTCTGCGATTTCGCTTGTCTACAATAGCAATATATCGATCTTCCGCGGGGGTTGTAACCCTTTGGCGACCAGCTACGGGCCTTCGGACAACTGTCTGTGTGTGGTTTGGAATTGTTTCCATAAACGTGAAATTACGGAATGATGAACACCGAAGAAAAGAGCAACATCTGTGACCGACTCTCCTGCTTCAATGCGCCGCACAGCATGCCAGCGTTTAGAATCTTCCATTCATCTTCTGGAAGTCATAGAAACACATATGTTTTGAAAACAAATTGTACGAAAGTTTTAAACACCTTCTATCAGCACAATTACAATCAACTTGTGTAACCCTTCATAAATCTGGCTTCTTATAAGACTGCCGTTTTTGCATATTTCTTGGCATGAAAGCGCGATTGGCTGTTACCTAACATATTTGCATAGTTCCATCCACCTCTACAGCGAATTGCATCCTCTTCAATTCTGATTGGCTTCCGGAAATTAGCATTTTCCTCTCAGTGCTTAACTTTTGG
>KK120836.1:714250-741070 GCA_000611955.2 Stegodyphus mimosarum
TAATCTAAAATTATTCCAGAACAGCATCCATGCTTGCCTCCTGATTTATATGTTTTTATGTCTGAAACTAATATTCTACTTCCAAAAACAGAACATTGTCGGCTGTGTTTATCTTTTCCATTGACATTAGTTATAAAACAAGATTTCATGATCATTTTCATATTATATTTTACTGATGAATGGACCACTAGTTGCTGAACACTAGTAGTTTGATCTGGGTTCTATTCCATGCGAAGGGGCTGTGTGCATGGGCATTTTCATGGTTTTCGCCGTGCATAACGTACATACGAGCCAGTTTCCTTTAAAAAGTTCTTCTCAAAAAATGCCTTTCATTAGATAGATAGCCCTCGCGTGATTTACAGTAATCTAATAAATCAAACCAAACCTGCTGTTCAGATTAGAAAGCGATGTTTTATCAAAAGTAATAATCTAAATTTAGAGCAACTGGTTTTGTAGTGTGAATGTTAAAAAGATAAAATGCGCCTCAATTAAGGGATTTCATAGTGCTTTAAATATTTCGATTTGCATTTTAAATGAACTTTCGCTACACTCGGGGCGAAGTGTAAAATTCGTACGCTTAATTGTTTCATATTTTTTTATTGTTATTGCATGATAGAAAGAAAGTGCTAGATCTGATAGATCTAACTCTTAGAAAGAGACTCTTGAAGGGATTCCTGATTTTCCAAGATGGCATGCTGTTGCTGCCTTCAGGCTAGAAACAGGCTATGACTGCCTTGCTGGTTACCCGCACAGATTCGGAATACCGTCTACTTCAAAATGTATCTTATGCAGTAATGACAATGTGGTGGAAATCTGAGCATCTCGGAGTATACCCAGCTGTCTCAGGAAATATTTACAATAGATACTGGAAGGCTAGAGACCCGTTACAAGCCTTGCAGACTAATTGATTTTTACTAATGATATGTTTGTTTGTTTACGGTTCATTGTTTGATATTTCTACTTTTTTTGTATGTTTTTGGTTAGTTGTTTCTCCTTGTGTGTGTGCACTGAGTGTTTTCATTCTGGAGAATGATGTATATGAAGTGCTACTGCTAGAAATAATAATAATAAGTGGAGATCCGATAGTAAATATACTAACATCTTAAAAATTCGTGCAGAGTACTAGATCTAGTACGAAAGTACTAAAAACGGTTCCCTTGACCGCCACCTTGATTTGGTTACCTTACCTTTCCATCTCAAGTCTCCCTTTTAAGCAGTAAATTATAAGAAGCGTTAAAAATAACATTCCATCAATGCACCGGCACGATACTCAGTACATCCAAGTAGCGCTTGAAAGACTCGAGTTCAATTCTCAGAGAGGGTATAATTGATTTCAAAACTTCCTGTTTCAAAAACGTTCAATGCTTATGCTAAGCAGTGACCTTCATTCCGCATATATATTTGATTTCATACAATTCCTTTAGGGATCAGCAAGTCAAAATAAAAATTCTTCTGAATTTTTTAATGCCTCGTGTTAAGCAAAATAAATATCAAAATAATTAATTAAAGGCTTTGCTTTAAAATCTGTTGTTTATAATGTAATAAAATGATGAAATAATATGAACTAAATTATTTTTACAATACGAGCAAATAATGATTCTCTTTTTATTTTTCACATAATATGTACATAAAATTCATATAGTTTTAATGCTTTTCTAATATTTACTTTTCTAAAGATGATAGAAAATTCTACACACAAACACTCACACGCATATATATATTTGTGTGTGTGTGTGTGTGGGTGTAGAATGTTATATTAGTAGTAACATAGTATACCCTTCGTCGATTCTGGAAGCTCATGTGTATATACACTGCCGGCCAACGTAAATGCAACACCCTGAAGGAAGCATGCAAATAACATGAAATTTACAACATGCATTAGCGGAGGTGAAATATGCAAATGATTAGAATTTCAGCGCAGACTCACATCACGCGCGCCTGTGGCGCTACTTCAAAGCGCTATTTAAGACTTGGAGTTTTCGACGATTTCAAGTTCGGCAATTGTGTTTTTCTTGTGGTTTTCTTCAAAAAAAAAAGAACTATCAATTATGCCTCGTAGTAAACAGCGATCATTGTTTGATGAAGTATCCGGGTTCGACAGAGGAAGGATAGTGGCCTACCGAAGTGTGGATTATCTTTCATGGAATTCGGTAGTCGTGTTGGACGAAACCAAACAATTGTAATGCGGATATGTGACCGTTGGACGCAGGAGGGTACGACGTACCGAAGTGTTCGATCACATCCACCCCAGTGCACCGCTTCAGGTGATGACAGGAACATTGTGCGCATGGAAGTGACGGATCGCTCAGTCACATCACGAACCATAACATAGCATATTCAGTCTGTAACGCATCATCCAGTGTCTGCTCGTACCATTCGACGCCGTTTACAGCAGAGTGGTCTGTCCGCAAGACGTTCATTGCTTCGTCTATCCTTGACGCAGAACCACAGAAACCAATGGTGCGATGAAAGAAGGATGTGGACGGCAGAATGACGAGTCACGCTTCTATCTGCAACACCACGATGGTCGGATTCGAGTCTGGAGACACCGTGGATAGAGGATGCTGAACAGCTGCGTTATGCACCGCCACACTGGTCCTGCACTGGGTATTATGATATGGGGCGGTATTGGGTATCACTCTTGCACTGCTTTAGTACGCATTACCGTACTTTAAACAGCCAGCGCTACATCTCCGAGGTGTTGAAGCCAATTGTCTTTCCTTACCTTCAGGGCTTACCCACAGCCATATTTCAACAGGATAATGCGCGACCACACGTGGCACGCATTGTCCAAGGGTTCTTCGTGAATCATCAGATTGAATTGCTTCCCTGGCCAGCTCGCTCTCCGGATCTTTCGCCAATAGAAAGCATGTGGTCCATGGTTGCTGAACGAGTGACCCAGATTACATCCCAAGCTGCCACACCAGATCAACTTTGGTAACGTGTGGAAGCTGCTTGGTCTACTGTACCCTAAGAACACATCCAAAGTCTCTTTGAATCAATGCCAAGGCGTGTGGCAGCGGTGATCTCCAACAATGGCGGCTACTCTGGCTACTGATTCTAGAAGGAACCACACTTCACAGAAGCCTATAAATTTAATCATTTGATACTTGGTCGACATGTTATCTACTAAATAAATTTTGTTGTGATATCTCTTGTCTTTCTTGGTGTTGCAATTTGGGTGTCCAGCAGTGTATATACATGAGTTTCCAGAATCGACAAAATTTGAAGGGTATACTGTATTAGTACTAGTATAGTAAGGTATTAATACTATGTGGGCAACAAAATATTGACTTCCGCCTTTTGAAAGATTTCGAATCAGTGTAAAAATCAAGAATATGTGTTTTTGTTTAGAGACTTTTATTAGAAATGCGTACGAAGTTTAACTTAACTGTTTTAATTTTGAGAATTACGTGAAAATCGTACATATGGAATACAAATCTCAGCTCCTTCTGTGGGAAATAGATCAAAGTTTATTTTGGCAATCTGCACTTTTCGAGATGATTTCTTGGCTGAAAACTTAAGCGAGAAAACATTTGACTAATTTCTCGAGTAAGTCATTCACCTTTATTGTAATGAATTTCAGAATTGGCACGATTCCAACAGTGCACAAGGAAGAATTATCGTTTGAGTTCAGTCACTTCGAATTAGTCAAATCTGAAGAGACCAAGATGATTTTCTGAAAAGATTTTCTAGCATCTTTGAAAAGCAAGATTTATAGGTACTGGAAAGATTTATTTCATGCATTTTGCTTGTTCTTGGGATTTCAGATTAAAATTGTTTTTAGCAGTTATTAGGTAGCAAGGTAGACACTAAATAATTTTCCGCAAAGTATTTTGAATATGCGTTTTCAAACGAAGAGTGAAAATGATATTTCTGTTTTCTTACTCTTTTTAATTTCAGTTAAATCCTTAATTTTAAATTATTAAATTCTTACAGAATACAATCAACTTTCTATTAATCGGCGGAAGATTTTCTGAGTTCTATCATTGGAAAAAAGTTCGTTTATTACGGATCCAGGGAAAAATTACTAACGTAAAAAACATCAGCACGAAAACGATACTGTCAAATTAATAAAAGAAGAAAAAAGTTGGAGAAAAACGGGGGTTAACAGTAATAACAAATGGTGTCATGGTATTTTTGAATTGTTTCTATCCAGATGAAGAGTAAATGATTTCTTCAATGGATTTTTCCTATATCAATGGATATTTTCTATTTCAATCGAAACCTGTTACTCTAAACAAATCAAAATTTGAGAACAGTTCGCATTATTTTGTAATAGCACTAGTTATCTTTCTCGTCTGCCTCGAGAGCATGATTATCTCAACAACTGATGGTACTTTACTTGCATTTCCTGAAAGAACTGAAATTATAAACCAATACTATAATGGTAAAAATATGCAATATCAGAAAAAAGACGTAAAAGTTAAAATTTAACTTGTTATATAAGTTAAGTGCAAAAAAGTATTTATTCATAAACTACAAAATGGAAATGGCGATAATAAAAATGATGGTTAAGATGATTCTTTTTCTAGTTGAGCACAAATTTTTGCACTTTTCATATTTTCTTTTTAGAGTACTTGATTACTTTTAGGTTGCGTTATCTCTTACATTAGTTGAGCATATTTTCTTTTTAGGTCACGTTTATTTTGACGGAGTTCTCTCTCATGTGCGATGGTATCTGTGGTTTAGAAATAAGGGGTTATTCTAGAAAAAGAACGAATAATTAGCAAACTAAAGAAAGCAAAAGCTACTGTATGGTCCAACTATGGATACATATTTTCAATTGAAAATTAGAAATCGGAGACTAATCCTGGTTGATTTGACTTTGGTTTGATGTGCTTGTGAATAAGATTTTTTTGTTGCTTTTAGAAACTACTTTCAAAGGAACATACTTCTTTTAAACAGAGCTGCAAATTAGCCCAGATTTGATAGAACTACATTGAAATTTCTATTCAGTTTCTCGGAACTTCATTTAAAGTAATTTAGTTCAATACTTTTAATGCTTATTTAGTTGTTACTACTCTAAGCATCCAGACTAATTTGAAATTAGACTCAAGTTCAGCTTTTCAACTCATCAGCCTGTAAGATTTGTCTCTGCTATTCCGCATACACTAAGTCCTACAATGAACCTGGAGAATTCTCGCACGGGCGTAAAAGAATTACCAGCACAGAAGAAGAGTGAAAAGTAACCCTTTATTAATTCAAAGCTTAACAGAAAGGCACTGTCTTCGTACGTTACAAAACACCGTCAACTTGCGGTGAGAACTTAAATGTAGAATATAATTCAAGTCGAATCTAAAATAGAATAGTGCTGGATTAGCACATTAAATTTCAACTAAAGGTTGACTCATCTAAACCTAACAGGCGTGATGATAATCCGAAATGGCCAAAAGGCTTACTAGCGTAACAGCAAGATAGCAGCGAAACGTGCACTGGCCAGCTAAAACACGCTCTGAATAAACTCAAATGATTATTGAGCAAAGCATTTTAACTCTTCCAACTCGTACATTTTTTATGTGATATTAAGAAATTTCGTCTGAAATTACATCAGTCAGGCTGAATACTGATTTACTGTGTTATTTAATTTTATCTTTGTTGAAGCGCCTCATTTACTGCAGAATACAAATTTAGTAGTTTAAAGGAAGAAGACTAAGTAGGCTACCAAATTCATGCTAGCAGCAAATTGTAAATGAATAATTGTCACTTTTCTTAAAGTTACTGCTTTAATTCTTTGGCCAATGACAACTTGGATTTGAATTTAGACGGAAGCAGATAATTTCTTTTATTAAGTAAGATTCAATTCAACCTTTCGCATGATAGCATTTGAAGACAGGTAAAAAAGTGCAGGCTCATATTTCTTAAACGTTTTATGTTTTATCCACATGATTCCTAAGTTTGAAAAAAATGTTATATGATGGCTGTCTTAAATGCTATGAAATTTATACTGAAAACTAATCAAAATTATGTAATTTTCTGATAAAATTGATGTAATTTTGATCATTTTTGTGTAATCCATAATGTTTAAAAACGTTATTAGTTCAAAGGGGCTCTATTCCTTAAGGACTATTGTTTTCGTTTTGCGATTTTGCTTTGAATCACTCTGAATGTTCGTTTCACTTTTTAAATTGTTGCCACCAAATATTTACGCCCTGTATTATATTTGAAGAAATTAAACAATGAAAAATCTGCATAAATGTATGCATGTTTCTCGCACTGTGATAAAACAACGGTACCTCGAGCCATCCAGTTTTGAATGACGTAATCTTATTGCGAATAAGGGCATATGGAAGCCCAAATTTGAAATTTGGAATTTCTTTTATTATCGATTTCCTATTTTGTAAAACTTTAACGAATTTTTGATTAAAAAACTCGAGGATTTCAAACGAGCAATGGCAACGTTGCACAGAATTTTTTTTTATCTCCAGCGCGTGAGACTGTGTGTCGGAAATTCTAAAGATATGCTCAATTTAAAATTATTTTGCCATATTGCTCTTGAACTGAATTTTATGGTTTAAGTGCGAAGAACGTGATATTTATTAAATAAAAGTAACACAAAAAGTGCTAAGAAAACTCCCCTTTGGAAGTTATTTAAAGTCTGAAATTTTTTTTATTATTGTTTTATTTTAACAGTTTCTTTATAAAATTAACAAATACCCGAAACAATGCTAGTAAAAGACATAGGTGAATAAGAAGTACAATTTAGGCAGACCTTACAAGATTTCTTCGCGATCTTCTTCAGCCCAAATCATTTCAACTTTATTTGCCAAAGCACTGTACAGGGTTAAAAGGTTAAACCAAGCTTTGCTTAAATTTATGCCTCTCCCTCCAAAACCGTGAAGAGACAAGTGAGACTTACCTACCCAATTTCAACTAAATAGATTTTGAATGATAAAAGAAAAAATTTAAAGTAAGAATTTTGAAAAACAGTTTACCGAATTAATGCACAAATATTAAAATTATGTAATTCATATAAAAATATATCAAAATGAAGAATATGGCTGTATATAATACTTAAATATATTAATCTGGGATGTGATATTTTTCAAAGAAATTACACATTTAATATGTGATGCACTCATAAGTTAACAAAGAACTAAACTGTTGTTTGGCTGTTAGGTTGCTTTTTATTTATTCTTATCATAAAGAGCAATCTGAGATTATTTTAGCAAACATATAAAACTATTATTGCTTCGCATTAGAGATTCGTTACAGCTGTTCTTCAAACTCCTTTAAAATACTTGGAATTTTATTTTATAAACAAATAACTAATGTAACTAATGTAACAAATAATTAATGCAACTAATGTTCTATTGTTTATATTTAAGATTTAACCTAACGAAGGATAACGGCAGGTACTATTTGTTTCTTGTCCAGAACAAAATTCTGGACACGATCTGACTTAAAAGCAGATCAAGAGAATTAGAATCAACCACAACAAAATTTAATTGGAATTAACCTCTTATATTCCTCTTATTACGTCACTATTCATTAAAAAAGGCCATCCATGGATGCTTAAAAGGTACAAGCACCACAAATTAAGAAACCCTGCACTCAGCAAACGTTGCAGAATATCGTTGTAGGTTTTGGTAACAATATCCTGTTTTTGTTCTCCTCGATCGTGACGAGAAAAGTGAATCCGATTCTGATTAAAGCACTCAAGAGTCAACACTTCTCTTTCCCCACAGCAGAGCTATCCCTCCGCAACGCGCTTATTCACTATCCATAGGAAGTAAGCTTCGTGAAGGGAGATCTATATCAGGAGAAGAGCATGACTCATTCCATGACCGATGGAAAAACCCTTCCCTAACTAGATTACATCACCGTTATTGATTATTACTCTCGCACGCGTAGTCCGAAATTTTCCTCAATTCTGATGGGGAGGGAGAGAATACCGCAAAGGCATCTTTGCATAGTGGTTTATCCACCCACAAGCGTTAATGACACAGAAAAGAATCCGAAGAAATTTCGCAATACTTTTTGTTGCTGGTATTACCCGCATTTCTTCCAACACATATAAAATTCTAGACTTCAAATTTTTACTTCTCGGTAAACTTTTGGAGTGTTTTAATTATTTTTTTTATGGAAATGTATCCGTAAATTATATTATTTCAATCCAATGCTGTAATATTCAACGTAGGTTCGGAGAAAGCTTAACATCGTTGAAACGCTTTCTGTTTCCGTTTTAACTCTTAGCAATATTTTCTTTAATTTAGAAGAAATTAGACTGTTTTTTGTGGCATCATTTCATAACACTTTTATTAAGTCGAACTCAGTTCTTAGCTCATAAGCTGAATTAATGCACACTAAATAATAATTTCTTTTAGATTCCTTATCAAAATAACTTGATTAACGAATATATGTTATAACTGGAAGATAAATGCATCAATAAATTTTCAATAAAGAAACTTTAGATTGGCGTACATTTCAAATTAGGAATAAAAACATTTCCACAATATTATTCGAAATCTATCGCAGTTCACGTTTTTAGTCTAATTTTAATATGCTTTATTTATGAAATATAAAGAAGTCTTATAAGGTATTTTCTCTCTCTTTTCTTCATGCCTTCGTGGTGTAATTGGAAGTTTACTCGACGAGTATTAGAGATGCCCAAGGTTCGAGTCCCGGCGAGAGCATTGCAGATTTTTCAAGTCTTCTGCTTCAAAAAAAAAAAAAAAAAAAAAAAAAAAAAAAAAAAAACCCCAAAAAAACCCTAATAACTCTACAAGTTCTTTAACGTAGTCTCTGTAAAGTATTGCTGTTTACAATGTTCTACATATAAAATAGTTAAGTGCTATAAGATGTTTCTCCCGCCTCTCTCGACGCGTATTCGAGAGGTCCGTGGTTCGAGTCCTGGCGAGGGCATTGCTCATTTTTCACCTCTCCTGCTTCAAAAAATAATCCTAATGTCTCTACATAGTGCGTCATAAAACTGCATCGTAGGAAAAGAATGAGCAAGAATATATAATGTCACAAAAATAACAGTTTTAAGAATAATAATAGTAAGAATAATTAGTTTTAAGAATGACACAAAATTATAGTATAGTGTCATTATTAAACATTTTCTGAAAATGTTCTCTGCTGATTTTCAAATTCTCTTGAAAGCAACGTTCTGTAATACACTTGCGATAAAAATTAAAGAGAGAACTACGAAAAAGTGCTTTGTGTTAATTCTTTTAAATGAAGTCCAATAAAAGGTATTTTGTTGGCAGTCCAAGCTCAACGTTACCACGAACTCCAATGAAATTCACCTTTTTGGACATAGAAATGTCCAAATTTATGTGCCCGTTCTTTCAGCACAAAAGAAAAGAAGTGCAGCGGGATGCTGCAGATTCAATTTCAAAGATTGTGCGATCTGTTAGATAAAAGTTTTGGATGTGGAATTTGGAACATGTCGTTAAGAAGGCATCTAATGGATTTTGAGAAATGGCGTATTATGGGAGAAGGACATACACTGACAGACCTAAAAACAGCCAAAAATCTTATGTCAGGAACATGAAAACTGTTTGAAGACAGTTTTCAAAAAGGTCAAGGTCTCAGACGTATTTATGCTGATTGCTAAGACCGTTATTTGGCAGCGAAAGAAATAAATATCGAACGTCAGCCCGGATTGCAACGGAGTTCGCTGCAACTACAGAAACTTGACTACTCAGATTTATACCAATATCTGTATTCTTATTTAAATTTATTTATTGAAGAAATAGGCTATTTTTTCCTTTTTGGATGTGTCATGTAAATGTATGTAGGCATGACAAAATAAAGTTCAATGCTCTTAACTGCAAAATCATTTAAGTTACATGAATTTTCATAGTTGTTACTTCAGTTTTTCTCACCAGTGTATAAAAAATATTTCTCAGCATATCACCATCCATATTACGGATTGCTTCATTAATGCTGTTTGCGAAGTCTTCTATCGATCAAGATTAGTATTTTTAAGTATCTCAACAAGAAAAAATTTGAAGATGAAATATTACATAATTGAGATGATTATAATTCTTGAAAAATCAATTATCGGTTACTGAAGAAAAAGGAAAACTATTCATATTCAATGGGATGCGTGACTCTGTCGCTCCGTCATATTAAGATCTGGTCTCAGATCATTGTCTTTGGATATCATTACCTCATATTTCACAAGGCTGAAATTCGCTTCAAAACAAAACACAGTCAAGTCTCGGTTAATCTTGCGGGGATTGACCGGGTTAATTTGAATTTTTTGAAGATGGAAACCATTCATAATCAGCATTGTCTTTCCCCTGTATTCGAACTCCGTACATTCGTTGCTTGCCGGAAGTGCTTTCAGTTACGCAACAATACCCTTCGGTAAGTGAGAAGAAAAAACTTATAACCGGGGATTGTTTAAAAAAAAAGGTAAGTTTCGTTTATTGGTAAATGATGGAAGTATTACTACCACTAATCATCACAATAAAGCAATATTTCTTCTAGAAAAGGGAGAAATGGAGAAACTGCATGAGGTAACAATTTGATAGCAAATAACATCACATTTTTTAGGAATTGATCTCATCTACAACATTACGTAATTTAACTGTACATAAATACTGTTAAATTAATACTGTAAAATTAAAACTAAATGTCTAAATCCAAAATATAATTTAAATGTTTCTCATTGTCTCCTACCGAAATCTTTCTGTTTTGAAATGTGTTCAGTTCTTATTTTGAATGCTGATTTAATTTACCTAACCAAGTGAGTTCCAAATTAAGCAGTTTAAAATGCAGATGATTTGTTAATAGTATTTTATAGATGATTATTAATATTACAGGTTATTCGCCTTCCCTGAATTTTTTTAGCTGCTGCCCGATTGACCTTGATTTGCGGTAACAGCGGATATGCTCAGCGGTACTATCTTGGCTAATCGGGAGTCCGCTGTATCATGTTAAGGGTGAGAAAAAAGTGTTATTGGTTCTTTGAGAGAGGGGCAGTGTCTAGTGAAACACGATATGTGTTAAGTTTTTAGTAGCAATTTGCAAGAAAATGTACAGAATATCACAGAATTAGATTTAAGAATTAAATAAAATAATTTAATGCTTGTTCTTAGAGTATAACGAGAAAAGGTTCAGATGATAATTTAGTCATCAAACATCAGATCACGTGAAGATCATGATCAAACATCAGATCACGTCATTTTTGAAGTGAAGCAAATTCCCTTATTCGTAGCTGTTTAAAGAATTTTATTATTGCATTTAATTTCAACTAATTAGCTAGGCAAAGAAAAGAAACTGAAGTCTTGAAACGAAAACGTGAACATGAAATAAAGAAATAAAGCATAAAATACCGAAAAAAAAGTAAAATAAAAATAATAATATTAAAAAATATAAAATAAATCTCAAATCTTTCAGATTTTGTATTACTCCCAAAGGGGCATTTTTTTAACATTTTGTGTATCATCTTAATTTATTAAATATCATGCTCTTTGCACTTAAACCATAAAATTCAATTCAATTACAATATCACAAAATATTTAAAAAGAGCCTATCTTTAGAATTTCCGAAATACAGTCTCGCGAGCTGGACATAAAAATGTTTTCTCTTTCGCACAGCGTTGCCACTGCTCGCTTTGAAATCGTTGAGTTTGTTAATCCAAAATTCCTTAAAGATTTACAAAATATGATATAGATAATAAAACAAATTCCGAAATTGGGCTTCCAGATGTCCATATTAGCGTGGAGGACTACATTATTCAAAATTTGATGTTTCTAGATACCGTTGTTTTTTCACAATGCGAGAAACGTGCCTACATTCATACAGATTCTTCATTATTTAATTCCTTTAAATACAATACAGGCTCTAGTATTGGTGGCAACAATTTGCAAAGTGAAACTCCATTTTACAGTGGACGACGCAAAATCCCAAAATGAAATTAATAGCCCTTCTGGGTGAATTGGTCCTTTGGGCTAATAAATAAAAACACGTAATAAATAGTCATGCTTGCAGATATTAAATATAAATAATAATATAAATAATTATTAAATCAATGAGATAAGATATGCAAAATAAATTAATATTATAAGCAGAAAATATAACGTCACATGAAGTAACAAAACTACAATAAAAATATAAATATTGTTGCCAAAAATTCGGCGGTTGCGCCTGTATGTAAGCTTTCCGGCATAGCACTAGGGTTGCCATAAAATAGGGTATGGTAAAGTTGCCAGATTGGCGACTTTATCGCCCATTTGGCGACCAAATCGGCGATATACCATGGTCCAATCGGGAAGCTTCTAGAATAACTTCCTGTCGAGATATTTCTCGAAACGTGTGGAACCTAAAGAAAAGCTATATAAACCCCTGCGTTTCTGAGAGCCGGCGTTGTGAGAATCGCTGCTTATTGCGAGAATTGTGGTTATTGTGAGAATTATGAGAATAGCTGCTTACTGTGAGTGCTAAGCTGCGCGAGAGTTTTGTGAACGGAAAGCGATCGAGAGAGTGCTTTGCTGTGAAGTTACCTTTACAGTATAGCTTGACAGTGTATTGGTGATTGTTCCACGGTGTTTATTAGAAGTTAAGTGTTGTCGTGAAGCTACCTTTACAGTTACAGCCTGAAGCTGTGTTGCTGATTGTTTCAGGGTATTTATTGTAGATTTTCGACGCTTTTAAAGGTAATTTTGGAACTGTGCTGTAAATAGTGATTCTTGTAAATAAATTGTGCTTTTTATTGTTCTGCATCGTGTTTTCATCGGATACTCTCAAATCCACAAACCCGTATAACGCAACAATATTCTTGTCACATCAGAAAACGTCTTCTTCTAAACCATTGTATTTTACTAATTGATGTTTGCTAATTCTATCTGATTGTGCAGGAGCATTTTTTATAACGGGCACAACTGTATAATTTACAGCATGTTTTCTTTTACTACGAGGCAATAAAATGTTTTAATGTATATTTTTGAAAAATTTGAGTCGATGTCTGTTTTTTAACTTTTATTCTTTTCCTTATTCTAAATTATTAAGGGTATAATTATAGAGTTTTCGATTTTATCGTGTAGATAACATTATGGATCAAAGCACGAAAAGTCATCTCATTCGGAGAATAGATGTTTCTTTTCCCTTATGATTCATTTAGTTACATTTCCAGTCTTTATCTTCCGACAGACACTTAACAACACCAGAAAGAAAAACTTCAAAAAGACTTAAAAGCATCTTTGTAACTTATTTTCCAATCAATAACTTCGAATATTTCTGGGGACATTTTTTTTTCATACATGTAGATCCTGAGTGCATGAGAAATGGATTAACTCTTTTATGACAAATTATATGTTATACTTTGTAAATAGCTTCGTAATAGTGTCTGTTTATTTTGTTTTATGGAAACGGAAACTGGTATTATTTTTTAAGCATTCATTTATTTCCGTTCTTTTTATGAGTTTCATACGATTTCTTTTTCATATACATTTTCTTTTATTGCCAGTTCATGAAAACTGTAGGGCCATCAGATATTTTTTTAAACAGGAGAAATGAAAAATATGCAATGCCCTCGCCAGGCCTCGAACCCTGGACCTCTCAAGTCGAGACCCTGGCTTCGAGTATGTTTCCAGTTACACCAGGAAGGCAAGCGGAAAAGAGGGAGAAAATACGTCATAAAACAAAACTGATTTTCTCTGATTTCAAAAGTTTAGATACCTACTCAAAGACATCGAAAATAATATTTATCTTTTTTTCACTTTAAAATGTCAGCTTCAAAATGCAAAGTTCATTTACATTATAAATGAAATTTCTCTTGACCATTAAATATATATTTTTAACGATAATTTAATTAATACTACTATAAGGTGTTTTCTCCCTCCTTCCAGCATTCCTTCGTGGTGTAATGGTAGCACACTCGGCGCGTATTCGAGAGGTCCATGTCCGAGTCCCGGCGAGCGCAATGTACATTTTTCACGTCTCTCTTGGTTCAAAAATATCCTAATGACGCTACAATACATTTAAGTTCCTTGACTGACTTTTTATGCTGTCCTGACAGAAAATTTAACTTATAAAATTACAAATGAAATTTTAAAATTTACAATAAACTTTCGAAAATACATGAAATATCAGTTTATCGTGTTTAAAACTTATCTTTTACATCATTTATTAAAGTTCTATTTATGTATCACTGAATGACAAATTAAAGCTGGATCAGAAATCTTTCGGAAAAAAATTTTTAACTTAAATATTTGAATTAAATCACATAGATTCTAAATTATGTAATTAAAATCTGCTGTGAGCGGCACATGACCTCTCACCAATTTTATGTCAAGACTGAACTTGAAAAATAGTAAAGAGTTATTAACTATATCTCTATCTATCTGTCTAAGAAATCATCTCTTCCTCTGGATCGTTTGCAAAAAAAAATATTTTTTTATAATCATAGCTCAATGTTAGTTGCAACCGCTACTCATTTTTTATTATTCTATTCTCTGATAAAAAGAACAGGGATAACTATACGTGTTCGTACACACATCAGCTCTCGTGCTTTAATTTTAAAATATTTCACTGATCGTAGCATATCCTTTGGCCATTTAGTGCTTCGAATTCACAACTCAAGGACTTAACAAACATAAAATTTTTAACAGCATCATATTTTTAGAATTTTCGATAGAGTGTTCAGTGTTGCTATGTATTTCTTTTTATATTCGCTATATTATTTATATTTACTGTATTCTTTCGTCAATTCATTGCGATAACATTTGGTAGTAAGTATCCTTTTATTTGAAAAGTGATTCGACAGAAAAGTGAAACGAATACAGTATTGAGGATTGAGGCTAATACATTTAATTCTTTGACAAAGAGAGCTGTTCTCCATGATGAGCTCATTCTCATTGCAATTATCATCATTCCCAGAACATATTTAACGCTTAAAAATGTAATATGTAGTTTCTTAATCACATACCTATTTTAAATACCAAATTTCAGACTTTTTAATTGTTTTATAACAATTTTATCTAAAGTCTAATATGTTGTTCGCATTGATATAAAAGTTTGAAGTTGGAGAATATATCTGAATTTAGTTTTTCACTAAAGACTAATACTGGCTTCTTGTAAAATATTACTACCATTTGTTCAGTTTTACCCAAAATTTAATAAACTCTTTATATAAATGCAAAAAGATTAAATAAGGAAAACAGAAATTTTTGAAAGTTTCATATTAGAGTTATCGTGGACCTAAAAATCGTCACATATATAAAGATACACAGACAGACATTATTGTAAAAGTAGTAAAACGTCTTGCTAGGACATTAATTCCTGCTCGTTCACTGAAACTCACTATCGAATTTTTGGACCGAAAGCATAACCTCCTTTGCCTATGTATATTAAAAAATAGTGAGAGCCTCTTTTTTCCCTTCAGCGAAACGGTCAAGTTCATGCACATTTCTTGGGCTCAAAGTCAAATTAAAGCAAATAGGCCTTTATGAGCTTCAAGTAAAGTACCACTTCCGGTTGTCCAGTTTTACAATATAACTTTTGACGAAACGTCCGTACAGATACACAAACAGATAGACATCATTGTAAAAATAGTAAAAACGTGTTCTGAGAACCCGAATCAGTGCTTGTTCACTGAAAACTCCTTATCGAGTTTTTGGACCGGACGCATTATCCTACTTGCCTATGTATATAGGTTGACAGGAGGTAAAAAACTGAACTCTGCTATGCAACTATTATACATATTTTAATACAGAGTCTAAATACACTCACGTTTGTGAAAATTGCAACACCATGAAGGACTTACGCGAGTGAGCTGAAATTTTCAGGAAATGCAAAGTAGCGCATGATATGCAAATGATTAGAATTGCAAATCCGTAGCGCATGCGTATGCTGAGCAGCGCCCTCTGAACGGCTGATGGATCCGAATAAATAGACGGCTGTAGCGAGGCGTGTATGGTTATCGGTGGTTATCTGCTAGTGGTAAACGTTAACTCAATCTGTACTTATGCCTCGTCGACGAAAGAGAGCGAGATTTGAACAACTTACAGAGTTTGAACGAGGGAGAATCATCGGCCTTCGTGAAGCTGGATTGTCGTATCGTGCAGTAGCCTCTCGTGTGCAGCGTAACAGCAGCACAGTGATGCGCGTTTGGAAGCAGTGGACGGACGAGTGTCGGACAACTCGGAAATCCGGGAGTGGACCCCGAAATGTGACGTCAGCTCGCGATGATAGACACCTGGTCCGCATGGCGCGGACGGACCGTACAGCTTCCTCTAGACAATTGGCAGCACTGTGGTCAATAGCTACAGGTGTTTCATTGTGTGCTTCATCAATTCGTAGACGTCTGCTGCAGTGTGGACTGCGCGCACGGACTCCTTTATACAGGATCCCCCTAACGCACGACCATCGCCGCCTGCGGCTACAATGGGCCAATCAGCATAGAGACTGGCGTGCTGATTGGCAGCATGTCGTGTTTTCTGACGAATCCCGCTTTAATTTGTGGTACCATGATGGCCGCATTCGTGTCAGACGCTATGCCGGTGAACGCCACCTTCCGGAGTGCATTATCGAACGCCACAGTGGACGAACACCCGGAGTTATGGTCTGGGGCGCCATAGCATATCATAGACGATCTCAATTGCTACGAATTGTGGGCAATCTGAACAGCAACCGGTATATCCGTGAAGTTCTACAGCCCGAAGCTGTTCCCTTCCTTCAAAGCTTGCCAGGCGCTGTATTTCAACAGGACAATGCCCGCCCTCATACTGCTCGGATTGTTAAATCCTTCTTTGCAGCGCAGCAGGTACAGCTTCTTCCTTGGCCTGCGTGTTCCCCGGATATGTCGCCAATTGAACATGTGTGGGATGTCATTGGTCGGCGTCTTGCTCGTGATCCTCGTCCTGTTGCGTCTGCAGACGAACTTTGGGTACGCGTACAAACGATATGGAATGCTCTTCCTCAGTCAGACATTCAAACTTTGTTTGACTCCATGCCATGTCGTGTAGCAGCACTTATTGCGGCGCGTGGTGGCCACACAAAATACTGATTCTGATCTCTTGTTCTTGTTTGTTTGCTTTGAACATTTAATCATTTATTTGTACCACTACCACTCAACTGTGTATTAAATTGCATTCAATTATGACGATTCCTTCTTGGTGTTGCAATTTTCACAAACGTGAGTGTAGTAATTAAAAAAGATATTTTGTTCCAGTGATTCATAATTATTCCAAACGCAAACGCCGTCTATATAAGATAAATGTGTAATACTCCTTCTTGTTAAACCGTATGTAATTTTATAAAACGGATGAGAAGAATTATTACGTCTTGTTTCTAAATTCTTCTTAAATTTAAAAATTTCCTATTAATTTATTGAATGAATGATTATAATCACCACTTCATATTATTCCTTTTATCTTAAATTTGGAAGTCCTTTAAAACTTGAAAGGAAAACTAAATGTATAGATACGATTTTTATACACAAAGTTTAATATTCGACACTTTGTAAAGTTGTAAGATTTTAGTTAAACTAACCAAGTTTTATTTTAATTTAAATCTTTCTATCTCTTCTCTGTTTCAACGTCCCGTCAGAAGAAGCGCGCGTTTTCAGCTTATGCTAATACTGAAGTAGAGCCAACTACTATTTAAACCAGAGGTAGAAACCTCTCAGAGTGAGAGAGCTTTTAGTCTCAGATCACGGTCATTCTGTTCGACGTTCGCCTGACCAGCTAGCAGCTAAATTATAAGCCATAGTGCTTACTACGTGATTGCTTATTGAAATAAATCCAAGTGCGCTAGTATTAGTAATTCTTGCTACGCACCATTTAGTTAGAGGCCAACTCCGCGATTAGCTCTGTGAGCAAAGATTAATCAAATTTCTATTTAGCTTTACTTTAAATTTATCTGATTGTTCATTTAGACCCAAGTGTGGTCTTTTACTTTCTGTATCCCTTCCGAGTTGGGAAGTGATTTGTAAATAATATTGATTTAATAAAAGGAGGATTTTAAATCCCTTTCAAGTGCAGTTATTATACTATTTCAGCACAGTATCTACACCAGAACACAGCTGATTTCAGCTCCCTGTTCCAGATCAGGACTTAGAGGCTTTTCAGCTGTTCACGAAGATGTTTGCCAAAACTACGCACAGAACACTCAGTCCTGACAAATTCATCTGGTTTTTTGATGCAGGAATATGAAAAATGTGCAATGTCCTTGCCGGAATTCAAAGTCCAGGCCTCCCGATGACTTAGAGCGGGCTTCCAGTCATACCACGAAGGCATGCGGAAAGGAGGGAGAAAATTCCTTATATACTCTCCCTTTTAATG
This sequence comes from Stegodyphus mimosarum, assembly GCA_000611955.2. Lineage (NCBI taxonomy): Eukaryota > Metazoa > Arthropoda > Arachnida > Araneae > Eresidae > Stegodyphus > Stegodyphus mimosarum. Next base: position 732,490 of record KK120836.1, read on the forward strand.
GGCGACAGGGGATTAGGTGACCTAATCGGCAAATCCCTGTGGTGATTAATTTTCGTCCACCACCTTTTTAGCTCGAGTGCCATTTGTAGGGTCTAATTTAGAATTTTTCTGCAACAAGGAAATCGAAGAAATCCGCAGTCCCTCGCTAGGATTCGAAATCCGAACCTTCCGAATACGCTTTGGACTTGCTTCGAGCTACACCACGAAGGGATGCGGAAAGGAGGGAGAAAATACCTTCTAACTTAATTAATCATTTGAACTGTTGATAAAAGTAGAATAGCCCGATCATAAAAGATAATGAGCTGAGTTATTTACATAACAAAGCTTAAAAATGTCTTTTATTACTTTGATCATTTCACTTTCACTATGATGTAAAATCTATTTATTTTTACTTAAACTTTCATCTTTTTTGCTAATAACATGCATCAATCATCAACTCTCTACATCTGCCTTCGTTAAATTCCTATTTTAATTTATTACTATTTACTATATTGTGTTATTTGCTTAATGATTTTCTTACCTGACTTAATTGTTAATGAACTCAGGTTCTGAATTAAGTCCTTTCATTCGGATGATGCACCTAATATATTGGGCAATGAATGAGAGCAACTGTTCCTATGTAAAATATAGTTTCGCCATAATGAGTGCTGACAAGACCCAGCAGACCAATACAGATCTGAGAAGCAGTAAGAAACCACTGAGAAGCAAGCGGGAGGATATTTCATAATTAATTGCCAGACATCAATTACATATCCTTACGAGAATCGTATTAAATCATGTTAGTCGATCCTTCGTTCACACTGCTCCAAGTTGGTTGCATACAGACTTTGTTTTAAGGAATGGCTCATTATATTATGCAAAGCACACGAAGATTATCTGCGTATAGAAATGCTTTCCAGACAGATCAGACACTTAGGGAAAACCATCAAAAACTTCATGTGACCATCCTGTTTCCCCGGAAGATGCTGTACTGCAGTCTTACCACTCAGCCCAGTTGCTAATTGGCTAAAATTATAATAGCATGATTTTTCTATATACGGGTAGGAATTCGAATTTGGTTTTTCAGATCCATTATTATAAATGCTTTAAAATGTATTTTACTGATACAACTCTGGTTTTAGATGGAGTTTTAAGATAATAATTTAAAGTAATTCAAGTGTACCGAATGCCTTAAGATTTTAGAGTATATTGAATCTCTCATTTCAAACATGAGGAAGGTATTATTATTGCACATGTGGGGGGATATTCAACGAACTTAAAGCGGGGGTTGAGCAGAGAGAATTTCGGAAAGAGGACGCTAAAAGTGAGAGGAGGGGGGAAGGTTGAGAAACTATGATGCTGAATGAACTTGAATACTTAGTGTCTCAGAAGAGTAAACTTTAGCTTAACTTATTTCACTATGACAAACTCGGCAGTCTTTAAAAATTGGAAAAATATAAATACAACAAAAAAAAAATTAACTTTTGGAAAAGACAACTAAACACTTTTTTTTTGTTTTAAAATACCAAGAAATTTCCAAATTTCCATGTAATTTAAATTTCGAATACAAGATGGATGGAATTTTAGAATAACCGAGATTTCAATGTCGCATAAAAAAATCTACAACGCTTGTGGATTAAAAAATAACACAATAATAATCAATGTCAGTAGAAGTAGAAGCGAAAATTCATAGTAAACTGGTAAAACAAAATAATAAATACAGGATACCTAGAATTACGATATCGCAGTTCTCTGTATGACATACGACAAAACATTAAAAAAACTTAACTTTAGTAACATAAAAAAGGCTTCTCTAAATCATTTTAAAGGTTGCATTATCAAATAATCAATTCATAATTCAAAATGATGTGATTAGTTTCATATAAAAGTAAATACCTCATAACTCCCTCTGAGCCATAACCGAAAAACACTCATTTAAAATTTATAGCTTTTACTGACGCAATTTAAAATAAAATACAGCTGCGCAGTTATGTAAATGAGATTCATTACTACCACATGTAATGCTCTTCTTTTACAACTTACCGCAGCAAAAAGACCCTAATGCATATTAATAAGTATATGAAAGCGTAACAATTAGTTATCAGTAATTGTCTGTAGCGAATGCTTAAATGTAGTAACGTAAGTAAGTTGGGGATGCAAAATGTCCAAAGTCATTTTTGATGAATTAAAGAATTTTGTACAAAAGTAACAACCAAAATACATGTTTCCAGTTAACGTAGGAATATCAAACCTTAATTGTGTTTGGCTATGGAATCCAGAAAATTGTATTTGTTCACTATTCATTGCATTTTCTGTGCAGGAAACTTCAAATTAGGGACACTTAGCGTCTTATAACATCCAACGAAGAACTTCTTCAAGGGTCCTAAATTGCATTTAGATAAATCAGACAAACGTTCTACATTGTCATTATGAAAAATTACCTAAATTTTTTTGGAAAAAAAAATTTAAAAAAAGGAAAGAATTAAAAAATTAAAAAGGCAGCATGATGTTACAAAATATTTTCACAAAGTTGTGAGGTGTTCCTTTTTATATAACTCTCCTGACTTGCGTTATCAATATACGTAACTATTTTAATTATAATTAATTCATCGTTAGTAAAGTAACATAAATTACATTCTATTAATAACAATCAATACCTTTTTTAACATTCCTAATGCATTCTGCTTTATATACGTCTTTTTAATTTCATGTTTTGGATTCAGTTAATTATGTTAATTAAGAATGTACGAAAGATCATTAAAAATGCAGTAGATGAAAAAAGAAAATTTTTTGCCTAAATGCTAAACTTCATACAGGCATCTAAAATAAAAAACAAATTCAACATTCTAGGTACACTGTTAAATGTAGCTAATGATTTTACTCAAAAAGTTGCTAATAAAGAAACCTAACTCATAATAAGGACAATATAACTTATGCAATAAATTATTTTCCATGCGTTTAGAAATTACTGAGATAATTTGCAGGTTTTTTAAAAAAATAATATGAGTAATTTTGTGCAAAAAAATTTATACGTTCATATCTATGTATGCAGTGTTTAGATACAATAAAAATATTGATAAATAGAATGAGCTGTTAGAAAATTAATAACATTTGAGAAAATATTAAGATCAATTCAAGATTTTACATATAAAACGGTTTATTTTATAGCTTGGTTACTAAGACACCTATCTTAATAACCACGTCACTCAGTCAGTCATCCTAAATGTTAAAAAGCAACTGAAAGAACAAAAGTAGCCACATCTAAGAGAAGAATAAGCATGAGAGATTTAAACAATATAATTTAATAAAACGTGCGAAAAGGAAAGTTATTTTGATTATGTCAAGTGAATACTGTTGCGTGCGTTAGGATTCGTTATGGATTGAATGCACAAGTCGTTACAATGTTAACACAAATTTATTCTTTCCACAAGAAATAAATCAAAATGCCGAAATATTTCTTCAGAGATAATCGCACACTATCACAATTGTCTTAAACCTTTAGCAAAACTCAGTTCAAAACAGATAAACTAATTCTATCTCACAGCGAAATCGCTACAGCATAAAGTAAACAAACAGCAGTTCGCTTTAAACAGCTACAACTACAACAACAACTGCAACAACAACTGAGATGAGAATGGCGAGGAGAGTGGTTCGAAAACCAGGGTGCATGGGTCAAAGGACCCTACCCCTCATCGAATGCATAAGTATGATTCTAATAAATTGGCAAGTACAAAATAACTTAAAAATAAGTATAATAGATTTTTTTTAAATACATAATTATATATGTGAAAGGTACTAATTAAAGTAAGTAAACACAAAAGGAAGGGGGGCTATTATCAATAACTTGCCCTATGAAAAGTAAAATTTAAAAGTAAATAAAGCCATTCAAAATTCCCAGAAAAAACCGAAAATGCCTGTTTAGAAAGAGAAGGCCGCTGAGCTGGTGACACACTAATTATATGCGTAAAAAAAATCATGGTGTTAGGTAACATGCGAATACAGAGGTGCACTCAATCCGATTAAATGTATAAAAATATAGAACAGGAGAGGAATACAATGCAAATAACACTTGATAATTACAAAATACAATAATGCAACAGAATTATCGTACAAGTCATTACAACAAAATAATAGGCATTAATCAAGATTAACATTTAAGATAGCCCGAGGGCGTCTAATATTGACAATATCATTGACATCATAGTCATAAATGGTCCTGGTGGGATTGTTAAGATCCCCCAGACCTTCAATAAACTTACGTGCCAGACGGCAACAATAACTTTTAATATATTCAATTTTAAGTTCGTCATGCAAGCGCTGATTTCTAATGTACCACGGGGCACATACTATTTGGCGTAGAACACTGTTCTTCGCTGTTTGTAGTTTTTTGGGAATAGACTTACAAGAGTACGCCCACACAGGGCAACTGAGATGAGTCTAGTCTAGTCTGGACAACTATTGCTGGGATATTGCCAATTATGAGCAACTTATCCAGCTCACTGAGGAATTGCATAGAGCCCCTGACGTGCAATTTCCTATATATTAAATGCGCGCTCTTTTATTTTTATTTTCCCGACGTAGCTTTCTCTTCAAAAATCGTCTGCGTTGCACAGGAAAATTAAAGCAATTTTAATTACGATTCTAAATAAATAGCCAAATAAATACGAAATCCGTAACAATATTTATCATCTGAGAGAGTCAGCTGTTACAATTTTTGTCATACATGATGATGTAAATTAGAATAATAGCTTGTGCTAAAATACAACATAGCATTCAAGATTACAAGAACCCGAATGAAACAGCAGCTTATGGTACTTAAAAATCAACCTTCAAATAGAAACATCTGAGTATTATCTTCTTAAAGATTGATTAGTTTATCTCTTAAGCTATCTGGTATACTAAAATCATCACTTGAGGGTAATAAAAACTTAAGTCAGTAAAATGTTACTTTCAGAGTGAGATAATTTGTTCAACGTATTATGAAACTCTAGTTAAATTGGTTGTCCTTGGTAACTAGAGTACTTAAGAAGTGTGTAGCGACTATTCGCTTACTTTTAAAGGCTGTAGAAACAAGTCCAAAAAAGGGCTAAAATACCCTTTTATTTAACTAAATATTTACAGTGAGCCTCTCTCGAGCTTACAGGATGCCTTCACTTGGTCTTAAGGTAGAAAATAGGAAGCTAAACTAATGATAACTAACTAAAAGCTTTCCGGAAATAACTAAAAGACTCTTTAAAATAAATAATATCTCTTAGGAAATTAAAATAACCCCTACGTACTATTTCATGAACTTATATCTGATCATAAATTTTATCTACTTATTAATTTCAATAGTCAATATTCAATACTTGTAATATTTTTGGTAATCTTTGTTGAGAAAGTATTCATTTTCATGGCCATAATTTTATTTATATCTTAAAGTCGCAAATGAACATCAGCTTATCCTTAAAAGAATGTTGCAACATTTTTAATGACAACCTTAAGCTGCTGCCCACAAAAACTGGCTCTTTAAAATTCTGTCACTTCTCTAAACCATACATAAATAACAAAAGCTGTAAAAAATAGACAAAAGCAAATAAAAGTAAGAGAAATTCAGTGACATTTCTGATGGTGATCCCTCCTAAAATTGAGCGATATATCTCAGAATCATAAGCATTGGGGAAGAACATACTTTTCTCTATCGGTTTCTCAGCTATCTCCACAGCAAACAGAAAAAAATAACCAAAACTATACGCCGTCATTTTAGAATTTTTCTTTATTAATAACTAAATTCTCTACGCAAATTCAAATAGAAATTCGATGCATTTATAATACTTTAGCACGTATTTAAGCAAAATTTTCCTTTGGTGTATAAAGCACATATTTATTCTACGCTTTGTTGTAATAACAGCTTTATAGTATGACAGTAATTTGCACTCCGTTACCCGTTAAGTTTAATTTATATACGTTGAATACTTTTCCCAGTTTACGAAATAATCGTTACCCAAAAGCCAAAGTTATACCAAAATGCTTCAGCTTTTCCTATTTTACACTATCATTTCTTTGAAATGATAGAAGTGTTTTTTCTATACTTATGTAGCATCAACAAAGCAATTTTTAGTTAGTAATTTTGGTATACACAGTTAAATTTCATAATATTAATTAACTTGTCAGGCATCTGTTTAAGAATAGTTTTATTATAACTATAATCTTCTAAATTTTTTCAAGCAGAACGACTGTCCCTGTGAGCTTAACTTTAAGTGCCGAAACTACTACATATATATATATATTAATTTAATTTTGGCTTAGGAAAAATTAATGTTGAATATCATTGTTCTAAATGCAAAAATTATTAACACTTTTGCAATTTTCGTTTGGAAATGTGTAAGTATTTTTTTGTGTGTTTTTTAAGTGCAGTTAGCTATATAGTACATAATAAGGATATCAAAACCATAATATTTCCTAATGCATTTCCGAAAAATTAAATAAAACACTTGAACAAATTTATAGATTTGCTTTGGCTGCGGACGCACATATAATTATAGATACCTAGAAGAATAACACGACAGCGTAAAAATTAGTCTTCGGACCAGTGACTCCAATGCCCCAACTCCCATTCTTAAATTTTCAAAAAATATTATGTATAGCATAATTATTTTGAGGGAGCTGAAGGTTATCAAGAGCACTGCACGGAAAATGCGTTTGTCTTTGCAAAATGCTAATGAGCAAAGTATAAAGAGTTATCAACATTGTTTCATACAGAAATGAATTTTTTTTCTCAATTTAACTTACCAATGGTAGAGATGTAGGTATCGTAGTAAGTTTCATCACAGAATCTGTGTACTATACAAGTTTTTCCAACATTACTATCTCCCAAAACTAAAATTTTATACGTAGCTACAAAGTCCACGGCCATCTTGGTAGTTGACAATTGGGTTTCATCGATTTTTCGGGTGCGCGCAACGCATTGTGGGTCTGACCGAAGCGCCAGGCTGTCTATAAAAATATCCCTTACACATTTCGAATTTAGAGTCGTTTTTCAAAGAAAGAAAGAGTAAAAACAGACTTGTTTACATAGGTTTCCATTTTATATTCTTAGCAACTTTCAAGTGAAATTCATCAGAAAGTTTGGAATGCATCATACAGTTCTTTTTAAAAAACAGAAAAGATTAAGACATAATGAAAATAAATTTTATAAGTAATAATTTTGAGAAAAGAATGCAAATAAAACTTAAATTTTTATAGCCATGCTGCAAAATTAATACAATATGTGTTTAATGTAATTCTCCTAAATATAAACTGCTTAGATATATTAATTTGGTTGTACATTAAAAAAATTGCTTTGTCAGGGAATGTTTTGTTTTAAAGGGTTTACCTTTTGGTAAATGTTTATTTGATATTACATTTCAGTCATGTATTTTCTTTAAGGAAAATAATGCTTATGAATTAATGTCATGTAAGATACAGCAAAGCTGGTGTCTTTTGATGATGAAAGTCGAAACAAATTCATTTAAGTTAAAAATAGGTATTTGAGTTATGAAATAGGAATATTTTTCTTCGTAAAATGCAAAAAAACATATCCTTCCATCCACAGCTTGTTACACGCGACATTTTGAAAGAAGAATAAATTTAAAAGTAGCAGACAATATTTCTCATTTTAAATAACAAGTTGTTGTTGGAAATTTTTATCCAAAAACATTTACTTCTTTTAATTCTTGATAGAAAGTTTTCTAAAAATGTGTAAACGTCCTCTGTATAAAGAACAATTTGCTAGTTTAAATTTTTGATTAATACAATTTTGGTTAAACAACTAGTTTTAATTTTTGATACAAATTCAAACCAAGCATCTTGAAAATTTCTAACGATTTTAAGGCTCATTGAAACAAATTATTTTTTGTTGCTACACCGAGTGAAAAACTATTTTCAAATTATTTTTCGCAGGTTGGTTTAAAATTCATTTTGAAATACATAGCAAAAAAAAAGAAAGAAGTGAAATGCGCCTTATAGATGATGACGTTAACACACACAAACTTCGACATCATAGATGAAATGAATGTAGTATATTCAAGTTCATTAAATTTTATAACTAGTGATTAATAAATTAATGATTATGTAAGGTTTTAGTTAAACTAACAAAGTTTTATTTTAATTTAAATCTTTCTATCTCTTCTCAGTTTCAACTTCCCGTCAGAAGAAGCGCGCGTTTTCAGCTTATGCTAATTTGAAGTAGAGCCAAGTACTATTTAAACCAGAGGTAGAAACCTCTCAGTGTGAGAGAGCTTTTTGTCTCAGATCACAGTCATTCTGTTCGACGTTCGCCTGACCAGCTAGCAGCTAAATTATAAGCCATAGTGCTTACTACGTGATTGCTTATTGAAATAAATTGAAGTGCGCTAGTATTAGTACTTCTTGCTACGCACCTTTTAGTTAGAGGCCAACTCCGCGATTAGCTCTGTGAGCAAAGATTAATCAAATTTCTATTTAGCTTTACTTTAAATTTATCTGATTGTTCATTTAGACCCAAGTGTGGTCTTTTACTTTCTGTATCCCTCCCGAGTTGGGAAGTGATTTGTAAATAATATTGATTTAATAAAAGAGGATTTTAAATCCCTTTCAAGTGCAG
>KK120836.1:741844-754829 GCA_000611955.2 Stegodyphus mimosarum
GAACCACGCACGTACACTGGCAGCTGTATGGCACCTCGCATTGTCCTGCTGGAAGATGCCATCATCCTGAGGAAAAACAATGCGCATGTAGGGGTGAACATGGTCCGAAAGGACAGATGCGTACTTGTATTGATCCATTGTGCCTTCCACAATGATCAGTGAACCTAATACAGGAATATACCTAATAATTAAACATACGCCGGGAAAAGAAAATGTTGTGGCAGATGCTTTAAGCAGAATTAACTTAGATGAAAATGGAAGTATAATTAAGATAGCCATGCTAACATCCAAAGTATTAGATTCTCGTGAAACAGTAATAGCCGAACTCAAAAAAGATCCGGAGTTCAAAAATATATACAATTATTTGGCCGACCCTGAGAATTTCAGTCATCCGGATATTGTGCCGATAAGAAATAGGGCTGCAAATTACGAAATAATTGACGGGCTGTTATTTTATACAAAAACGACTAATGAGAACCATGAATATAGACCGGTTATCCCAGCTAGCATTAGATTGAATGTATTAGAAGAGTTGCACGATTGTGCCATTTCGACCCATTTAGGTATAAGAAAAACTGTCCACAGAGTTCGCGAGGCAGTTTTCTTTCCAGAACTTCAAAAGTTTACTAGGGCGTATGTCCAGTTGTGCCCAACATGTCAATTAAATAATTATGTTAATTTCCGCCCGGCCGGGTTCCTAAATAGTATTAAATCAGAATTCCCAAATCAAATAATAGGCATCGATTTATTGGGACTTTTCCTAGAAGTAAAAGTAAAAAAAGCCGATATCTTTTAGTTATAGTGGATCATTTTAGCAAATGGTTAGAGTTGATTCCGTTGAAACGCGCGTCTGCAAAAACTGTAGTAGATTCAATTCTAAATAAGTATATTTTAAAACACGGGGCGCCCCTAAAAGTTATTTCCGATAATGGTCCCCAGTTTGTTAGTAATAATTTTGAGGAAATGTGTGCAAATCTGGGAATACGTCATCTAAAGATGGTCCCGTATCGTCCGCAGTCAAACTAGCGGAACGGGTTAATAGAAATGTAGTGAAAATAATTCGAAGTTACGTGAAGAATTATCACTCTACCTGAGATAGCCATATAAATGAATTTGCATTTGCCTTTAGGACCGCCAAACACGATACTACACAAAAAACACCCGCTGAACTGTTTCCTGGAAGAAAAATTTTGACACCCTTAGATAAACTTTTCTTTGTCCAGGAAAGGGCAGAAGAATTTAAAATGAGTGACATTAAGAATTTGATACGAGAAGTGACGGGAAATATAGAAATGGCCCAGAGAAAACAAAAATTATATTATGACGAAAAGCGAAGAGGGGTCAAGTACAATGTGGGAGATGGAGTTCTGAAAATAAAACATAACTTGTCAAATGCCCCAGAAGAAAAGGTCGGGAAATGTTTTCCGTGTTTTGAAGGCCCTTTCATAATTGAGAAAGTTACACAGGCAGTGGTTATATTAAAAAGAAAATGATGGGCAAAGAATTACGGCGAATGTGGACCAAATCAAGCCCTATTATAACCGGAATAAAATGAATATAGTTAAAGATTTTTTCCGGGATCCGAGGCAATCTAATAGCACGGAAGATGTACTTCAGCGAAAATAGCAAGAAGCAACTACAATGGCACCAAAAAGACAGAAAAAGAAAGCTCCCCCTCAACAAAGTAGAAGTAAGAACCAAAAATGTGGATTCAAAAGAAAGACTGACGATGCAAGTGAGCAGACCTACGAACGGACCTACGAGCAGACCAAGAGACGAAAGCAGAATGGGCAAGGAAAGCCCAAAGTAGCCAAGAGAACTGCAGAAACATCGGAGAGGTGCCTGAGAAGCAAGCAGCCTCGGTTGCAGGTGGAGAATCAACGTCCCGAATGCAGCAGGAACCAGGAGCGAAGAGCCCAGTCCAGCAAACGCCCAGCAGAGCAACCTCTTCCCCAGCGCAAGTACCCCAGGATACAACGACGGAATTGTAAAAGAAAAAGAGATGAACAAGCTGGCAAGGACCAACATCCAAAGGCAAGGAAACTGGCCCAAACTTCAACGTACCCAACTTTCAAGGATTGGGTCAAGAAAAGGATGGCTGACCACAACAAGATAAGTAGTATTTCTTATTCCAAAGTTTAGTTAATTTTCGAGTGTACTGCAAGTTGCAGGGTCGAATTTACCTCAAGCGAGGTTGAGTTTTACGCCAAGTGGGCGATAAAAACGTATCTTGAAAGAAAAATGTATTTGTTTAAAAATTGTAATTCTGCAAAGATTTAAAATTACGTAATGTTTGTAAAGTAGATTCTGAAGCATTGTAAATAGATTAATTTTGTAAAAGCAATGAATTGCTGAAAAAAAATGTTAACTAAATGATTTTGTATGATGCTTTGTCAAAAGACTTGTAAAATGTCTAGAATGAAAAGTCGGAAAATGGAAGAACACGATTTAGTCTATGGACTATTATTTCAGTGTAATGTGATATTTCAGGAAAGTACCTTGAGAAAGGAATAGAAAGAACTTGCTGTAAACTTAGAAATTTAACTTACATTTGTATTTCATGATTGCTATGAAATTGTTAAAGTTTCATAAAATGTAAATTATGCTAGCAATGCACGTTAAGTGCAATATCAATGTGAATGAAGCATTATATGTGCAAACTGCGAATTGTATGCATGAAAAGTTAGAGTAATTTTAGAATGCAAGTGTTAAATAGGCTCTCCATCAAATACACTTAAAGTGTTAGACATAAAGCTAGTGAGAACCTCAGGTTTAGCTGGTTTTAGGGCGTCTTTTGAGGTCTCGTATGTCAAGTTCTAACTAATGTTAGTCGATCGTAGGTGGGAGATTTGAACACCCCCGAACACAGAAAACCCGCAATAGCGGTTTGCTTTTCATCCAACACCGGGGAGAGAGCATTGGGGGAAGAATTTAATTGTGCTTGAATGATAATGTGTGTGTGCGAATTTACACGAGTAAGAATAAAAAATGTTACATAGAATTTACTCTTATTATGTTGTACTAAAATTCGTTTCCTTCCAGGTTTTGCTGGAAGGAGTAAGACTTGGATGAAAAAAAAAATTTAAAGAATGATGTCCAAAGCAACTTTCGTCTGTAAACAGTTTTCACAAACAGATATTGCCTTGTAAGGGTTGGCCTAAGTTTAGAGGAGTTAAATTTTGACTATTTAACTAGAATTGCGAGTTTCAACATGGTCCGTTTGGACCACAGTAGTTTAACTACCGCAATTCTGGCGGGAAGTATGTAAGGTTTTAGTTAAACTAACAAAGTTTTATTTTAATTTAAATCTTTCTATCTCTTCTCAGTTTCAACTTCCCGTCAGAAGAAGCGTGCGTTTTCAGCTTATGCTAATTTGAAGTAGAGCCAAGTACTATTTAAACCAGAAGTAGAAATCTCTCAATGTGAGAGAGCTTTTTGTCTCAGATCACAGTCATTCTGTTCGACGTTCGCCTGACCAGCTAGCAGGTAAATTATAAGCCATAGTGCTTACTACGTGATTCCTTATTGAAATAAATCCAAGTGCGCTAGTATTAGTACTTCTTGCTACGCACCTTTTAGTTAGAGGCCAACTCCGCGAAGAGCTCTGTGAGCAAATATCAATTAAATTTCTATTTAGCTTTAGTTTAAATTTATCTGATTGTTCATTTAGACCCAAGTGTGGTCTTTTACTTTCTGTATCCCTCCCGAGTTGGGAAGTGATTTGTAAATAATATTGATTTAATAAAAGAGGATTTTAAATCCCTTTCAAGTGCAGTTATTCTTAAGCACAGTATCTACAACCAGAACATAGCTGCTTTCAGCTACCTGTTCCAGATCAGGACTTAGAGACTTTTCAGCTGTTCACGAAGATGTTTGCCAAGAACATGCACAGAACACTCAGTCCTGACAATTACACCTATGAAATATGTGTTCAAATTTTTCAGTAAATTTATGATGAAATAATATTTTTTTAATTTCTTGTGCGAAGTAAAGGAAATATTGAAATCGCGAAAAATTTCGGGTATCACATTTCAACGAAAATATTCCTTTCAACCGCTCTCGAAACCATTTGAATCTTTTTTGTGTGTGTGACATCTGACGTACGGACAACTAAAAGAATGTTTTTGCCAAAAAGAACTGCAAAATGGATTTAAATTGAATTCAGAAGAGATTTTATCCTCTACTTCTGTACGCATGTACGCACGTATGTACGTATATATACATCTCGCATAACTCAAAACGTTGGAATTTTCAGTATGGGGCTGCAAGAACATGCAGTTTTACAGTACCCTTTTTCGTTGCAATCAGCTGCACCAATCATAGTATATAAATATATGTATATATACATTCCCATTTTATTACCTGTCTCAATGAGCTAAGTCTTTTATTTTTATATGTTGGTAAATTGAACAATTTTTTGCTTTAAAAGTGATTGAATTATGTAGTTTTTATGTTACAGTTAAGAATTTTTTATTAATCTGTGTGCAATAGTTGCAGATTTATCAACAATTTAAAAGTGGCGAGCCAAGCCTAACGAACCACCATTTGTTTACATTTGAATTGCAGTAGAATAGTGAATTCAGTTCTTCGTGCATCGCTATCCGCGGTGGTCCTACATCCTACTGAGCTATATATTCTGACTATCATTTTGAAATAAAGATCATTTATTGCCGCTTGCTGTCTCTGTCTTTTTTCCAAATTTCATCACTTTCTGACCACTCCTTCTTGTTGTTGCATATTCAATGTCGAGCAATGTATTTTCTTAAAAAGACCGTATTAGTGGAATGCAAACAGTAACAGTTTCAAACATAAAAACTAGCAGTATAGCATTGCATTCCAAATGTTAATTACCCCATTTTGTGCTATTTAGTTGTCGGTCTGCTTTCCTCCCCCCCTGGAATTGCTGCTATAAATATTCCTGAATGGCTATGATTTTTTATCTTAAATTTGCTATCAAGTAGAAATTTAAACTGTATATATGCTTTTCTTTCATGAAAATGTATGTAACAAGAAAAACAACTTTACAAAGTTCGCATTTAGAGTTCCCGTTATCGACAATTTCCAACTGTTTTAATAATTTTTCGTTATTACAGATTCCTCGCAATCTTACTTTTCAGAACTTTGAGAATCCTCATCACCTTTAAATATTTCTTCAATGTACTTATTTTACCTTTTTAATACCACAAAATTAATAGACTGCAATGAAATGTACAGACATTATACTCAGACAAATATAATCAAACTAAGACATTATATTATTCAATACATATAAACGCAATGATAACATATATTTTAAATTAATCGTAGTATTTCAAATGTACTGAAACTATTCTAAATGACAGTTTTTGTATAAAGGAAGTGAGAAAAAGAATGAATTGATGAATTTATTAAGTATTGTTGAAGTCTAGGTCCATAATAAAAAAATACAAGCATTTTTGAAATAGTGTACAAAATTTAAGGATCAAGTTCGCATTAACTTTAAAATACATTAATATAAATTCTTTCATAATAAACTTGAGACAAAAATTTTCGAAGGAATTCTCTCTCCAAGGAAAAGTTTACAACCCTTAAACTCGATTAATACATCGCATTGGATATCAAAAAATTAATTAACAGTTTTTCCAAAAACATTATTAAAGTAGTTTTCTGAGCTGTTTCGAAGACAGACTAAATTTGAAGAAAAAATCTTAAATCAAAAGTAGCATAACTTTGTTAGTATAAGTGTTTTCAGTATACGTTCAAGATGAGAATGCTCTTTCCAAAATGCTCTTTCCTTGTTCAATGTTTGTAAATGACAACAAATATTTTAATGGATTTGCACTTATTTTTTCACAGTCTTCTATTGCTGAAATCGAGAAGGAAGTAATGCGGTCTTTTTTTAAAAAGGGCCTTCAAGGTGAAATCAGACGAAAATTCAATAAGTTATTTTGTCTGAGAGAATGGCAATTTTGGAACTGCTTCAAAGAAATATTTTTTGAAAGAATCTAAAATCCAGTTTTCGCCTATCTGCTTTGGAGAACACAATATCTGAAGGACTACTAAAGTTATTTTAAGTGACTTATTGGGTTCTATTGACTTCATCTATAAATTTAAGTTCATTTTTCTATAAGAAAGTGGCAATTGGCTAAAATATTTTTCTGAATTTTTAGATCAAAAGTCTCGAATGGGATATTAATTTCGAAAAGGCATTTTGGTTCGTACACTTATCAAATGCGTTATATCACTTATCAAATTGTTGCCACCAAACATTATGAATCTTATTATATTTAAAGAAATTAAATAATGAAAATCTGTATGAACGTATGCACGTTTCTCGCATTGTGAAAAACCAACGATACCAAGAGTTATCAAATTTTGAATTAACGTATCCTCCACCTGAGCAGGGGCACCTGGGAACCCGAATTTTGAATTTGTTTTATTATCTCTTTGAGATTTTGTAAATCTTTAACGAATTTTTGATTCACAAACTCGACGATTTCAAAGCAAGCAGTGGCAACACTGTGCGGAAAAAAACATTTTTGTCTCTACGCGAATCTGTCTATCAGAAATTTTAAAGATATATTATTTTTAGATTTTCTGTTGAATCAAATTTTATGTATTTAATAAAAAAAGTACAAAAGTTTAATAATAAAAAGACAAAAAAAAGTTTTGCGTAGAGTCGACTTCTTTATTCTATCTTTGCAAACTTGTAACTGATAACATCCTACCAGAGGCTTTTCCCCACCTGTACAAACATAATACAGTTTGCCCAGCCAGTGTCTTTTCACAAAACTAATCCCTAATGGCACTAAAAATTTCCTTTTTTGTATATGTTACTGGAGAAAATAGCACAGTAAAAGATTTTTTGCTATTTGTATAGCTTGAAATAAAAGGCTAGACCAAAATTTTCAACACATCCGTATTCTCGAAACCTATATACAAACAAAATTCGAATTTTCATTCTCTCAGTTCTTGTCAATTCAATATCCTCAAATATGTATTTGATCTTCCCAGAAACAGCATTTCTCAAGAAGAAAATACTGATCATTTGTTAATTTGTTTTAACACATTTTTCTCCAAATATGCATTGAACAGCATCCTTGATGATGTTATGTATTACTTATTTCAGTTGTGATTTAAATTGTTTTAAAGGTAATGATTTAACTTATTTTGCTTCAGACTTAAAGATTAATTTGTTTTAATTTTTGTAGTTGAACTTAAGTTCTTTGGCTTGTTGAAAAGTAATTGTAGTCTTTTAATTTGTTCTCTTGACAGTTTTGGTTAACTCTGATTTTTAAGTTGCTTGTGTAATTAATTTTTTCTTCTTTACTTTTGGTTGGTTAACTATTTAATTTCTGTTTAGTTAATTATTATTTTTCTTAACCTTGGTTGTTAATGTTAATCTCTTGATAAGTTGATCCTTATGGTCAATCTTTTTAAAGTTGTTACACAAGTTGGTGTTTAAAGTTAATTTAAGTTTTAATTTCTATTATGCCCCTTTTCTGCTAAATTTGGGATCCATATTTTCTGACTTTTGGTGGTCGTTTTGGTGTTGTGGAGAATATATAAACATTTTCATACTTGATTATTATATTTTTAACTGAAGTTTTTTTATATCCTTACTATGGTGGTCGTGTTTGGAGTTGGAATAAACCCAAGAAAATTATCTATGAAATTATTATATTTTTATTTAAGTACTTATCAGTATTGAAGTTAATTTGTGGAAAAATCGATAATTAACACTTATCCCTTCAAAACTTTCAAATTCAATCCGTTGCCTTTCCAAATAGATTTATTGACTTGTTTTCGATTTCTTCGCCCGCTAGACGGTAGTCTGTGAAACCTCTGTCAACATTAGTTACTTTTGCACCCTGCGGAGAGGCTAAATTTCTACATTACTAACCCTGCCGCAGGGTCAGGTTGGCGGGATGTTTTTCTTACTCGTAGGCTGTTCCTATGTTGGAATGGGACCCCTCGTCGAGGCTAGCAGCGATTCTTCGCCACGTCGTGGAGCTCTTACCACCTTGGGTTGCACCTTCCTGCGTGTTCTTCCCCTGGGGTTGCCGGGCTGTTGGCGGTTTTCCTACCATCTACAATCGCCAATCGAGCAGTCTTGGCGTTTTGAGTAAAAAGGCTTGGGAGCTGGCGACGAGGAGGACGGACGGGAGATTGACACGCAGCCATTTTTGACGGAAGGAGACGGAGCTGAAAGCGTCAGCGTTATCAGAGAAACATCGATGTCGGAAGAAATAGACGAGAGAAGGATACTATGGAGGGCGACGAAAATGTCCAAACTTAACTAATTAATTCCTTTTTCTCTCCTTTTAGAAAAACCAGCAGCCATATCTACAACGTATTCTCTATGTTAACTTCACTGTTTGGAACTGTGACGTCGGCCGAAGTTGTTTGTCGGATGCTTTCGCGAACTGCGTTCGCCTGAGTCGTCGTCTGTATCTACAATGTTAAATTCCCTGTTTGGATGTGTATGAGCTAACTTTTATATTTTCCACTCCACCGCCACCCATGTAAAATTCTGTATTAATTCAAAGTTTCTTAATAAATTCTATATTTAATTTTAACTCTCTTGTAATGTTTTCACTTTAATTTAGAACACTGGACCCTACTGTATTTTACACAACGCATTAAATTAATTATTCTGTTGGAGCTAAAAACTATACCACTATTTACTATTGATTTGAACACTATTTTTACAGTATATATTGTGTTTATCATGTTGTCACAAACTTTACACATTCATGTTATTTAGAATTGTTTATCCAAATATTGACTTATCATTTGGTATTGAACTTAAAACATAAACACGAACTCTTAGGAATTAAAAGCTCCAACAAGAAAATGGTGCCGTGACCTCGCGAATTTTGTTATATGCAATTTGTATTTTATGTTGTATTTGGTATGCACAAAAAAGGTGCCATGTATTCTAATTTATCATTTTTGGTCCAGTGTAAATTTTAAAATTGCTTTTGCTAAGAGTGGTGGCAGTGTTATTATTAATTACTGGTAATATTTTCTTTATGTTGATAATTGATATGAATAATATTTCATAGTATAATATTTTTATGAGTACTGTTAAAAGTGCTGTTAATTGTGTAATTAAGCTACACTATTTGCTTATATATATTTTGCTGTACTGTTTACCAGTGTTACATTATTTACACAAAATTAGTAGTTTATTTACACAAAATTAGTAGTATTGTATTATATTGTGTTACACATTTATGAGTTAAATTGGTTAATATGCCTACTAAAAGGAAGAGTTTAACTCCAGCGGCAACTAGAATGCCTGTAATTAACCGTTTAACTGGGGGTCGGAATCCTCAGCCTGCTGCAAATAGAATCTCAGTTTTTGGGGCTGATCCCTTGGTGTCAATTCCCATTTTTACTGGGGCAGAAGGTACTACTCAACTTAATGATTTTCTTGACAGAGTCAATTTAGTTGCAGCACATGTAGGCTGGGCTGACTCTGATAAGTTGACTGCTATTCGTGTGAAATTAGATGGAGAAGCTGCTGCGTTTATTCGCAATAACCCTCGTCTCAAGAATGAGACTAAGTTGGAAATTGTGGTTGAGGCTTTAAAGGACAGATTTGCTACTGTTCAAAATTTACATGCTAATATTAGAGCATTAATTCAAGCCTTTCAGAAGCCTAGAGAAAGTGTTAGGCAGTTTGCTGCTAGAATAGAGGCACTCTCTTGTAAAACAGTACCTGTCGATAAAGTGGAAGATCCCACTGTGGAAAGTCAGAGACTTGATTTACTCTTGTCTGTTTTTCTTGAGGGCCTTCATTTACATTTGAGGCGACTGTTATTACCACAGAACCACAAAACATATGTAGCAGCTAAGAAACATGCTATAGCAGAAGAAGAAGTTTGGTTTAAAACCCATGCAGATGAGCTTAATAATGTTCACTCTGTAGAAGTGAATGCAGTTTCCACTCCAGGTGTTACAGTTAAGGCTGCACAGGCTAATAGTTCCAAAGATGAACTCACAGCAGCAATTAAAGCACAACAGGAAAACATAGTTACTTTAACTAACATGTTAGGAAACTTGCAAACTCAAGTACAATCATTGATGTCTAAGTCTACAGCTAAGAGTAGACAGGTTGGTCCTCGTTGTTATAGATGTAATAGGTTAGGCCACTTAGCGAGGAATTGTATGGTAAATCTATCTCAGGGTACTAACAACAATGTTAGAACTAGACAGTATGGTAATGCTCGACAGCTAGGAAATGCTAGTGTAACTCCCAACGCACACCAGGTTGCAGGGCAGGTTAATTCGAGGAACACTACTCAGTTAAATCCTCAGGCTCCAGTTTTTAACCAGAATTTAAACTAGTAAGGGGTAGGGAGAGCAATTCCTTCAGTTCATCCCATGAAGCCCTTTTGAAGGTACCATCAGTGTATTCAGTTTCTTTAGGTGAAGCACCTCTTCCTATAGTAAATGGCTCAATTTTGGGTAATAAACTCAAATTTTTATTAGATTCAGGAGCTACTGTAAATTTACTAAATGCTAGGTATATGAAATGTTTTGGCAAGAAAGTAAAAATTGAAACATGTGAAACTTATTTAAAAGGCATTTCAAGCAACAAAGTGTTAGTTAGGGAAAAAGTTTTGTTACCTGTCAAATTTCAGGATCAGATTTTTCAAACTGAATTTCTTATTATTGATAGTTTATCTGATCAATATGGTGCACTTTTAGGAACACACTTTTTAAGTCTAAACAAACTTTGTATTGATTTCAGTTCATCAAATTTGATAGGTCCACACATATTGGTGCCTTTGCACCTTCACATGTCTGCGCCAAGTGCTGATGCTTCAATTAATTGCATGTCACCAAATAACTCGACTAATGATATCTTTTGCTATTCTGTGAAAAAGCATAAACTTCCTCCTTTCTCTGAAAATATTCTAAAAGTTTCAACTTCCCTTTTACCTTTTTCTCAACCTTCTGTACTTATTGAACCTCTTCCTCACCATCAGCACGCCAAATTCAGTGTAGCACGTTCAGTGAATAGTAAACAACGTTCAAATGAATTTTTTATTAAAGTGGCAAATTTCTCTCCTGATATTGTACACATTAACAAAGGTATGAAACTAGCCACCTTGGCTCCTGTTAATGTTAAAACACCTGATATTCAGCCAGTATTTTCTACGAGTCTTGAGACTGGTGAGCAGTTTGAACCCTGGGGAGGTCAGTTTGACTTAAGTCATTTACCTGAACAACAGAGACATGAACTTATGATTCTTTTAGATCAGTACAAAAACATTTTTGCTTCTTCTGTCACTGAACTTACTGGTTGTGATACAATTTTACACAACATTAATTTAAAAGACAACATTCCTGTCAGACAGAAACCTTACAGAGTTCCTTATCATTTAAGGCAAGAATTAGATAAGCAGATTGCTGAGCTGTTAGAGGCAAAAATTATTGAAGAAAGTGATAGTGCATATTCTGCTCCTGTGATTTTAGTTAGAAAGCAAGATGGGAGTTATCGTTTAGTAACAGATTTTAGGAAATTGAATGAGAAAACAGTTGAGGATAGTTTTCCATTACCTAACATGATAGAATTGATTGAAGGTTTAGGGAATGCTACTTATTTTTCCACATTAGATTTAACTTCAGGTTTCTTTCAAATGAAAATACACCCTGATGATATTTATAAAAGTGGTTTCACTACTCCTTCTGGACATTATCATTGGACACGAGTCCCATTCGGGATGCGTAATGCGCCCAGTTCCTTTCAGAGACTGATGTCAATAGTTTTGGCAAATCTATCGCCTTTACAGATAGGCATTTATATAGATGATATAGTGATAGCTTCAAATACTTTCGAGGAACATTTAAGCAAATTAAAAATTGTATTTGATAGACTTACTGCACACAACTTAAAACTGAAACCTTCTAAATGCAATTTTCTCAGAGACCAAATTACATATCTAGGTTATAAAGTATCTCAAGGTAAAGTGCAGCCTGATGATAAAAACCTTAAGGTTATCAGTAGTTTTCAGGTGCCTAAAAATAGAAAGGAAGTTAGAAGATTTTTAGGTCTGGTAGGATTTTATCGTAGATTTATTCAAAATTTTGCTCACAAAGCCTTACCTTTAACTGAACTGACTAAAGATAAAGTAACCTTTAAATGGACTGATGAGGCTCAACAGGCTTTCGACAACTTAAAAGCTGAACTTTTAACTCAGCCTATTTTGGCTTTACCAGATTTTACAAAACCCTTCGCTTTGTGTACTGACGCTTCAAATTATGCTCTAGGAGCCATTTTAGGTCAGGAGGATGAGAATAAATTTTTACACCCTATCTGTTTTGCCAGTAGAAAACTAAAGGGTCCTGAAATTAATTATAGCACTGTGGAGAAGGAAGCTTTGGCTGTTGTATGGGCTACTGCTCATTTTAGGCAATATCTTTTAGGCAAAAGTTTTACAGTTTATTGTGATCAGGCTTCACTTTCCCATGTATTAAGATTAAAAGCTCCAACAAGAAATTGTTGAAAAGTAATTGTAGTCTTTTAATTTGTTCTCTTGACAGTTTTGGTTAACGCTGATTTTTAAGTTGCTTGTGTAATTAATTTTTTCTTCTTTACTTTTGGTTGGTTAACTATTTAATTTCTGTTTAGTTAATTAATATTTTTCTTAACCTTGGTTGTTAATGTTAATCTCTTGATAAGTTGATCCTTATGGTCAATCTTTTTAAAGTTGTTACACAAGTTGGTGTTTAAAGTTAATTTAAGTTTTAAATTCTATTATGCCCCTTTTCTGCTAAATTTGGGATCCATATTTTCTGACTTTTGGTGGTCGTTTTGGTGTTGTGGAGAATATATAAAAATTTTCATACTTGATTATTATAGTTTTAACTGAAGTTTTTTTATATCCTTACTATGGTGGTCGTGTTTGGAGTTGGAATAAACCCAAGAAAATTATCTATGAAATTATTATATTTTTATTTAAGTACTTATCAGTATTGAAGTTAATTTGTG
>KK120836.1:755816-768723 GCA_000611955.2 Stegodyphus mimosarum
ATTATTCTGTGAGCTAAAAACTATACCACTATTTACTATTGATTTGAACACTATTTTTACAGTATATATTGTGTTTATCATGTTGTCACAAACTTTACACATTCATGTTATTGAGAATTGTTTATCCAAATATTGACTTATCTTTTGGTATTGAACTTAAAAACTTATACACAAACTCTTAAGATTAAAAGCTGCAACAATGACCTGCCTGAGTTTCAGGAATTGCATATTTTTTTCCGCTTTTAGCGACATGAAAAGTTATTGTTGCAAGACGTTTCAACTGCATTTTTATTAACCTATGTTAGCTGTTCATACAGAGATTCTGAAAATTTTTTGCCCTATGCATCGTTTTACCATTTGCTAGACGATAATTTCTCCCTGCCCAAACTCCAGAAATCTATATATACGTATTTAAATTTAGATTATTTTTAATGTATTTTATAAATTAAAGAAGAAAAAGTATAGAAAATATTGATAAATACCAAACCTTGAATAAAAGTACTTTTTTAATATATATAAACTAAAATTAAATACGTTATATGGTATTTCTCCCGCCTACTTAGCATGCCTTCGTGCTGTAGTGGTCAGCACGTTCGGCTCGTATTCGAGAGGTTCGAGTCCCGGAGAGGTATTGCTCCTTTTACACATCTCTCTTCCTTTCAAAAAATACCTAATGACTCTACAACTTAACAGGTAAATAAAATGCTGATTGCATTCTCCCATAAACTATGAAATTCTTCCCCAAGGAAAATTTTCCCTAATAGAGAAGCCCTAAATAGAAAAGATTTTACATTACAATCTATAACATTGCTTAAGGAATCCCTCAATAAATATAACTGCATGAATGTAGTTAATTACAATTAATTATATATTACTTTTTTACACATTTTAATTAGAAATCGCTACGTAGGAAACCCACTAGGAATTACTTAATTTTTTTTTCTCAATGACAATTTTAAACTTGCTGAACATTTTGCTTTTTTGTCCGTATTCATTAAAAATTTAGTTGTTCTCCATCAACATTTAAGCAAATCGTTCAGTGTCGCAAACAAAGGAAAAAATCCATCCTTGTGACTGGTCATAACGCAAATGATGCTTCGGAGTTAAGTAATATGAGTGATATTTGCATACGGTGTTTTACTCAATTTCTTTTCGCTGATACATTTATGGTATTAACTAAATATTAAGTATAAAATACTATAAATACATGTAGTCATTGTAACTATTCGCTTCTAAAATCGCTGCTTTTCCAAAACCATTTATGTTAAAGTTACTTCATGGCAGTGCAGTAAGAATTGCAATCTCATGGTAATGCACACTATAAACTCCATTACAATCTTTTTATAGTTGAAATTGTAATCCAACACCAAACCCAAAAAGTAAACAAAGAGTATGAAGGTATTCTTTCCAGCTCAGATGGCACCAACTTGTTGTCTAGAACAGGAAGAATGATGTCATATCCAATCATGAGAATGGATTTTCCCCCATTTCTCGGAGCAGTAGGCTTTGTTCTTAAAAGCTCTCAATTATTACTGTTAATTTCTTTGTGTACCCTCGTGCCACAGGCTGGAAATCACTGACTGGTTGTCATTAACATCAGCTGATGAAGAAGAAAAAATTAGGAAAATTTAATTCATATCAAAAGAGAGTAAATACTGATGAGAATTTAGGGGAAATCAGGACAGAGAGGAATCGATGTATAAACTAACTAACGTTTACATAAAAGTCAACGAAAAAAAAGGGCTAAAGTAAAAAAATATAATAATGTATATAATATATGCTAAAGTAAAAAAAAATTCATTTTTTCAAAGTTAATTAAGATAAACCCAAACTGAGAGAAAACTAGCTCTGATAATTGATTAACGAGAAACGTATTGCTACTCCATAACTTCTTAGTATCAAATCTAACGCAAACTTACAATAATCTTTTTAAAGCTTATTGGAGGTAAAGCTCAAAGGAACCATAAATATATCAGACTGAAGTTTTTTTAGTCTCGCACAAATGAATTGCATTAAAATTAATATACTTTAAGAACCCCGAAATGTAGGCTACTAAATTTGAAAGTCAAGAAATAATATTCTCGATTCTAAAGGAATTCGCCAATTAACTATGAATTTTTAAATCTTTAGTTCACCTTTTATCAGCTCAAAATATGCGTTATAGATTTTTTTTAACGCACTGTTTCAGGATGAACTGAGAATGGATTTTTTCAAGCAGTTTAATGAAAGCTTAAGAAATAGTGGCGCCATCCTTTAGCTCTAAAAGTAACTATTACTACGTTTTCAAATAAAATCCTTTAACAGAAAAGAAATTATAGTAGAAATACGTGCTATAAAATAATTCGCCAATCATAAAACTATTTGGAAACGGAAGGCATGTGATGATATATTTTTAGTTAAAAACAAAAGCCATATTAAAGGTAGAGTTATATGCCTTCTTGGATTTGGAACACGAGGAAAATTACAATACTGAACTCTTTACCTGTCTACCTGTGAGGTAAACAATATTCGTTTTTATGCTTCCCAAATATTTTAAAAGATTACAAAATTAATTTTTAAAGCCAAATTTTACAAACCTTGCTCTCCATTCTTCCTTCAAATTAATTAATTTGAAAATTGATTACATAAAAACCTTCCATGAGAAGTTTACCTTTAGTCAGTTCCCGGGGCAAAACATTTCAAAATAAAGTACTTTTGTATTAATTTTTTTTTACCGTGAGGGATGAATTCTATCTGTAATTCTATCTGTAATTGCAAGAAATCAAAATTCAAAATGGCTTTGTTCCATTTCTTCGAGAGCTATCTGGATTTGATTCGTAATCGTAGAAACAGATCATGAAACACAATTTTCGCCAGTTATAGGAAAACTAACATCATTAATTAATCTATTGCTTGCTAAGCGAAATCGCGGCAGATGAATTAGAGGATGATAGTATTAAATTAATAAAAACCATCAGAATCAGTTTTCTAAAAATCAGTTGCTTAAATATAGCGGATCCCTCTTAATAAATTTTCCAAGGGAATCAAATAAAAAGAACTATTTAACAGGAAGTCTTATTCAAAATTATAATTATTCACAAGAGGGCTTACTGACAACTTCATGGAACATTTAAAACTTTATTAACTGCATTGAGGTTAAATTCATTTATCTTCATTTTTAATATGAAATTAGGTTACTCATGTTAAACTTCATTTTTATTAAATTACCGTTTTAAAAGTTGATTTAAATTTAAATTTTAACTTATTATTTTAGAACTTAGTTCCTTAAATTTTATTTAAATACACAAAATAAAATGTTATTAATTACTGTCAGGATTTTAAGTTCTTGAAAATCTTTCGTTGACTAGAACTCTAATTCCTTAATTAATTTTGGAAAGGAGATACGTAATTCTGGCTGTTTCTTTTTCTTTTCAATAAACTACAACTAACACCTTTTAAGGGACTGCATAGAAGATCGAAATTGTGTTTCTTCATTTTCTATAACTTTAAATCAGAATTGCTGCTACGACTGCTGACATGGAAATGCTGATAATTCTACAACTGTTGCACGCACAAATTTCCAAACTCTCACGATTTTAAAGTAGTTTGGCTTAATACTTCATTATTTGCATCCAAAAAAGTGATTTTTAGCATCTGAAAGAGCTTGTTTTTCTGTCTAGATACATAGATACATATTAAAAATAAAAATAAAAAACAAAAAACGAAGTCGTTTCATCGGTGAGATATAGCTAGCGCGTTTCAAGTTGTCGGATGGTCTGAAACACGTGTCCGAAAACATCGTGTTCCATTTCTCCAACGAGAATCAAGCGCCTCTGCGGATTATCTGACACATATTAGCCAATAAGCACAAGCAAGATCGAGATTGTTTATTTTGTTCGCCACGGCAATAAGCAGCATATACGTGCTTCCCAGAAACAGTTTAAGAAATTAAACGCGATCTTTAATCTTACTTATGCCTGAGAAAAATGTAAAACACTCATGTACGTTTCAAAAATCGTACACAGATGACTTTCCTTCTATTATTCTGTCAAGGAAATATAATATTGCAATGTGTACCACTTGTCATCGCAATGTTTCGATTTCGCACGATGGAAGGGTCGATGTTCTTATGCGTACACAAAGACAACGTGACTTGCACTGGAAAAAAATTATATTTTTCTGCGGAAACAAAGGACCAAAAAGTTATTAATGCAGAATGCCTATCCTCTGTCTTTTTAGTGCAGTACAACTTGCCAATGAATGCATCGGATCATGCTGCAGCTTTTTACTTCCTTGAATGAAGCAAAGGAAGTATCATAATCATGAAAAATTCTGGGTACAGTCAAATACCAAAAATCCGCCGACCTGAAATCCGCCAACTCCTGAAATCCGCACTACCTCTCAAAATATAAACATTGAATTTATAGGTTCCAGAAACTGCAGAATGGAAAATGAAATACCGAAGAAAAAATATTTATCCAATAATTACCGAAGAGATTTTTAGTATGGATGATGTGTTCAGATGAGCCAACACTGGCATATCAGATAACCGATGATGAAATCATTGGCACTGTTTTGAAGTCGCCGCAGCAAGAAAACGATTCCGACACCGACACAGATAATGAATTTGATAGGAGTGAGAAAATATCTTTTAATGAGGGTTTGGAACATGGTGAAAAATACTTAAAATACACTGCTCAAAACAATTAAAGGATATTGTAAGTTTTATATAAAATAAAGATATAAAGGAATTTTTTTTTGCCGAAAATGGAAGAAGAGAATCACAAATGCAATTTTTTCTGATTTTCAAACTGTGGAGTATGCTAATTTTGAGTTCGACGTCAAAAACGTCGCTTCAGTGGCAGCGAAACTTTAAGTATAATACAGGGCTGCAATATTTTGTGGCAACAGTTTGAAAAGTGATACAGACTTTTAATGTTTGCGACGCAAAATCGCAAAACGAAAACAATAGTCCTTCAGGGACAAAGCCCCTTTGGACTAATAAATAAATAAAAAGGAGAGCGAAAAAATGTCCATCAGTTCATTGACTTCATTATGCCGGATTTAACCTGCATGCCATTGATGAACTATGATTAATGTATGCAAAATAAGCAAATAATTGAGAGTTCCTGCCTTGCATGAAATGCTCGCATTACTTTTCGATACTTCACTGTTACTGTTTCAGACGAAGCAGAAACAACGCGTCGCATTGAATTTACATCATGGGAATGTTTTTATTAATTTTTCAGGCTGAGGGCAAGGTTGAGGGTGAAAGACGAATCGGACGAAAACAAAGACTTTGGACACTTGCCAAACTATGCAAAATAAAGCGGAAAAAAAGTAAAATTTTGTGCTCTGAATATTGAATAAAATCTCTTTTAAAAAATGTGGCTAAAGATATTAAGAATTCACTTTTACTCTCCGATCGTTTTAATCTTTAGTTAATCTTTGAACGTACCCAAATGGCAATCACAAATACGTAGATCCTTTTCTTTTCGAATAAGGCACAACTTCTGTTTTTATTATCCATCTAAAGCTAAAAAACACAGCAGTTGGAAACATTTTCCTTATTAAATTATAAATAGTTTAAAATATGAAGTGCGGACAAGAAATTATTATTAATATTCGTAATTTTTTTAAACTTTAAAACACAGGAAAGTCAAATTCGTTTGCGTCGCGAGAAACTGCAGCTCATAATTACAGTCAAATACCAAAAATCCGCCGACCTGAAATCCGCCAACTTCTGAAATCTGCACCGCCTCTCAAAATATAAACATTGAATTTATAAGTTCCAGAAACCGCAGAATGGAGAATGAAATACCGAAGAAAAAATATTTATCCAATAATGACGTCATAATTACCGAATAATAATGATTCTGCGTTAGTGGCAGAAAAAAGATCTTAGCCCAGAAGAAGTTTTTAGTATGGATGATGTGTTCAGATGAGCCAACACTGGCATATCAGATAACAGATGATGAAATCATTGGCTCTGTTTTGAACTCGCCGCAGCAAGAAAACGATTCCGACACCGATACAGATAATAAATTTAATAGGCATGAGAAAATATCTTTTAATGAGGGTTTGGAACATGGTGAAAAATACCTAAAATATTTAGAACAACAGAGCTGTGTCACAGAGCAAAAGATTATGACCGTGTAGAATTTACAAAAAAAAAAATTTCTCTGGAGTTTTTATAGTTTTAAAACAAACCTCTGTCAGAAAAATGTTTGAAACAAGTAAAAAAAATTAAATATTTTATGCTTTATTAATATCCCTGATTTTTACACGTCTCTATTGTATATGTCCTTAATGCTTTAAAATATTCCTGTAATCACTAATATAAATGAATAATATAGTATATATATATATAATAATTTATAGCATATAATAAAAATAATTTAAAGCATATAATAAAATAATGTCATAATGTATATTATCGTACATAATAATTTAAGTAAATTTATCTAATATGCCTTACTTATTTTGCATTTTTAGTCTGAATATTATGATTTGGCTTTCCTCTCCTGAAATCCTCAAAATTCTAAAATCCTCACAACCTCTGATCTCAAGCATTGCGGATTTCTGGACTTCTACTGTATCATATTTCACCAAAAATATACATTTTGACCGCTATCGAATGCAATTTAACGGTGTTTTTGCTGACATCTGTTCATAAAGGCAGAATAAAGGACTCTTTTTCCCCAAGCGAATTATAAAACTGATTTAAAATGGAATCAGAAGAGATTTTTTTCATCCCGTCTGTACGTACGTACATATGTATGTATGTATCTCGCAAAACTCAAAAACGAGTAGCCTTAGAATATTGAAATTCTGTATATAGGACTGCTATAACATGTTTTTGTGCCCCTCCCTTTTTGGCTTCAATCGGCTGTACCAAATATATATATATATATATATATATATACAGTGTATATATATATGCTCTGTTGCTCGGCTCAGTGAGCTCAGCATTTTTTTAATTCTTATATGTTAGTAAATTATGTATTTTTTCTTTAAAAATGATTCAATTATGTTATTCTTATCTTGAGGTTAAGATTTTTATGTCTTTAGTTAATCTGCATGCAATAGTTGTAGAATTATCAACACTTTAAAAGTTGTTTAAGTGCAACTAAGCCTAATTATTTTTACCATAGCAGCTATGTTTGTTTACATTTGAAACTTAGCAGAATAGTGAATTCAGTCAGCTTCTGCAACTTCAGTGTCTTTTTGCGGAGTGGGACCAAAAGGAAACTTTTAGTTTTGTGCACCGAAAAATTTGCTTTCTTGCCCGCTGTTCGAATTGCTTGTTTTTTGCTTAGAAACTCTAATTTTAATTATAAAATGTTTTTTAATTTTTTAACTGTATTTGGTGTTTTATGTTTTTCTATATTTTTCAATTTTTAATGAATATATGTATTTTTGCCTTGCCGCGAAGTGAGAACTGAATAAATTTAATGAGAAATATATCTCTAATGAAATTCGAGGAAATAAGTTTAAATTAAATCAGAAAAAAATGCGTATGACTTAATATTCCGGACAAGGAAGTCATGTGATATCCGCATCAGATTTTTTAGAAAAGTGTTTCCCGGCAGTAAAATCTCTAAGAAATACTCAAGTGCAAGGACAAAAAATGGTAATTGTAGAAGAAGGCTGTAATTGTAGAAGAAATGGATTCAAGAAATTGGTATGAAAAATAAATCTTCAATTATCGATTACATTAAAACAGTTCTATTGTACCTCTCTACGGATGGAAGCAATAATACCAATGTAAAACTGTATCCAATTGTTGTTCCTTTTTTACAATCCAAAGTCTTCCGAAATTGAGTGTAGTTTACTTTTGTCTTCACTTTAGAAGACAATTGAACAAGCCTTAATATTACATAGCACAGCTAATTATTAAAGCTTTAAAAGACAGTTCAATTCTTCAGGATAATTGCTCAGCACTTGTGTGTCCAGGTATCTCGAAAAAAGAAATTTCGTTTTTGCAAATTGTGAAATACACCTGTCTCCTCTTAAATTTAGCAGTTGAAAAAGGTCGCCTTCTTTGCCAGTAAGCGCAGCTGAATACAATGTTGATATTTATTATCTCTTGGAAAGATTACTAAAAGGAAGGGAAAACTGAAAAAACCTCAACAACCTCCTGCATAAAGGAAAAATCTGAAATACGTATGTACACGCTGGTTATCTTCAGAGAAATGTTTATCTAGAATCCTCGACCTCTTGTTATATTTTTTAAGAAGAAGTAAATGCTTCTAGAGTTAATTTTAAAAGGTTCTGTTGAAAATTACAAAGTACCTTAAGCAAATAAAGATGTAGTTATTGCTTCCACTGTTAAAAATAGGTGTGAGAAAAATTAAGTAATTTCTGCACCTGCGAGCAATTTAATTGGCAGCTCTCAAAATAATGCTACGAAATATAAGTGTAAGAGTCTCCCAAAATAACACAAGGGACATATCTTCCAGTTATTGGAAGTTTATCTTGTCAAGAACGAATATTTATGTTTTGGGACCTTAACAAAGATCTGCTTTTTCTACTCACCATTTTGCCCTAATTTGATATTCTTAGCACAATTCTACATTGCAGAATTGGATTAATTCATGTTTTTCAATCAATGATTAGCGATGGTTAAAGTATTAGTTAATTATTAGGGAAATTGATTAGAGCATTTTTCCGTTATTGGAAGGTACAAGTAATAAAACTTTTTTTTTTACGTGTAAGTATTTTTGAATTATCTGCATTTCTGAAATAACTGAACTTTCAGATATTAATTAGTTGGTATTTAAAGTTAATTCATTAATAGAAATATATTTTCTTTCCACATACATTTTACTGCTTAAAAAATCTTTTTGCCATTGAGAAAATTTTCCCGATTTCTTTAAAATCTCCTGAGTTTTGAGTGTCGTAAGCTAACAGTTAGGGACATGTTTGGAAGGAATTTGACAAGAACTTTATCAACCGTTTTACAAAGGAATCACAAGTAGAACATATGTAACTCAGCCCGCAAATTGCAAAACGCGCACTTCTAACTCTATAAGTATTTCAGTTTTATAAAACTTTGAAAGCGTCCATATCTTTCAGGTTAACGTTGTGCTTGGGACTTTAAGCAAATAAACTTCTTATGCAGGAAAGTTTCTTAAATGAGTAACATTACACTTATTAAATATCTAAACCTATGATTAACTTAAATTTTTAGTCCAAAAGGTACGTTAGTCCCGAATGGGATATTAGTCTCAAAACGGCATTTTGTACTGAATCACTATAAATGGCGGATCATTTTTCAAATTGTTGGCGCTCTGTATTATAGTTAAAGAAATTCTACATGAATGTACACATGTTTCTCGCATTGTGAAAAAAAAAGATACCCAGAGCCATCCGATTTTGAATAACGTAGTCCCCCACCCGAACATGGACACCTGGATGCCCGAATTTTGAATTTGCTTACAGAATTAAGTTACTTCAGATACCGAAATTTTCGAAAATCTTATAAGGTATTTTCTCCTTCCTTTTGTATGCCTTCGTGGTCTAATTGGAAGCATACTCAATGCGAGAGTTTCAACGTTCGAGTCCCTGCGAGGGCACTGCATATTTTTCACATCTCCTGCTTCAAAATAACCTAATTACTGTACAATGTAATAATTACATTCATATAATTATTTTTAAACTTTAAAAGCACCGATTATGCAAATTTTACCTTGTTACATTTTTTCTGTTCTAATCACCACTATTTTTAGCTTCATAGACAACTTGCAAGAGAAAGTAGCGATTATTTTTGACATTTCAAAGAAATTTCTAAGATCAGCATTCTCAGTGATGAACTAGAGGTGAATTACCCGTGTTCAACGATTTTACCCAATAGGTTACCAAGTCATCTCTTGAAATTTTGTTTTACTGGTGTATTTTTATTTCTAACACGTAACACGAACATATTTATTCGAATTTAATTCAGTTCTAACCTGATTCCCTAGCCAACTTCACTTATAAGGGATTTTTCTCCGCCTTCTGAGCATGCCTTCGTGGTGTATTGGTCAGCACGCACGGCGCGTATTCGAGAGGTCCGTGGTTCGAGTCCCGACGAGGGCATTGCTCATTTTTCATCTCTCCTGCTTCGAAATAACCTAATCTTGTAATCTTTCATTCTATGATTTTTATAAATTGAAAAAAGCGAACATTTTCTTTTCCAAACAGCACTGATATACTGAAAACTTTTGTGTAAATGCAGATTTGCGATAAGAGAAACTATCATACGTTACTCGTTTCTAAACAGCCTTCACGATTTCCGGCTTTTAGTGCTTATTTCACCAGTCTTCTTCAAGTCATTAGCAAATATGCTTGATATGTTACTCGATTTAGAGGCAATATAATGTTAGAAGAAAGATTTTTGAATTAGACTATTATGCTAATAAAAGTACTCTGCGCTAAATTGCTTAAACGCACAAATTCAGTGCATTCTTTTAATCTAACGTAAGACGCCATTTTCTCTCATGAATGCCAGTTTTCATTAATTTATTTACCAATGCATTTTCTTATGAACGAAATCTTGTTAAAGACTACCAAAGCTTTACGCAACATAACCATTACTAACGTACATACATTCACAGAACGAACCAAAGAAGAAACTAGAAAAGATATTTTACCAAAATCTGCATTTTATTTTCGAATGTTTTCACCTTCATGCTTTTCGAATACAGAAATTTCTAAATAAAATCTTGATCTACATAGCATTCCTTACTAATGCGCATTTAATGAGAAATAACCTTTTTTCAGTCCAATAATGTTAATATAGACGTAAATGAATATGATAGAGAATTTCTACCCACTTTCGAGTGTTATAATTTAATTAATTGGGCTAATTGTTAGCATTTCCGAGACGAAAACTTCAAAAACTACATTATATATTCAAACTGTCCTATATTATATGCTGTCGCAGCACAGAATATCCTTCTTAGACCTATTTTGTTAACATTGTAAAGATTTTATTTTATTCTAACAAATTATTTTTTAATTTCAGAAACTTTCGTTTCCCTTCTGATTTCTGTCTCCTGCCAGAATGTAAATTTTAACGACGTAATATATAAATCTAAGTAACTTCGGAATCAGTATTTAAGCAGCGATTTTAAGAGTTTTAGGAGAGTTAGTTCGGAATTTATGCCACGTGTTTGAAGTAGCTTTGTACAGTCGGTCACAAAAGTATTTGAACACCGGTACCCCATCAAAAAATTACAAGATTGATTTTTTCTGAAACCAATTTTTTTTTTGGTTCAAGATTGGATATTATTTGAATGATTTCATATTTTGTCGTGTATTGGAAAAAACAATTATTTTGCGCTCTTGAACCATTGTTCTAAAATAGTCCAAGATTGGTTATCTTTTTTTTATTCAATCCAAGATTGGTTTAATATTTAAAAAAAAATTTTATTATTATTATTATTATTTATTACAATAGGACAGATTATTAAAATAAATACAAAATTTATTATTTAACATAGTTCAGATATAATTTCATTAATGAAATTCCATAACATTTCCATTTCATCAGAATTTAATTGATTTAAACAATTTTTTACTAATAAATCGTCCGTAATACTTTCCAAGTCCATAAAATCATCTTCTACAGAAGGCGTTTCTTGGCTTATTCGGTAACTCTTGCGTTTCTTGATTGGTAATTTAGACTCCTCATCCTCGATCGTAATAACTTCAATGTCTCTTTTGCCGGGAAATGTTGTATAGGATGTTCTTTTGCGAGAAAATGTTGTATAGGATTTTCTTTTTCGGGAAAATGTTGTATAGGATCTTGGAGGTAAAAAACTCTCTTTCTTCCAAAGAATGACTGGGCACTTGTGTACAAGAAACAGACTCTTTTGCGTGGTTAAACTAAGATACTGAGTCCTTGGGGGAACTGCATAATATCCGAAAGGTTTCAATACATACCGTTTAAAATTTTTTTCCTTGAATGCTTTAAATTCTTTGGCAGTTAGATTTAAATCGTCAGATTCATAATAAACGATCGGAGCGGCTGTAGTTTGATAGATATGGACTTCATCTTCAGCTGTAGTTGTCAGTCCAAATGTAAAATAATTTTTGGTAAGAAAAATATTGTTCCATTGAAAACTCATTCTTAAATCTGTATATTTCCGTTTCAGTTGAATAGGTCGGCTAAGAACTTGATACACTGGGTTCCAAGAGAAGGGATTGCAATCTTTAGTCTTTTGACTCTCCTCCAAATTCCTTTTCATATTTTGAGTAAGTAATTTCGATGATTCCTCGACACGCTTAAAGTAAATTTTGTGATCCCTTAAAAAAGTTATAAATTTGGTAGCTAAACGAATGTCTAG
Source organism: Stegodyphus mimosarum (assembly GCA_000611955.2). Classification (NCBI taxonomy): domain Eukaryota; kingdom Metazoa; phylum Arthropoda; class Arachnida; order Araneae; family Eresidae; genus Stegodyphus; species Stegodyphus mimosarum. The sequence continues at coordinate 768,128 of KK120836.1, forward strand.
ATTTCCAATTTCAGAGAATGACTTTAAATCAGTAACACTTGAAATAGCCTGGGTTGGGAAAACGTCTATCGTGGACATGATTATGCTTTTCTGATGGAGCGCTCTCAGCCTTTTTATATATCTGCTCTTTCCTATAAAAAAAAGAAACAATAAAAACCAGTCACGTGTTTTCTTCCCTCTCTCTATATATATAAACAGCGAACCAAGATTTCCCATTTAGATATCATGGAAACCACTACGTATATTCCTTTCCAATATAAAAATTATCGGATTCCCTTCTTTATCATCCAAGGATTTATTTATTTAAAAGCCTCAGATGTTTCAAAATGTGTAGGTTATAATTTACTGAGTCCTACAAAGTTGCAAGAATATTTGAAAGGAGAAAATGTTTTAACGGCTCGTGCAATTTCTATCTTGGACGAACGAATTTTGTTAATGAAAGGAGCTAAATATCAATCTACAACCATTTTTTTAAACCTGTCACAAATTAATAGTATAATGGATCATCTTAAGAAGAAAAAGGATATTGAATTTAGTGATTGGTTGTATCAAATTTTACATGAATCCTTGATCAAGACCGATGATTATTATACTCT
>KK120837.1:4007-41329 GCA_000611955.2 Stegodyphus mimosarum
ACGAAAAAAAACTTACAGCTTACTGATTAAATTTAATTAAATACAACTTGCTGATTAAATTCAACTTTTTCACGTCTCGAAAGCGCGACCTAGGATATGTGTTAGATTTATATGTAGCATTGTTCTAATATAGTTATTTTGACACAAAATCGGACTTTTTCTGAAATGACATGCCGAATTTTTTTTATATTTCGATTCTACGACTCAAATTGTGCCAAACTGCCAAGTTTTTTAAAAATCGCACCAGTAGTTTTTTAAAAATTAGCTCTCAAAATTTTAGCTCCTCAATGTTAATTGAATTTGGTATATATTTATTAATATCTCTTTTTTTATTAGACTTATCTGATTCTTCCTTTCACATTTCGAAATTTAGGTTCATTCCAAATAAAATTTCCCCATTTTTTTATGATTTATTTTTTAAATTTGTATTTTAAAATAATTTTTAATAAATTTTTCAAAAAAAAATTTTGAATTGTAACGTATAAAATTTTTATCATAATCTTAAGACAGATGTATATCTAAGCACACCTGCAAAAAAATTAGAGTTTTTTTATTCAAAATTCCTAAGATATACGTAAATTTACATTTTGGCGCGTTTTGAAATTTGGCGTATTTGTTATAAGTGATAATAACGAAAATGTGGTTTGAGCACTCTGTTAAAACTATTTCAAAGTATGAACGATGACTTTTTTCCCGCTTGTGGACAATAAAAGGAAATGAAAGAAAAATAGGTCGCTATAAATTGAGAAGTATTCTTGGCGCAAACTGAAAAAAAAATCCGCCAAGATAAATTTTTTAATTTCTCCTTAAATGTCTCACCAAAAATTACAGAATTAAATGTCTAGGCATAATTTGAGACTCAGACTCGAAATATGAAAAAACATTGATATGTTATTTCAGAAAAATTCCGATTTTGTGTCAAAATACCTATGTTAGGACAATGCTATACATAAATGTAATATGTATCTTAAATCGCGCTTTCGAGACATGAAAAACGCAATTTGAATTTCGTCAGTCGGCCAAGTAGAACAGGAGATATAGAACTATACTTTTTTTCTTGTTTTTTCGCCCGCAATGCACATTACTCTTGCTGAAACGTTTCGAGAGTTCACAATCACTCGATGATTCATTGTCGTATCTTCCGCGTTTGCCACTTTAGGTGCTGTGCTGTCAGTATCATGGCCGTCAGTTCCATCTATTTCAAATCTGCGGAAGTCTAGACATTTTCACATAACGTCCATTACTATTAGCATGGTTATCAAGGAAGTTAACAGGCATTTATGCCAGTGGTGTCAAACTGATGGTCCCCGAAGCAATTTTTTGAAGGCCCAAGAATACATTTCCCGTAAATGAATTAGCATTACTATGACATTAATTATTATGACGAGAGTTTAAAGAAAGGTTCAAGATTTTAATGATTTGGAGCTCAGTTTTACATTATTTCCATTATTATTAAAAACGAACGTCAGTAACTTCTCTGAAAATTTGCAAATGATGCTAATTAAATGCATGGAGATCTAAATCTTATACAAAGATTTGAAAATGCAGATTTGATTAACCTTTTTTCGTGCTTAAGATTTAAAGATACAGACTTCTTTAACATTACAAAAGATAAATAACCTTCAGTTATAAATTCTTGCATCTATCTTTGCATTCTTAATCTTTTTGTTTAGGAGCACATTTATACGTGAACAGGTTTCTCCGCAGTTGAAAACTAATAAGTCTAAAAACAGAACCAGAATGAGCGATGAGAATCTATAATTCGTGATGAAGATAATTTCTAGCAAATTTTTCCAAGAATACAAGCTTTATCAAAATCGAACGGCAGTGAGGTATGGTAACTGAAGTTGTAGTGAGAAATCAAGAAGTCTGTAATAATTTACTTACAGATATACGTATTTTTTCTGTACGCGTCAAAGAAAATTTCAATCAATAAAAGTGTATGTTTTGTCATCATTGGCTCTCATATTTTGTTCCTCTTAGAAACTTTTCTTAATTGTGCTTTAGTTTGAGTTAAAAGTAAGCTCTTTAGGAGCTTATTCAACGCATTAGAATTATTTGAAGTAAATGTCAGCCTGAAAATTTAAAATTATTTGAAATACGTGAAACACTAGCTATAAGGGGTGTTCAAATGAAAAGGTACGAAACGTCGAAAAAAATAAACCGATTGACATTTGAATATGCCGCTTTGGCATAACGTAGTGAGACATCTAAGGACGCGACGGCCCACATGTGACGCAGGAATGAAGTTATGACGCAGTTATGTCTTCCGTCTAATTGATGCAGCAGTGCGTGTGAGGACATCATACCGTTCACATTGCAAAATTCGGCGATTGAGGAGTAGAGAGGTCGATATTCATCGCCGGATGGTGGCCTTATACAGGAAGACTGTGTGTCCGACAAGTCGATGAGAAAGTGGAGTGCCAGTTTTCGTGAAGGCTTGGAGTGTTCGAGTGATGACCCGAGACCAGGCTAGGCAAGCACTGTAATCCCGGCCGAACTCATCGACAAGGTAAATGGCCTGGCGAATATTGACATTGAAAGGGTAAGCGCTGCTACTCGGACGACGAACTGAAGGACACAATGGAGGACTAGCTTCTGTTACAGCTGCAGGTATTTTGAGGAGAGGGAATCCTTCGGCTCGTGAAACAGTGACAAAGTTGTGCTCAGACTTGATGATTACTTGTGAATAAAGACTTTGGAAGGTTCCTCCCTTTTATCCTGTTAAATGAAATTTCGATGAACCTAGTGAACTGGTAAGCGAAATATTGGTTAGTTCCAAGAAAAGAAGGCATAAACTCAGGAAGGGTTAATTACTCTTTATTCACTCAAAATAAGATTAACAGTCGGCCCCTTTCTTCAGGCGGACATCAAAACATCCACTTGGGCTTAAAAAGTAAGAAAAAAGAACTATTTTATGACTAATAGATTTAGCCGAAGCTAACACAATTCTACTGTAGTTGGCCCCTAGTCTTAAACTAGCCGGCGAACTGTCAAAAGGTACGTAATAGTACGGCCGAGCGTGACAATAGCTTAGAGAGACGTAGTCCAAAGGCAAACTCGCGCTACTCAGGAATCCTAACTCTCTCTCTAGAAGTCGATTTGCTTACCGACTTGTACAAAATCATTCCCAATTAATCATTAATAATAATCAGTATTATATCAATTAATCAGTATTGTAGCAGTATTAATCAGTATCGTGCCTGTATTAATATCAGTATCAGTATTGTAGCACTATTAATCAGTATCGTAACTGTATTAATATCAGTATTAGTCATATTTGCATGTGACTGATACAAAACTGATATGTAACAGTAATGTATCTTGAGTATTAATCTGTAACATGTTATTTCATGTGTCGTGTCATCCACGCTGAACATCTTTAAGGTGGCATTATGTATTTTGGTATATTTGTGTCGAGTAGTTGGCACAAATTTGTTTTGAAAGTTCGAAAACCTCTATTTCCTCTTATATATATCACCTATGCTAAAATTACATGTGAAATTGAATAATCTGACTAATTGTATTAAGAACTACAGCTACATGTATTAAGAACGCCCTTGTATGGCCATGTATGTGACACATAAGCTCTTTAGAAACTCCTAGTATTGACCTGTTCTGGGCTGGGCAGCCGCCCAAAACAGACCCCGATCTTGAAACAGTCCCTAATGCATGCATCGGGCGCTGGGTTTCGGAGGTCGGTGCGAGCAGACTGTGTGGCCCCTTCTAACATCTAAGGGTGGTGGGCGTATAGCAGGGGCGTGGAGCTATACTGATTAACCGTTAGGTAAAGGGATAGTGTCCACGTCCCCCGTTCTCTCTCTATCTCTCTCGAAGTCAGTTGAACTTGATTCCTCATTTGCATTCAACGCGTTCTAAAAACTCATTCTGGCAGGGAGTTGTAAGTTTAAACGAGATAAGACAGGAAAGGTGAACTAAATTAAAATAACTGTTATAAAATTAAAATATACCTTAGAACTTCAATATATTCACAGTGTCATTTCGTACCTTTTCCTTTGAACAACCCTAATACAATAGAAATAAAATTATATGAAAAATATGAAATTCGCAGGGACACTCGACATTCGTGGAAAAATTTTATACTCGCAAGAAATACCTTAAAATAATCGGAAACAATCATAGAAATTCATTAAAGTTTCTACCGTAAAAATGATATTTTTGCATAATTTTCTTTCCCCATTCCTGAGAACAGGAGTTTTTATAACATTAAAAGTATTACAACATTTAATACTCAGCTTCCAGAACTCGGAATAATAAGACGATTAATACTGAATAAGTTTTATCAGCTTGCAAAAAATTTAACAGCAAAAGCATCTGATTAAAAGATAGAAATAATATTAAAACTACCCTTATCGGGCAAGTGCATATAAGTGTAACCATATAACAAGATATGGTATGGTCTTTGAAGTATAGGTATGGGTCTCTGAAACAGCATATGCATCTTTGTACCATTGCTTACTGCTGTTCATAATTATTATCTGTCAACAGTGTCATACTTTCATCCATATTCAGATGAAAGAGAGTACACGAAGTTAGAATTTTTGGAAAATAGTGTTTCATATTAACACTATTTTCCGAAAATCTATATTTTTGAGTATTTTATACCCATTTTTAACACATGCTCTTTTTTTCTTTCAGAATGGAAAAGGGTAGATCCACAAAAGTCGACTCGGGAACTTCTCTTACCTTTTTACCATTCATTAAGTCCAGCTTGTAATCATGGTGCAGGATTTTTTCGTGATCCTTCTGACTGCCACCAGTACATTCGTTGTGTTGATGAGTTTGGAAATGGCCGAAGATTCAGCGTTTTTGTTGGCCGATGTGAACCAGGACTTGTTTTTGATGAAAATATTAGTGCTTGTAATTGGCCAGAATTGGCTGCTCCATGCAGCGATGCACCAGAAAAGATCAGAGAGACGTTTAGCAAATTCAAGCCGAAGGAAGAAGAAGTGCAACTAATATTGGAAGATAATGTAATTTCAGAGCAATCAGATGAACAAAATATACCATATCCTGTACAAGAACAACTAGCTGAAGGACATCAAGGTTTTGGTAATCAGTTTGTTCAAGAACCCCAGCTTTTTGACGTCAAGTTTTTGCAAGATCAAAGCAATCATCAAGATCCGCAAATCCCCTCAAAAATACAAGAACCCGAATCTGAAGGAAGTTTTCAAGGAACATCTGCTGGTAAAGAATCCCCACTGAAACCGCAAGAACAAGTATTTAATGAAACTCCAGTTCAAAAAGATGCAGTTGAAATATCTGAATATGAGAACTTTCAAGAGTCCATTTTTCAGCAACAAGAGCAATTAACTCACGAGCAATCTGTTTTTGAAGAGCCAATAATTCAACAAAGAGAACAGTCAGCTCATAACCAAACTCCTTTTCAAAAACCATTAATTCAGCAACAAGAGCAACTACCTGAAGAACAACCTATTTTTCAAGAACCTGCAGTTCAAGAACAAGAACTAGTTGCTCAAGAAATGCCTGGTTTTACAGAAATTGCTTTTCAAGATAAAGAAACAAATCTAGACTTTGAATCGTTTCAGAAGCCAGCAGTAGTACAAGAACAAACTGAAAACCAAAGAGAAAGTCAAGTAGTACATCAGCAACCAGCGTCAGAACCGGAAATAGACCAAATTAGTTATCAAGAGAAACAAGAATCAGTTGGTGCTTTCCAAGAAATTGTGGATGACGAAACACAGCAAGTAGAAATCCAGTCTAACGAAGGTTATAAACCACAACAAGAACAGTCTCAATGGTGGATCCCTGATGAAAATAACTCCCAGCATTCTGAGCCAGAAATACAAATTGAAGACAATAAAGGAAAACCAATATCAGAATCTGTAAAGGAGAAACCGATTTTATGTTTGAGTGAAGGATTTTTCAGCCATCCCGAGAACTGCAGTCGATTCATCAGATGTGTTAGGCTCGATCAGTCAGCTTTTGCCATTCATTTCTTCGAATGTCCACATCAGTTAGTATTTAGTGAGAAGGATAGCTCCTGTATCGTTTCCGATGCGCAAAGTTGCTGGAAAAACCATAGATCTAAAAGACAAGTAAGGAATGCTCCCCTAGAATGCAAAGCTGAAGGATTTTTTAGGCATCCTGCTGATTGCAGATCTTTTTATCGTTGCGTAAAACAACCAACAGGTATTTATGAAACACATAGCTTTTCATGTCCAGATACTTTAGTTTTTGATGAAGAATTTGCCACATGCAATTGGCCTGAGAAAGCTCCTCCATGTGAAGAAATTGGACAGTCGTACAAAACTACCGGAAGACCATCTTATCAAACTCCCACTACAGCTACAAGGCCATCATATCAACCGCCTCAAACAAGTACAAGGCCACCATATGAAACACCTCAAAGGAGTACAAAGCAACCATATCAACCGCCTCAAAGAAGTACAAGACCACCATATCAACCTCCCACTACGGCTACAAGGTCATCATATCGACCCCCGGTCACAGCTACAAGGCCATCATATCAACCGCCTCAAATAAGTACAAGGCCACCATATGAACCACCTCAAACAAGTACAAAGCAACCATATCAACCGTCTCAAAGAAGTACAAGACCACCATATCGACCTCCAACTACGGCTGCAAGAGCATCCTATCAGCCACCTCAAAAAAATACATCGAAGTTCTATCGATCAACTTCAAAGCCCAGAAATGATTTTTATGATAATTTAAATCCTTTAATACCAGTACGAGAGTATACTACTCAACGTACAACTCTAAACACGAAATATGCCACTCAACGAACCACCCAGAAACCAAAATACACTGAAAAGCCAGTAGCCGACAACTATGATGATCAAAAATGTAAAAGTCCTGGATTTTACCCTCACGAAAAGGATTGTAATAAGTTTTATAAATGCATCAAAAAGAGCGACTATTTTGTAAAATATGAATTAAGCTGCCCACCTAATTTTGCCTATGATGAAGCTACATCCAGATGTGTTGCTGAGAGGTACGTCAGTTCATGTAGTCGCCGAAGAACGCCTTATCCGCCAAAACAAGATGATGAAGAGATTTCTTCAACTGAATCGCCATCGTCTGACAGCACGAAACAAACTGACAGTGATGTTTCGTGTACTGAGGAAGGTTATTTTAGACATCCTGATGATTGCAATCGTTTTTACAGATGCGTCGATTACAATGGTGATGGGCAGGAGTTTGTGCGTTATGACTTTAAATGCCCCGAAGGACTTGTTTTTGATGAAACAAATAGCGTATGCAATTGGCCAGATGAAAGTGCACCTTGTGACGGAAAGGGGGAGAAAGAGGATGATAAAGATTCATCTAGCGAAGAAAAAGAGTCTGGTGCTTCTTCCACGATAGAAAGTACTACAATAAAGACTACAGCTGCTACCACCGAAAGCCCTACTCAAGAACCTTCAACGACATCTAGCAGCTCTACAACTCCCGAAGGTTCATCGACTGGTGGTGCAACTACTGAAGATTCTGGATACGGAGGTTCTGAATCCGGAGACAGCTCAAAAGAACCTAGCGAAAATGAACAATCTGGCACTTGTACTCAAGAAGGTTTTTTCAGAAATCCTGAAGATTGCAATAAGTTTTATCGTTGCGTTGATTTTAATGGTGATGGCCAAGAATTCGTGCGCTATGATTTCTCTTGTCCAGAAGGTCTTGTTTTTGACGAAGCCAATAGTGTATGCAATTGGCCAGATGAAAGTGCTCCCTGTGATGCTGCTTCAGGTGATAAATCTGGAGGAAGTGGAGAAGACCAAGAGGAAAGTTCTACTTCTCTATCTACTTCACAGCAAGACAGAGAATCTACTGCTAAAGATGAAAGCGCAACAAGCACACCTTCCAGTACTACTCGAAGCAATGAAGAGGCTTCAACAGCTTCGTCAGCTCCTGTAGACAGTACAACGGGAAATACTACGCCTGCTTCATCTAGCACTCAAAGCAGAGATGAAAGTTCAACATCCGGAGAAAGCTCGAGTAGTGGTGAATGCACTGAAGCTGGCTTTTTTAGAAATCCAGAAGACTGCAACAAATTCTATCGATGCGTTGATTATAACGGTGATGGACAAGAATTTGTGCGGTATGATTTTTCATGCCCTGAAGGATTAGTGTTTGACGAAGTCAACAGTGTATGCAACTGGCCAGATGAAAGTGCACCTTGTGATGGTACTTCAGGCGATAAGTCTGGAGGAAGTGTTGAAGATCAAGGGGAAAGTTCTACTTCTGGATCTACCTCACAACAAGGCAGAGAATCAACTCCTAAAGAGAAAAGTACAGCAAGCACATCTACCAGTACCATTCAAAGCAGTGGAGAGGATCAAGGAGAAAGTTCTACTTCTCGATCTACCTCACAGCAAGACAGAGAGTCTACTCCTAAAGATGAAAGCACAACAAGCACATATTCCAGTACCACTCGAAGCAGTGAAGACGATTCAACAACTTCATCTGCTTCATCCAGCACGCAAAGCAGAGATAAAGGTTCAACGTCCGATGAAGGCTCGAGTGGTGGTGAATGCACAGAAGCTGGGTTTTATAGAAACCCAGAAGACTGTAACAAATTTTATAGATGCGTTGATTACAACGGCGATGGACAAGAATTTGTGCGATATGATTTTGCATGCCCTGAAGGATTAGTTTTTGATGAAGTTAATAGTGTATGCAATTGGCCTGAACAAAGTGCTCCCTGTGATACAAGGGAAGGAAACGGTATCACAAAAACTGAGAAAACGACTACTGACTCGTATCCAACAACAAAATCTACAAATGAATATCCTTCAGAGGATAGATCAACTGAATGGACTTCTTTTACAACAGATTCATCTACTTCAAGAACTCAGACGACTAGCAGATCAACGCAGCCTTCCTCTACAACGGAATCTACGTACACTACGCAGTCATCCCCGTCAACTAGCCGTTCAACGCGCGAACCAACCCAGTCTCCTTCATCTACGACAGAATCTACTTATACAACAGAATCATCTACTTCGGATAACTCAGCAACGGGTATATCTACTGAGGCTTCAGAATCGACATCCAGAGGAGATTCAGAAAGCGGTGGTGATGTAGAATGTACAGAAGAAGGATTCTTTAGAAACCCAGAAGACTGTAATAAGTTCTACCGTTGCGTAGATTTTAATGGTGATGGGCAACAATATGTAAGATATGATTTCGAGTGCCCAGAAGGTCTTTATTTTGACGAAGTAAACAGTGTCTGTAATTGGCCAGAGCAAAGTCCTAAATGCGAAACTAATGCTGGTAGAGAAAGTACTTCAGATAGTGGAACCTCGACTTCACAAAAGGAAGACTCTTCTTCAGTTGACACACAAAGCACTACGCAGCAAATTAGTACTTCATATCCGGAAGACTCGACTACTGGTAGTTATACAACGACACAGAGTAGCAGTACTTACTCAACGACGACTCAAAGCAGTAGTACTTATTCAACGACAACTCAGAATAATGAATGTGAAAAGCCAGGTTTTTATAGATACCCTGATGACTGCACTAAATTTTACCGATGTATTGACGAAACAGGGGACGGTAAAGGTTTAGTACGTTATGATTTCAAATGTCCAGATGGACTTATATTTGACGATAAGAACAAAAAATGCGATTGGCCTCATTCTGATCCGTCATGCGATATAGATTCATCAACATCATCTGAGAAAACTACTCAGCCCACGAAGGATTATACATCATCCACTGCAAGTACGACGCGTTCCTCAACAACAGCAGGTACTACCAGAGGTACAACTTCTTCAAGTTCTTCATCATATGAGGAGTGCACTGAAGAAGGTTTCTTTAGAAATCCAGATGACTGTAGCAAATACTACCGTTGTATTGATGAAGGCGATAGCACTTTCACCAGAGAAGATTACGCGTGTGCTGAAGATGAAGTTTTCGATGAAGAAATGCGATATTGCAATAGGAAGGATTTAGCGCCTCCTTGTGATGGAAGTACTACCGAACAGGCAAGCTCTTCACAGTCTCAAGAAACAACGGGAGGTACAACAGCAGTTTATCCGACGGAAAGTTCTACAAAAGGAGAAAAATCTGAATGCAATAAGCCAGGGTTTTTCAGATGCCCTGAAGACTGTAACAAATTCTATCGTTGTGTAGATGAAGAAGGTGACGGTCAGAATTTAGTACGTTATGACTTTAAGTGCCCTGACGGTTTAATATTTGATGAAAAAAATAAGAAATGCGATTGGCCTTCTTCGGAACTTACTTGTGATTCCGATTCTTCCACAACATATTCGACTCAAACCACACGAACATCTACCTCACAGTCATCGCAGCCACAAACAACAAAAGATTACACAACTTCCACGAGACCATCGACCAGTGGAACTTCTGGAACTACTTCAGATGTCACTTCAGCTAGTGGTGAATGCACAGAAGAAGGATTTTTCAGGAATCCTGATGATTGTAGTAAATACTACCGTTGCATCGATACAGGTTATGGAACTTATACCAGAGAAGATTATGCCTGTGAAGAAGATGAAGTTTTCGACGAAGAAATGCGTTACTGTAACCGTAAAGATTTAGCACCACCTTGTGACGGTAGTACACCAGGACAAACATCGTCTCAAACGAAAACTACTACTGATAAAACAACTTCTGTGTATACCACAGAAAAACAAACTTCTACATCTACAACGGGATATCCAACGGAAAGCTCTACAGAAGGCAGTAAATCAACAACGGCATATCCAACGGAAAGCTCTACTGGAGGCAGTAAATCAGAGTGCGAGGAAGAAGGATTCTTTAGATGCCCTGAAGATTGTAACAAATTTTATAGATGTGTAGAAGATGAGGGATATTTAGTGCGTTATGATTTTAAATGTCCCGAGGGACTGATATTTGACGAAAAAAATAAGAAATGCGATTGGCCATCTTCAGAATTAACTTGTGATGACAGTTCCTCAACAAAATCTTCAAGCTCTTATCCTAGTACAACAAAGACGACTGCTTCTTCTGGAAGTACATCCTCATCTGGGGAGTGCATAGAAGAAGGATTTTTCAGAAATCCGGATGACTGCAGTAAATATTATCGCTGCATTGATGAAGGAGATGGCACATTAACTAGAGAAGATTTTGCTTGTGAAGAAGATGAAGTATTTGACGAAGAAATGCGATATTGCAATAAAAAAGATCTTGCGCCTCCGTGTGAGGATCAGTCTTCGACTGCAGGATCCAGTAGTACTAGCACATCAGAAAGCGCAACTTCAAGACCCAGTACCAGTCCCACATCTGAAAGTTCGACTTTGAGGTCGACCGATAGTACCACAAAAGAAAGTTCTACCACTGAAGGCTATGAAAGTACAAGTGGTACATCCAAGAAAGATTCTGAATCAGGAGATTGCGAAGAGGAAGGCTTCCATCGTCATCCAGATGATTGCAGTAAATTTTATCGGTGCGTTGATTTTAAAGGTGATGGCCAGTCATTTACACGGTATGATTTCGATTGTCCAGAAGGTTTAGTTTTTGATGAAGATAATGATGTCTGTAACTGGCCATCGGTAGTACCATCTTGTGAATCATCCACAAGCAGTGATCGATCTACGTCTGGTAATCCTGATTCTGGAGTTTCAGGAACATCATCAAATTCCCAGGAAAGCAGTCAAACCACTTCATCGGGAGCATCAACTACAGTCCAAGAAGGAAGTGCGATTTCATCAACAAACAGAGATGTTTCTCAAGACTCTTCATCAACGACAGTTGCTGATCGGCGATCGACAACTCCAGGAGATGAAGATTTTTCATCAACGACAACTAACGATAGGCAGTCGACAACTTCTGCAGACGCAAGTCGTAGCTCAACTGACACAAGTACTAGAAGCACATCTGATGGTGGATCTTCTGAGAACATAGAATGCACTGAAGAAGGTTTCTTTCGACATCCTGAGGACTGCAGTAAGTTCTATCGCTGTGTAGATTTTGCTGGAACTGGAGAATCATTTGTTAGATATGATTTTGATTGTCCAGAAGGTCTTGTATTTGATGAAGTAAACAGTGTCTGCAATTGGCCAAATCAGAGTCCAGGATGTGAGAGTGAATCAACCAGAAGAGGCAGTGATGCCACATCATCTGACGAAAAGGTCTCAAAAACTACTACTGAAGGGACAGATACTACTAGAGATGGCACAAGTACATCTGAAAGTTCTTTCTCTTCTTCGGGAACAGATAGTTCTAAAGACGGTACAAGTACATCTGAAGATTCTATCTCTTCTTCGGGAACATATAAAACAACAGAGAGTCAAACTTCCGGGACAAGCTCTGGATCGACGTCAGCAGGAGATTTCCAATGTGAAGAAGAAGGCTTTTTTAAGAATCCTAATGACTGTAAAAAATATTACGAATGCAAACGAGATGAAGAAACTGGGGAATTGATTAAAATAGACTGTGAATGCCCTGAAGGACATGTTTTTGATTCTGAAGGTTGGTACTGTAACGCTGAAGAACTAAGTCCACCCTGTGATGAAGGTTCTTTCAGGTGTACAGAAGAAGGTTTCTTCCGTGACCCCGAAGACTGCACTAAATACTATCAGTGCAATAAGACAGGTCCTGGAAATGATGATTTCAGAAGCGAAAAATTCCAGTGTCCAGATGGATACGTTTTTGACGAAAATGGTAGATACTGTAATGCGCCTGAACTGAGTGAGCCATGCGATGAGACCTCAGGTTCTACTAGAATTACTAAAAGTGAGGAATCAGTATCATCCACAGCATCTACTACAACTTCCTCTGGCACATCATCAACTTCATCCTCTGTTTCGAAAGGTGAATGCACTGAGGAAGGATTCTTCAGAAATCCTGAAGATTGCACTAAATATTATCAGTGTTCTAGAAATGAAGAAACGGATGAAATAGAAAGGACAGACTTTACTTGTCCAGATGGTCGAATATTTGATGAAGGTTCAAGTTACTGCAATGATCCTCAACTTAGTGAGGAACCATGTGAAAGTGGAAGCACAAGTACTACACGAAAGCAGACAAACGCAGGAAACGCCGACTCTTCTACAAACACTGCAGAACAAACACCAGAATCGACTAGTTCTACTGAAGGTTCTCAGGCAGACAGCAGAAGGTCAGGTGGAGGTCCTCAGTGCACACAAGAAGGTTTCTTTAGGCATCCAGATGATTGCAATAAGTTTTACAGATGTGTTGACTTCTCCGGTTCTGGAGAATCATTTGTTCGATATGACTTTGATTGCCCAGAAGGCTTACATTTTGATGAAGTGAATTCTGTATGTAACTGGCCTACAATGACTCCAGCATGTAAATCTGAAAGTAGCTCTTTTCTCTGAAAAAGGCCAGCTATGGAATAGTCAATAAGATTATTCTTAAATCCTGTATATATTGTGATTAAACATGATTTAGAAATATTCATGAAGGAGCAAAGTACCGAAGAATTTTTATATTAATATTCAAGTCGTCTTATTGCCATAATGTTCAACAGCAAATCGTGTTTTTATATTTGATCTATATTACGTTCTCTCAATTTGTATTTAGTTGTGGTTCCTTAAACTAGTCAACACATGAATGTTAAAAATCCTTACACGCTTGAATATATTTTACTTGTAGGCATTCTTAAGATTCCGTTTATAGAAACACACCATCATATGCAAGACAATAAATTTTAATCATGTAAACTACACATATACTGAAACTATAGTTAATGCTTAAAAAATGCTCTGAAAGATATTTATTTTTTTTTATTTGCCAGTAAAAGCATAATTAAAAAAAGATGGAACTGAAAAAAAAATTCTTTTGGTTTCAGTTGTGATATTTTTTTTTTAAAGAAAGATATTTTAGTATTTATTTCTGATTTATTATTTGCTTTAGGTTTAAAAGTTCTTCTACTTTGCTCTGTATCGTGATCATGTTTTCAGGGTTTTTATGATAGTCCTTAAAGTGCCAATCTGTCATCTTTGATGCGCAGATATGGGTTATGGTTCATTTTATTTATTTATTTCATTATTTATTTTTTGTGTACATTCCTTTCGTCCATATGTATCATTTATTTCGATCAAAATAACTGACACTGTTACAGAATTTGTTATTATCTAGTGCTTCTTTTAATCAATACTTGTATTAGGTTAATTAAGAGTCTAAGAACAGTCTAAAACCTAAAAAAGAATGCAATTCCGATAACATGCATTCATTATAAATACTATGTATGCACTTCGCATTCTAAAAGAACATAATATTTTCTCATTAAGGATAAATTATTTCTATTCTATTTATGCAGCATACTTTAGAAAGAAATCGCTTTTTTGAATGCACAATGATTATTTTATGTGCGGTATACTACAGAAATCAAGTTTCAGCTCTGTTCATGTCACAGAGGTGACTGTCCAAATGACAATTTTAATATTGGAAACATTTTCCTTTAAATTTTTGGCGAAATTTTAGTCGTATGTGCAGTATAATTAATTGGAAACATTATTATTAATGATGGCTAAAAATTTAACTGTGAGTAAAGGAATCTTTTAACTAAAGTAATAAATCTCTACGCGCATGGTGTGCTGCACACTGCGAAAAAAAATGGGACAGTTCTATATCTCCGATTTGGCAGGTCCGATTGGCGAAATTCAACTTCATGTTTCGAAAGAGCGACTTAGAATACGTATTATATATATAGCATTGTTTTAATATAGGTATTTTGACACAAAACCGGACTTTTTCTGAAATGACATGCAAGTTTCCATATTTCGATTCTACAACTCAAATTATGCCAAACAGCCAAGTTTTGTAGAAATCGTACGAGTAGTTTTTAAAAAATTACCTCTCAAAATTTTAGCTCCTCAATGTTAATTGAATTTGGTATAAATTTGCTAATATCTCTTTTTTTTATTAAACTTATTGAATTCTTCCTTTCCCATTTCGAAATTTAGGTTCGTTCCAAATAAAATTTGCCCATTTTTTATGGTCTATTTTTAAAATTTGTATTTTTAAGTAATTTTGATAAATTTTTGAAAACAACCTATAAAATCTTTAACATCATCTTAAAGTAGATGTATTTCTAGGCTCGCCTGCAAAAAATTACAGTTTTTTATTCAAAATTTTCTAAGATATACATGTATTTACATATTGGCGCGTTTTGAAATTTGGCATATTTGTTATAAGCGATAATAAAACCAGCTATGGTTTACGCACTTTCTTAAAATTATTTGAAAGTATGAACGATGACTCTTTTTTTCTCTCGTCTGCAATGAAAAAAAAGGAAAGGAAATAGTTTGCTATAAATTAAGAAGCTCGCCAAGCGAATTATTCTTGGCGCAAGCTGAGAAAAATTCGCCAAGGTAAAATTTTGAATTTCTCCGTAAATTTCGCATTAAATTTTATAAAATTTAATATTTAGGCATAATTGAAGTCGTACAATCGAAATATGGAAAACAATTGGCATGTCCATTCAGAAAAGTCTGATTTTTGTGTCAAAATACCTATGTTAGGAGAATGATATATATAAATCTAATATATATCCTAAGTCGCACTTTCGAGACATGAAAAACGCTATTTGAATTTCGTCAATCGGCCTAGTAGAGAGGAAGACATAAAACTGTCCCGCCCCCTTTTTTTTGTGCATATGCATACACACATAAGCACATAATACTTTGCATTATATTCATTACCGCGCGTGATTACTTGATAGCCGTGCATCACACGATAAAGATAAAACAGAAAACATCACTCGCAATGTCAGTTATTTCGATGAATATTTAAGCATTTTGATATAATTCTCTCTCTCTATTTGTGCATATTATATTATGGTTCAAGATAAAGTGTATTATATGTTAAACAGAGAGATGAATGATTTTATGTGCAACTTTGCATGTTAATTTAATTTGTGAACGTTAGTGTATATAAGCTTATGTTATAAAGATAATTCAGGATAAAAAAATATATTATTTTTTTCATAAGGTATTACAAAATCGGTAAATACTGACACAATAAAAACTCTAAATATAAATATAAGTCTAAAATGGAATTGTTTTGGAACAGATTGTATACGAAAATGAAATTTGTTATATGAAATTTGAAATATGTTGAGGTCTATTTTTCCTCTAAAAGAAAATAATTTTGTTTTTGAAAGATGAAAAATGTTATGTTAACCAAAGAGTGAAAAGTTGTGTAAATGCCACTATGTATCAAATGAAAGTGCCTTAGATTTTCATTAAAACAGTATGTTCTATTTTTATGTAATAGAAAGAAAAAGTAATGGCAATTGTTTTGTAATTTACCAATCATCCAAATAAAATTGTTGCTTTGATTTCGGAATATTTTCTTTCACACAAAAGTTATTTTTATGTATCACTTAATTTCAAACATGCGAACGTTACAACCATAAAAAAGTTACATTAAACTACGCGTAAATTACATACTTTATTACTTAAATATGGAATTAAAGCAATTAAAATGAAAACATGATTAACTGAAAATCGATGAAAGTCGGATTATAGGACGTAAGTAAGTATAATAACTGAATAGCAATCGGAGGGCCACAAGAAGTCATCCAATAAATTTATCATGGCTCTCTTTTTTCTGCTATTTTATTCAATTTTTAACGTCTAAATTGAGAAAGTAATGATCTTCCACCGCGTAGCTGAATGTATTTGCGAAATGCCTATTATAACACGTCAGATTTTATAAATCCGAAAGTTGCCATAAGAATAAGAAAGTGCGGGAACCTCGCAATTAATTGAAATCGACAAAGTTAGACAGAATTTTAGCGTGCTTTTATAAAGAAGATGTCGATCTATTGTTTGTGTCTCAGAGGCTATGTTATTGAAAGCTATACGTTCGATTACAGCCACTGGTTTCTTCGGAATAATTGCAACTCGGATTGCAAAATAAAAAAAACTGAATCAGATTTCAAATCATTGGGAAGAAATTTTAAAAAATATTGCTTTCATTATGTTACATACCAAATCAATTTTAAACAGTAAATTGTATTTTTAATTGAACTATTAAATGTGGAATTAAGGATATCTTCATTAAAGCTTGGATTTGTATGATTTTATTTTGAAAAAGAAATTATATTGACTGCAACTAAAACACATAACAATGATGACGATTCCAGAGTTATGATCTCGAGATTTTATATTCTTCTAATTTTATTACAAAAAAGCGTTTCTATTAGCTGCAACTAAAGCACGTTACAATGATGATGATTTCAGAGTTATGATCTCGAGACATTATATTCTACTAATTTTATAACACCCCCCCCCAAAAAAAAAGAAAGATTGTATTAGTTGCAGCTAAAACATCTTGGCAATGATGATGATTCTAGAGTTATGATCGTAAGATCATTCTACTAATTTTATAAACAACCAGAAAAAAACTTGACTGCAACTAAAACACGTAACAATGATGACGATTCCAGAGTTATGATCTTGAGACTTTATATTCTTCTAATTTTATAAAAAGAAAAAAAAAACGCTTGTACGGGCTGCTACTCAAACACGTAACTATGAGGACGACTCCAGAGTTATGATCTCGAGACATTATATTGTACTAATTTTGTAGTTTTCAAAATTTAAGTTTAAAAAGGGGAAAATGAGTATAGGTTTTCTTGCCATAATTCCAGCTGAAATTTTGAAAAATAAAGTGCTTAAAAATTGCAATATATGAATTTCCAAAATATTAACAGTTACGGGTTAGCGGCCTTCATGACTTGCAGTTAAAATTAATTATCTATATCTTTTATTATTGAGTCTAAGAAATAATTGCAAATGAAATTTATAATTTTGGGCCTTCTTATTATAATCATTAAAATTTGTGGCTCCCGATCAATTTTAATTAATCATCCATGATATGAAAAATAACAAAATAGTCATGAAAACCTCCTTATTAGTTAACCGTTGCCTTCGCCGTTGACATAAATGCAATCCGTAGCGTAAAATTTCATCTGGGAGATGGAACGTTTTTTGACATATTTTAAAAACCGTAACGAATTCATTGCAGAATTTCCTTAAGAATGGCAGTTTAGCGCGGATTTTTACAAAAGCATCTAGGCTCAGGTTAGGTTAGGTTAGGTTACTTGAATATGACAAAGCATACGAGGGAGTGCTATTTGCCTAAGAGGAGGGAGGAATTAGTGGAAAACGCTTTAAGGGAGCCTGCTCATATTCATTTTACGCGTGAGGAAAAACACGAAAACCAACTGCGCAGCCAGCCCATCCGCCACGAATCGAACCCTCAACATTCACTTGGCTACTGGTGGAGCACCTAGATTTAGGTAGTGGAAAGAATATCTATCATTTTAATTATGGCATTACTAACTGAAACTAAAGATCGATCTGCGTGATCCTAAACAACAATTATGTACTTCGAAAATACAAAGCAAATTAAATCTGAGCATTTTTGCACCATTACTGCAGCTACAAATACAAAAGTATTTGAAGACAGCAGTGAAAAAGCTGAAAATGTTTCAGTTGTAACAAATAATGTTTCGATACGTAACTGACCCAAAAGTTATTTTCTAAGAAAAGATTATAAAAACATTATTTTAAATTTTCATGTGATCATTTTACTACAGAAAAGATCATAAAAAAGGCAAAAACATAGTGTGAATTCTCTAATGTCAGTCAAACGGGAGGGAGTGGGGAAGGAGGAAATTCCAGACCGAGTTTTAAAAAATCTCTCTGAATACACTCTCTTAGAATGGTAGATGTAAATAAGTAATCAACACTTAGCAACTAGTCAATAAACTTTATGAAATAATCACATAAAATATCACCAGTTTAAATAATCCAAATACATGTAAAGTAAAAAATACGGTGTTATCATCAAGTAAACCTGATGATTTACACCTTCCTAGACCTTCCAAAAAGCTCTGTAGACCAGAGTTCTGTAGGCACCGAATTCATATTTGCTGGATATAAAATGTTCATCTTTTTCATAAATGTTCACCGATTTTTCAATATTCATCTTTTTTCTTCAGACTTTACCTCAGATGCTTCATCCACAAACTGTAAAATAAAAAAAAATCTTTAAAATTGCTTTGAAAGTTCAAACACAGAAAGATAACAAAATAATCATTAACAACGTATTTATTTAACTAGGATTTTCAAAATTTGTCGACTTAGGAAGCACCTGATATTGCAATTCTTTTTTTTTTTAGCTTTGAAAGCTTCGAAATTTTGTAATTATTCGTATTTAGCAAATTAATTCCACTCTTTAAAGAAGGAAGGCTCTTCTAAATTATTGCTTTCACCCCTAAATCAATGGTATTTGAGATTAAGCCGTGCTAAGTTTTTAAAACCAGACTGGAGTATTTCCCTTAAATTTATTACATAGATGAATTCTTTCGGTCTTTGCTATTCTAAAAAGAACTTAAGATCTTTCTTCCCAACAATATTACCATAAGCGTCTTGAAAAAACTATTTATAAACTATTTTAATACATAAATTATTTTCTGCAACAATAATAATAATGCTTTGATTACTTTCCTAATTTATTATTATAATTAAATAAATCATTAGGTTATTTAGTGAATTCAAATAAATTACTTTAAGTATATAAGGTATTTCTCCCGCCTTCTTCACATTCCTTCGTGGTGTAGGGATCAGCACGCTCGACGCGTAAACGAGAGGTCCGTGGTTCGATTCCCGGCGCAGGCGTTGCTCATTTTTCATGTCTCCTGCTTCTAAATAATCTAATGACTCTACAAGTAAATGAATAAAATTTCTAACGCTCAATTATTTTCCGCAGCTGTAATTTTCTTTATTATCTTTAAATAAACTACGTAGCTCCATATGCGGCACAAAGAAATTAGCATGCAAATAAAATCACTGTTATTTTACGTTTTATTAAGTAATAATTCTTTTCCTTTCAGAACAAGTTTCAATAATTAAAATAAAAAAATCTTTAAATAGTTGAAAAATCTCTTAAAAATAATAGTTATCTCATTGATAATGCTGCGCATTTCTGGATAAGAAAATCAGTCTTATCCAGCAAACAATATTAGTATGCTAGATTAGATTTCTTTTATTTGTAAAACTTACTTTTTAGAGAATGCATCGTAATTCCATTTATATTAAACAAATATTCATATGCTGACCTACATTACGACACGGTAAATTGTGTATTTAATAGTAAATTGTGTATTGTGTATTTCGTTCACCTTGGAACTGCTGTTAGTATGATTGCTTATTTACTTACATTAAAATTTTAGAATCACTGCCGACATAATATATTTAACAAATCTAAAAAAAGGAACTATTTTGACCAAAATTACTATGATATATATTTTTAACCGTGTGAATAATTTACTCGTTTATATGCTCAGCATGAAAACAACTGATGTGGTCTCGAGAAAACACGGAGGTTAAAGTTGTATAAAAAAGTTATCTTTTGTTCTGGGCTTTTTTTATTGTTATTTCCAAGCTTATGTGCTTGCGCAAAGATTTTTGGAAAAATCATGGATATTATTAAAAAATAGGACTTAAAAACAAAAAGCATTGAATGCTTTAAAAACTGAAAAGAAACATAAATAATCGAGAAAAAAAACTAAAATTGTTATTGACAGGGATGATAATTGGACAGATAATGGTAAAAATTTTGCAGATAATTTACCAATAAGGTAAAAAAGTCTTATGATTTATCAGAATGAACTTTTTTCCAACGAAATGGAAATCTTTAGCTCTATGAATAAACAACGTAGAAAGAAAAATTTCTGTCGGTTGCAACATTTTTTAAATAGTTGAGTCCTGATAAACAACTAACTTTGCGAACCAAATTTAGCTACTAAAAAAAAAAAAAAAACTTCTAAACTATAATACCGCAAATTATACACGATGCCCCCTCCCCCACACTTTATGTACTATATTGAGGTCCATATTTGAGCCAAACCACAAAAACATTTTTACTTTGCTGTAATAATGAAAGTTTATGATATTTTATTGTATGTCAGCTTATAAACTGACATTTTTCGATACGCTGGGACATATCCTGCCACGATTATCCACCGGACAACTAACATAAAAATAAGCAAAATAGTGTTCTTCCCATATTTCGAAAAATAATGCGTAAAAGATTTAACTTAACTCTTGATGCTAATGTTTGTCCACTTTCTTTTTAGCTCATTTAACGTGTACATTTATAGTAGTAAATTGTTAAAATATTGGAAATTCATCGAATAGCGCGGTCAACTAATCCTCGCTTAGGGTAGACCTGGCTGAGACCATTAATCATACCGTTACCTCTCAGGAACAGCAATAATTTTTCATCTGAGTAGTCGGTTACAGTTAATATTTATCGCTCAGGTGAGCTTTAAATGGGCTAGATGATGTAACAGCATCAAAGTTTCGTGGTCAAAGACCGCACCTCTTGTCTTTTGACGAGGCAGAGGACGTTGACCCAGACGAAGGAGGCGACCCCCACGAAAGCCACACGGGTGTACGGGGGGAGAAGGGCGAAGTTGATAGCTTGAGCCGGAAGCCAGAAGCAGCAACTCATCTGGAAAAGTCATGGACATAAATTAGATTGTAACAAAGATTAGGTAGAAATAATGCTACAATTATTTGTTGCAAAATGCAATCATTGATAATATTTGCACATGTTAAAAAATAATAATAAAACAACATTGGCAAAAAATTAAGCTAAACAATTTTTAATAACTCACATGGATTAGCAATTTTTACTTCCTTGTACAAAGAAAAGGAAGTATTGTAACCATGAAAAATTCTGGGTACCATATTTCAAGGAAAGTATCCATTTTGACCGCTATCGAATGCAATTAAAGGATGTTTTTGCATGAAATCTATACATAAGGACAGAATAAAGGACTCTTTTTTCCCAAACGAATTATGAAAATGATTTAAAATGGATTCAGAAGAGAGTTCTTCGTGACGTACGTACGTATGTATGTATGTATCTCACGTAACTCAAAAACGAGTAGCCTCAGAATGTTGAAATTTTGCATAGCACTGCTATAACATGTAGTTGAACACCTTCCTTTTTTGGGAGTAATCGGCCGCACCACAAGTACATATATATTATATATACCCACTCTGTTACTCGGCTCAGTGAGCTCATTTCTTTTTATTCTTATATGATGGTCAATTGTGCATTTTTTGCTTTGAAAGTGTTTGAATTATGTTGTTCTTATCTTCCGGTTAAGGTTTTTATGCCTTTAGTTAATCTGCATGCGATAGTTGTAGAATTACAACTATCGCATGCACATAAATTAACAACTTAAGCGGGCAGTAACTTAAAAAACTTTTAACAATTTGAAAGTTGCTTAGTTGCGCCTAAGCGTAATTATTTTTACCATAGCAGCCATATTTGTTTACATTTGAAACTTAGCAGAATAGTGAGTGAAGTCTTCCTGCCCCTCCAGTGTCTTTTTATAATTTAATATTCCGTACAAGGAAGTCATAGGGTGTACACATCAGATTTTTATTATTAGTATTTGAATGAAATTCGTTTTATATTGTATATTTAAACTATAAAATATTATTTTTAAATACATCAGTATCACTTGTGTACTGTAAGACATTCACAATCATTAAATAAACTTTTATGAATGTTCCATGACTATGAAAATTGTATCTTCGGGCATAAATAAGGAAACGTATATTTTCCCCTTAAATGCAGTATTTTTAGTTGCAGTATTGGTACTAATTTCTCCAGTCAGTCATGTTACTGCCTGCATTATCTTCAGTTCAAACCTCTGAAAAGTGCATATGAATAGCCTCCGCTATATTAAGCTCAAAAATGCCTGCGTTTCCAAGAGATTCGTAATTCTTGCGTAAATTAATTAGTGATGATTTCTATCCTGAATTTTCTATGCTCTTATTCTCATCCATATTAAGGATTTTATCATCGGTTTCATAATTACCAATACGATCGGTATTAAAAAAATTAACTAATAAGATTTAAATTTTAAAAAAAAATCTGAAAAGATTCAAGTTTTAACATCGCACCAGAGGGGTTTTTAAGGGTTTTTTATGCACTCGCTGAGCTCGCCGTTTACTGGTCTGCTCCTAGACTCATGCCAACTAACACAACATTTTTTGACTTTTTATTACTAAACGTTAGTACTTACGCAACATAACATTCAACAATAAAATCACATAATTTTTAAAAATGGGGCACTTATAGAATTCACGATAAAGCGTTACCATACATTTTTCTGTCTTTTTTCAGTTCATCATTTCAACGTTCAGCTTTTTTAACAAGATAATTTACACAATATTTTTTGCCTTTTAAACTTTCTTATTAAACATCACTTTTTTCACACATACGTCGCATAAAATTCAACAGTAAAATCGGAAACTGTTTAAAAGCAGCATGAGTTTAAAATTCCCGATGCAGTGTTAGTGGTGTCATTATTATTATTTTTTCTTTTACAGTCCTTTCTCAGTTTTCTTAGTAAGACCACTTATATAACTTTTCTGTCTGTTTGTAATTAACTTTTTGTCTTTTTAACTTTATTTTTAATGCAACGCTTTCTTCGTATTTAGGCTACATAAAATGCAATAACAGAATCACAAAACATTTAAAAACAGCACATTTCAGACTTTTTTTTAGCCCAAAGAGGCGGTAGCCCAGAAGGTATATTAGTCTCAAAACAGCATTTTGTGCTGTTTCATTATAATCGGGAAATCACTTTTTAAATTGTTGCCACAAATATTATCGCCCTATATTATATTTAAAGAAATAAAATAACGAAGAATCTTCATGAATCTATGTATGTTTCTCGCATTTTGAATTTCAAATTTGTTTTATTAGCTATTCCATATTCTTTAAAACTTTAATGATTTTTTTATTAATAATCTCAACGATTTCAGAACGAGCAACGGCAACACTCTACGAAAAAAAATATTTTTTCTCCAGCGCGCGAGACTGTGTATCGGAAATTCTAAAGATACGCTGTTTATAAGTATTTTGGGATATGGCTGTTGAATTCTTTGTTGTTTAGGTGATGCGAAGAACATGATATTTAATAAATAAAGGTAACACAGAAAACGTTAGAAAAAAACGCGCTTTTGGCCGCAGTATGAAATCTAAGAGCTTTCAGATTTTTATTCAACTTCTGGTGTTCCACAAAGTGTACTACGAGGCTTGCACAAGTAAATTATTGAACTAACAATATAAACAAATTTACAATAGCAGTGAAAAGGGAGGGGAAATTAGGAAAGAAAAAGAAAAAAGAAAATTTAAAGCTTTCAGATTTTTTATTAGGCCAAAAAGGCCTTTTTTTAACATTTTCTGTGTTGCCTTTATTTATTAAATATCATGTTCTTCAATTCAACAACAATATCCTAAAATATTTAAAAACGGCGAAACAGCATGTTTTTAGAATTTCCGATGCACAGTCTCGCGCGCTGGAGATAAAAATGTTTTTTTCGTAGAATATTCCGTCCGCTTGCTTTCAGATCGTTGAGTTTGTTAATCAGAAATTTGTTAAAAGTTTTACAAAATTTGACATAGATAAAAAAACAAATTCAAAATTCGGGCTTCCAAGTGCACATGTTCGGTTGGAGGACTACGTTATTCAAAATTTGATGTCTCTAGGTTCCGTTGTTTTTTCACAATGCGAGAAACTTTCATGCATTCATGCAGATTCTTCATTATTTAGGTTCTTTAAATGTAATACATGGCGGTAATATTTGGTGGCAACAGTTTGAAAAGTGAACCAACGCAGAAAGTGAAACGACGCAAAATGCCGTTTGACACTAATAGACAAATAAAAAAAGTATTAAAATAAAGAGAACTAAATATAAAGTGAGAATAAAATTCCGAAAAGCAGAAATTATCTCTTTGGTTTGTAAAAGTTCAGAAAAAATTGGCGGCCAAGCTACAGACAGGTGCTTCAGCGTTGCCTGAAGTATCCCTGATAGTAGGAAGTGTTGCTGTACATTTTTTTAATGTGCAAATATAAAAAATTGCATTTTGGGGTTTCAATAGTAACCACTCGTAATGTTGGAAAAATTAAAATGTCATTGATCAATGTTTTTAACGGCAAGAGCGATATTGCTTTTTCTGTACTATCGATAATTGCAAAAAATCGATAATTTTATACTCTAATTTGAATCTGCCATCCATCTACCATTTGAATTACAATCAGTGATACTTTTATACCTGTCAACAGCAGCGGTTCTCAAATATTTTTGAATTCTTACAGCACTATTTTACAGTGTTTCTGATTCTTCATTGCAATAAATGTTTTTCTGCTTCTTAGACGCACAGCAGATAGTGGTTCTCAATGGCATAGTCTTCGAGAATCACCATCTCAATAGTTGCAGTTTAATAATTAGAAAAAAAAACTTGTTAAAAATTCTCCTACAAATTGTTCAGATCAAAGCCACGAGGTACAATATTCATAGTTTTTCGAAATTTAATTCACAGAGATTATAATTAAGTACATATGTAATAATATTTTCCTTTCAGTCATGAGATTTCATAATGCCTGCGAGGGCCATAGTTCTGCGTTGATTAATATTTTAAATTATTAGGCCCATCAGTCACTCAGTCATTTGAAAGTACTCCTACCTCTTCTATAATGAAAGTTAATTATTGACTTTTACCCAAGTTTCGATGCTCAGCACGTCCATCTCGTATAGTTCCCTGAGGGAATGGTATGCAAGAAAAGGCTAGAACGGCAAGATATTCTTTTCAGAGCATGCTTTGCTGTGAAGAAACTGCTACGCTTTTTTAAGCTACCCTGAACACTTTCTTTTCGTGAAGTTTTCCACCATTCAGACGGGATTCCCAACAAATTAAATTTTGGTAAAAGCTAATATAAAAAAACCGGGCTCTTTTAAATACGTTAGGCTGGAAAATAACTGGAATGTGTAAGTGTCATTATAAACTTTGGCAAGGTTATCTTATTTCTATTCATGAGATTTGGTGATGGAAAACTCTGTGTTCGATTAGTACTATTATACAGATAACTGTACTGTAATGAAGCTTATACTAGCGCGTATTTGTATTTTTTTTATTTTACTTTCGGCTAGCCTTTAGAAATACTGAAATGTAGGTATGCACTCATTTTCGAGTTGCAAGTGACTCAAAAGAGAGAATGAATTTGAGGATAGCATAGTTGAGGTTTTCTTCATGAAAACATATAAGAGAAATATATCTATTCAAACTGTAGAATTTATTCAGGTTATGAGAAATTATTGCATTCGCTCGTGCGTCTTCTCATATGTAACTGGTTAGCATCTCCAATTTGCAACTGGAAGGTACAGGTATAACAGCGTGGGATCCAAAATTTCACCATATGTTTTATAGGTACTAACTGAGCAGCTCTACTCCATACTTTTTTCAGAGGGGGCGTACTATAATTCTGTAACTAGAGCCCAGTTTTTTGGATTATCAATTATCCATCATGTTATAGCTAAAATGAAACTTAAGATATAATAATTTTAAAAAATAATGAAAACGAAATTTAAACCGTAATTAATGCAGATAAATTTTTATGCTTGCAGAAAGTGTGAAGGAAGTAAAATTCAGTAACTAAGAATGTTTTTTGTACAATTTTAGAAGAATCAACAATATTTAATGCTGGAAGATATACGCAAAGGATGTTTACACATCTTTAGAAAAATTTCGATAAAGAATGTAAAAAAAGCGAATGATTTGGTATAAAAGTTTCTGGCACAAGGTCATTATAAATAAGGAATACCGTCTTCCACTTTTAAAATTCGTTCTCCTTTCAAAATATCGCATGCAAACAAGCTGTGGATTGAAGAATATGTTTTTGCGCTTTCGAAGAGAAGTATTCCTATTCCGTAATTAAAAAAATATTGTGGAATGCATGGTATTAAATTTCGAAGTCCAAAATTAGCAATATTATTAATGGGAAATGGAAAAACCGTCAACCATTATTTCTACATGAAGAGAAGACTCTAAAGGAATACCCGAAGAAGGTAATTTCCTGTTTCTAATGTTTCTAAACTGTCGGTAACAAGAGAAAATTCGCGGACTCGGAAATCTTTAAATACATATTTTAGACAATAAATAAAATAATAAATTAAGATTCATAACTTAAAAAAAAGAAATCTGAAAGGTCTCAGATTTTATATTACGTCCGAAGGTGTTTTTTTTAACGTTTTGTGTGTTACCTTCATTTATTAAGTATTATATTCTTAGCGTTTAAGCAATAAAATTAAATTCAAGAGCAATATCACAAAATATTTAAAAAGAGCATATCTTTAGAATTTTCGGTGCACGGTCCTGCGCACCGGAGATAATTTTTTTTCCGTACAGTGTTGCCATTATTCGCTTTCAAATGAAGATTTAATCAGCAATCCTATCAGGAATACCACCAGGGATATTTCAGGCAACCTGTCTGTATCTTCGCCGCCAATTTTTTTCTGAACATTCACAAACTAAAGAGATAATTTCTGTTCTTCGGAATTTCATTCTCAATTTAGATTATTGAGCTCTTTACTTTGTTTTTTTACTTTATTTTTTCTTTTATTTATTATTTTCCTTTTATAATTCCCTCCCCCCTTTGCTGTGCTATTGTACATTTGTTTACTTATTTTGTAAGCGCTATAACTTACTTGTGTAACCCTCGATGTATATTTTGTGGAACACCAGGAGATGACTAGTTAAGCACTATCACAAAATTATTAAAAATATTAAAAAAAAAATTAAGAATCTGAAACCTTTTTAGATTTTATATTATGCCCAAAGGGTCTTTTTTTAATGTTTTATGTGTTACCTTATTAAATATCATGTTAACTTAACTTATATCACTTAAACCACATAAAATTCATTTCAATAGCAATGCCACAAAATATTTAAAAACAGCATATTTTTAGAATTTTCAATATACAGTCTCATGCGCCGGAGATAAAAATAATTTTTTCCGTGGAATGTTGCCGTTGCTCGCTTTGAAATGTACGAGTTTGTTCATCAAAAATTAGTTAAAGTTTTACAAAATATGAAATAGATAATATCAAAATTTGATGTCTCTAGGTACCGTTGTTTTATCACAATGCGAGAAACATATACATTTATTCAGATTCTTCATTATTTAATTTCTTTAAACATAATCCAGGGCTCTAATATTTTGCAACATCTTGAAAAGTGAAACGCCGTTTTATAGTGGACGACGCCGAATGCCAAAACGAAATGAATAGCCCTTCTGGGTTAATTGTACCTTTGGGCTAAGATGCTAAAATTCACCAGATTTTACCGAGACATGTGGCTCAACGCGGAACAATTTGTAGACCCTATATGAAAACTATTTAGAAGGAAGTATGTTGTTACTCTTAATAAACATGGAATGACTAAGTGACTTTTCCAAGTATTCTTCTGAAGTCCCCTGATAATTCATCTACGAACTTATTCCACCTTTGATCTCTTAAAAAAGGCTCTTTCTTTACGCAAATTCACCACGATTTATGGGCTATAGAAAGTAGTGGAAGAAGAATGGAAATAAACACCGCTGGAAATTTTACACGAGAGAAAAAAAAAAGGCCCTTGTATCGCGAAATCAGGATTCATACTTATAGTCCAAAAAACTATCAGATCGAACATTTAAAAAAATTACATTTTTAACATTAATTAAACGCCCTGATATCATTCTGAAAATGTGTGAACTTCCTTTGTGAATTTACTTTTTTGGCGTAAAATTTCCGATTTTTAGTGTCGGAGGGTTTTTCAGACACAAAAGTCACAATTTTTAGCGCAAAGGGCGTTAGCCCAGAAGGGCTATTAATTTCCTTTTGGCATTTTGCGTTGATTCACTATAAATGTCTCTTCACTTTCGAAATTTTTGCCACCAAATATTACAGGCCTGTGTTATATTTAAAGAAATGAAATAATGAAGAACCTGCATGTTTCTCGCATAGCGAAGAAACAACGAGAGCCATCGAATTTTGAGTAGCCTAATGTTCCACCGAATATGGGCATCTGGAATTTGAAACTTGTATTTTTATTTATTTAATTGTTTGTTGGCTTAGAAATTACTGCAATTGTTTCAAAATCAAATGATACAAAACGCATGCTTTTACGATAATTACGTCATCATACAAAAGAATTGTTTCCTATCCTATCCAACGTGCTATTGGATAAGATAGGAAACGAATTGCTGCTTGCCTGGATTTAAATGGCCCAATCTGGCTGAAAGCACGTAAACAAACTTCTTGATTCCTACACATTTAACTATGTCTTTTTCTCGTCTAGCTTTTGTTAACTATGACTCGACGCTCGGTTGTCGTGAATTTCTGTGCTGTAAACTTTTCTGCCTCTCTACGTTTGTATAATTCGTTTTCCTTCAATTTTATACTGGTTTAATAGATCTTTGACCGAAATTTTGCAGTTTCTTTTCCAAGTAAGTTTCAAATATGATTTCTATGAATGAAAAATTATGAAATTCTTATTAATCTAGGTTTTAACTTTTATTACAAGCTTTAGAATATTTTAAACTTGATGCATTTCAGATTAAAACTTTATTTGCTTGCATCTAATGCCAGGTAATATAACATACTTCAAAATTTGAATGCATATTCAATTCAGTTTTTTGTATTTTCCCCTAATTATTTATTTCTGAATTATTTGTTCAATTAGACTGTATTATTTATTTTACAATATACAAGGAGTTTCGTATTAAATGAGACAAAAAAGAAAATATAACCTCGTAGGTTTTGTTAAAGACAAAATTTCGTGGAAATTTCACAGGAAAAAATCACATTCTTCGTCAATCGCCAGATTGCATTGCTTTCCTGGTTGGCTCGCTCTCCGGATCTTTCGCCGATAGAAAACGTGTTCCATGGTTGCTGAACGATTGACTCAGATTACATGCCAAGCTGCCACACCACATCAACTTTGGCAACATGTGGAAGTGTGGAAGCTACTTGGTCTGCTGTACCCCAAGAACACATCCAAAATCTCTTTGAATCAATGCCGAGGCTTGTGGCAGCGGTGATCTCCAAAAATGGCGACTACTCTGGTTAATGATTCTGGAAGGAACCACACTTCACCGAAGTCTATAAATTTAATCATTTGATACTTGGTCAACATGTTATCTACTAAATAAATTTTGCTGTAATATCTCTTGTCTTTCTTCGTGTTGCAATTTGAGTGGCCAGCAATGTATTTTGATTAACAGTGCCTCTAGCGGCGATTTCGTAATCGGAAGATTCTTCGCTCTTGCCAGATAAAACTTGCATAACTGTAGTTGCAGAATTAATTTGTTTCGTCTTAATAAATCAATTGCTGATTTTTATTATGCTATTCTTTTTCTTCCACTCAATATGAAACACCCTGTATTATCCTTATGCAAACCTAAAAAGCAAAATGCATTGTCAGTTTATTGAAAGCTAATTGATAAAACATTTTAACCCTTGTTATCACGGAGTGAAATTTTTATTTACTACTGCTCAGATTTAAACAGATATATCTTAATTTCTTCAAAAGGTACATGCATGTAATTTGTCATATCCTTCACCTATTCTGTTTTAAGTAACTTCTCTTCATTAACTTTTATTTTCAGCAAACAAAAAAATGGAAATATTTGTCTCGAAGCAAAATTTAGCATTTAAAAGATAAAAAATAACATAAAACAATAAAGGGGAAACTTTCACTGAAATCCTATTAAGGGATTTGGAAAGAATACCAAAAAGCAAAAAAAAAAAAAAAATCTGAAAGCTTTTAGATTTTACGTTACGCATAAAGGGGCCTTTTTTTAAAGTTTTGTGTGTTACCTTATTAAATATCATGTTCTTCGCACTTAAACCATAAAATTCAGTTCAACAGTAACATCGCAAAATAATTTTTAAATGAACATATCTTTAGGATTTTTGATACACAGTGTCACGCGCTGGAATTTTTTTTTTTCCTGCACAACGTTGCCATTGCTCGCTAAGAAATCCTTGAGTTTGTTCATCAAAAATTCTTTGCACACTATGAAATCGATAATAAAACAAATTCCAAATCTCAAATTTTGGCTTCTAGATGCCCATATTGGCAGGAGGATTACCTTATCAAAATTGAATAGCTCTAGGTACCGTTGTTTTATCACAATGCGAGAAACATGCATGCATTTATGCAAATTCTTCATTATTTAATTAATTTAAATATAATACAAAGCTGTAATATTTGATGGCAACAGCTTGAAAAGTTAATCATCGTAGAAAGTGAATCGACGCAAAATGTCAAAACGAAATTAACAGATGTTCTGGGCTAACGCCCTTTGGTCTAAAAATATATATTTTAAATTTATTAAAAATTTTGCAATTAATGTTTTTTATAAATCAATTAAAAAATCTGAAGACAAATGAGCAGAAATACTTTTTGTACTCAATGGGGAAATGTTATATAAACTGATCAGTTGCTTCAACAGTAATATATAAATTATGCGTGTTTAAAGTTTAAATTTCAAAAGTCTTAAAATTTCGAATGAATGAAAAACTCTTCATGAAGTGGTGTTTATTCTTTACAATACAATGGCTCATATCTGCTTTCGGAGACTTGCATTTTTCGATTTTGTTTGTAAATATCAGCTACGAAATATTAAAGAAATGAATTTATTTTCCTGTCACATATATTAGTAAACATCGTTTTTAAATCCTACTTATTTTCTTAAAATTACTCATAGCAATTTTGGTTAAATAAATAATTATTCGAAAAGGATCCTAGGGACGGATCTTAGAATCTCCCACCCATATTCTCCTACCAACAACTTCTCGGGAGAACTTTCGGCTCACCGCATATTTAGAGTGCCACCCTGCCGCACGGACACTATACAAACATCAACGCTCTCTTCGGGATTCGAACCCGGGCCTTTCGGCAGGGCAGTCAGCGAAGCTACATAAAAACTGTACCGGTTGGACGGTGTTAATATAACATACTTCTAATATGACAAATTGTTGCTTACCGAGGATTTTGATAATGCTAAGCGTATTTTTCTTGTTTTCTTGTTGACGAAGAATTTGCTTTCTGCTGATCGTCCATCGTAGCCATATGCCTTGTTGACTGTTAACAATTTCAAAGCTAACTATTACTGTGTAGTGCTCTTCTACATCCGCTTTAAGTTTTACACTATTCATTTTGGGGTTTTGTTTGACTTTTCGTAGATTATGCACGCATTTTACGTCCTTTTTTAACATCAAAAATAGTTGAACGCTTTGCGTCAAGGTGGTTTTTGAATATTTTGAATACTTTTACTATCTTTAAAAATAGTATCAAATTTTGACTTCTTGCGTCATGCCTTGTTCACCTCAGATGTGTATTTATTAACGTATTTTTCTAAAAAAGAAAAAATAACCAAATGCAGACGATAATTCTTGCGATATATTTTCATCAAAATAAAAAATTATGACAAGAAACATAATCTTCCAAAGCGTCTTACCTTCTAGAACCCGAATTATTATATAAGTTACTCATTAATATATTTTGAATAAATTATTTTATTACAAGGACTATTTTGGTGATATTTATTTTGCGACATAAAAGCTTCCAATTGAGAGAGCTTAATACGTTAGAAAAAAATCACAGTACTTAATGCAAAATCTACGCAAATAAATTTCAAACATAGTAGTGTCGGAAATTAAATGTGAGCTGTTATATATATCCATAAATAACCTCAAAATTTTGTTGTGTTCCGGACTACTTTTATATGCAGTTTTAATTTTCCTTCCCCGAATGGCAACCAAATTACCAATTACCTTTCATAGGTTGTAACTGAAGCATAATATTTTTTCTTTTTGAAAATTTAAAAAATTTCCTCTGACGCAATTAAAAATAAATTATTTTCAGCAGTTCTTCATGTTTTTCTCTGCAGGTGCTAACTGTAAGACTGTTATCTAATGCTTTCGAAATGCAAAATTCCATCTTTCCAGTTTATTCGGAACAGAAAATGTGAAAATTTAATAATGCCGTCGCCCGAAATTCTTTCTCGCCATTAAGATTACTGGATTTCGAGTTTTTGAAGGGCTGTCATAAATAAGATACTTCAAGACTACTGATTTATGTAATTTCTCTTGCACTAACTAAGAATTTAAATTAAAATAAACTACCGACCCTTCTCGTCGAATCACGCTTAGAAAGCCCTCCACGAAGGCATCCTTTCCCTCAGATAGCCTTAACCATTTCGCCCCTGCTGGTGCTATTTGATACCTTCATATGCAGCATACTCATATATTGTATTATCTTCATATGCACAGATCCATTTTATAGATAGTAGACACTGTTTTACTTTTCACTCTGGCAACCTGTGTCCATGTGTTTTAATTATTTACCTTGAGATCTCATAGTAGTAATTGCCAAGACATCCTAGTTTCTAAAATTCAGGTAGGAACTTCTTAAGACGTTGCAAGTGAGTTCTTCTAATACGTATAAACAATATTTCGTAGACATATTTTATCACATCTTAAAAAAATCCTGGGCTGAAAGGGTTAATATGCTTTTCCGTAATCTAACAAATTCTATCTGCTCCCTTCAAATTATGAGCGGAATTTAAGATACGCGTTTAGTTTCATCAACAGTTAAAACTCATTAATTTACAATACTGTTACAATAACCTAATACGATTTGGTTTGTTTTGTTTGATTACGGCAAAGCACTTAAGGGTCATCTGTCTAACGGGAAGGATGTCTTCGTGGAGGACTTCCTAAGGATAATTGGCTCGTATCCACGTTATACGTAGCACCTAATCCGAAAAAGTGTTGAAATCGGAGATGTGTGTATACTCACAAATACACTCGTCTGCAAAATTAAGAGAATTTGCCCTTTACATCGAGTTTTTGGAAAACTAATGGATAGATTTTAATGAAATTTAGCATGAATATACATTCATAACAGAAATATAAAGAGATGTTTTAAACAGATATACAATCAAAAGTTGTTTTATATACGCATGGTTATCAGTAAAGCTCACAGAACAGGGATGCCCCAAATCCATGTAGTAATATCAAATGGAAAATGAGTCTAATATGAGATATGGTTTCCTCTCACAGCCAGAAGGTCGCGTAGGGTAATGATATACCAGGTAAGGGGCAGGTGAGGAGACCCGTCAACCGATCCCACTCCTGCAACAAGGCAGTTTTCAACTCCGGGATGGTTCTTCCAGGAAGATGGCCAGATGAAATTGCCTTACCAAGAGCGTCCAAGACATGCTAGATAAGGTCAGAAGCTACGGCTGCCCAATCGCGTGCAACGAATATCCTCACTTTCTAGGTAATTGTCGACCAGCTCAGCTCTATGCGGACGAGTGTTATTGTCTATTAACAGGAACCCAGGACCAAATGCGCTCCTGAAAAGTCGAATATAGGGCTCTAAAATCTCCTCTCTGAACCTTATAGCACTTAGGGAGCTTTGTCAAACACATGCAGGGCTCTGCGGTCGTTCAGCATAATACCAGCTCAAACCATTACACCTCTAGCAAGGTAATGATCATTTTTTGCCCCATAAGGGAGAAATGGTATCTTGTTCCAAGTTCTTTCCAGATACAGGTATACCGAGAATCAGTGTCCAGGCTGAATCTCGACGAATCTGTAAAAACCACGGTGCTCCACTGAAATCTGGTCCAAAGTGCATGTTGTCTGCACCACGCTAAACGTGCTGTCTTGCGTGTTGCAGTGAGAAGGACGCAAACACCATGAAGTCTTCGGGCACATGTAGACCGTGAGACTCAGGTGTCAATAGCAGAATACAGCTCATGTGAGAGCTGTGATGTTGTAGCAGCCCTATGTCGCCGTGCTGAAAGTTCTAAATAACGTCCTCATTCGTCTTGCTAGATCTTGGTCGACTTATCCAACTCTTCTCGCTATGGATCATGTCCTGAAACTGTTTCCACAAACTGCAGACGACATTGCGAGTTACATTTCAGGCTCTGTAGCCGCCTGCGCTTGTTACTGGCCTGCCTCTAATCTAAAGACAATTTTCTATTTCATTCCGTCATTCATATGCTGCGGCTACCCATTTTGCCTGATATCTCATAAAATTCATTCACCACTTGCGGGAAACACGGCGAATGACGTGAAGGAATTTATAAAGCACATAAATCACCGAAAAACCCTCTTGCGCTTATATCCCCTCACAAGCATAGCTCCGCAGGCAAGCACGAATACGATTACGCATTCCATTCCGAATACTTGCATAATTCTTCCGCCGCATTATTAGTACCTTCAGTTATATGGTTTTCGTAAAAATAGACATAATTTGTAAATCCTCTTAATTTTGCACACGAGTGTAGAAGGTAGTACAGAGTTGGATCTTAAACAAGTGATTATTGTTCTCATATGCTGAAGTCAAAATTAAATTATATGAAAATTCTCAAAGGTCAAATATTAACATGCTCATCTCTAGGACTGGAATTATTCCCTCAAACCCTCTCAATTACGAGAACAGCTTTTGACTTTCGCAAAGTATACAGCTTTTAAGATAATATACTGTTTGTTCATATCTCAACACGCTGTTTATTCAAAGCATATTAACACATCGATCAACAGTGGTTCAACTGAGCCTCATGAGAAAGCAAATAATTTTAGCTCAAACGCAGAATGTATAATGGATCTCTTGGCCGCTGCTGGCAATAAGTGTAATACGATCGACTGCGCTCTTAACAAAGGCATATTCGTTTATAAACGTAATAATAACAGAAAGAGATAAATCCTAAATTATAGATCTCATGCAATGTTATTCAAGGCTCCACAATACATTTCTCAAATGTGAGTGTTGTGAATTTGCGTATAATAAGAAATGGATAATTTTGCAAGAAAATAAAAATTCAGAAATGTATCAGTATAAACTGGGGAATAGAGAATTTTAATTACTTTAGCTCACCGTAAGCAATGGTCGGAATTAGCATTCGCAATTAATACTTAACATAGTTAAATATTACAAATACCTATTCCATTTAAATATAATTTCTGATTTTTCCAAAAGGGAACTCGCATATTATCAGCGAAAATAAAACAGTCATCATCGAAACAATCACCGAAATATCATACATGCACCAAAAACCGCATGTATTTAATAAAGAATCTTAGCTGTCATATTTTTAAAGTACGGGCATGTTCATTAAATGTTAATTTTTTAAATGATCTTCAAATACAGTAAAATACTATATATTTAATTACAGAGGATGTTAACACATTTTTAAAACAATTTCGATAAAGAATTTTGAAAAAAGCAAATGTCTTATTACTTGAAATATGTTATATATTATTTGAAATTATAACTATGTTCTGTCACTTTAAAATTATTCTTCTTTCAAAATTTCGCTTGCAAACAAGCTATGGTATGAAAGATGCGTCGTTGCGCTTTTCAAACAGAAATATTCTTACTCCATAATTCAAAAGCTTTGTGAAATGCATAGTATTAAAATTTCGAAGTCCAAAATAAGCAACATTATTGATCGGAAAAAGAACAACCATTACTTCTACATGAAAAAAAGACTCTAAATGAATACCCGAAAAAGGCACGCACTATTTCTAATGTTTTCAAAGTTAAATCGTTGGTAACAATAGAAATTCTGTCGACGCAGAAATCAATTGCACAGTCTTTAAATGTATCTGTAAAGACTATAAATAAAATAATAAACCAACATTTACAAATTAAAACAGCTAAAAAAATGTAATGTTCAACCAGATTTTTGCCGAGGCCATGTGGCTCAAAGCAGAATAATTTGTAGAACTCCGTATGAAAACTATTTATCATAAGATAATGAAAATGCATTCTGTCCCTAATGAAGCATGGGTTTACCTAAATGACTGCAACAAAACATAAGGTCCATTTATTACCGTAAATGAAGAAAAACAAATCTACAGACCTGATTCCCTCAAAGCAAAGAAATTTTCAGTAAGGGGTTTATGACTGTTGCAGGTTTCTCTTACAAAAGAAACTTAAAAATAAGAAGCATGGGGGGAAAATGTTAGAATCGACTCAACGTACTATCAAGAGAACGTTTTACGTCCGATATTTATTGAAGAAATTCCATTTAATTATCCCAGAGACTTTTGAGAGTTAAACTTGATCAATCGACGCAACAACTCATAATCCGAAAAGTACCACTACCTTTCTGAACAAAATGAAGGTACAGGTGCTACATATACACTTTTCAAAGTATTCCTGTGAAATCCCTTTAAGTTTCTCTTATGGACTATTGTACCTTTCATCTCTTGAAAAGATATCTTTCTAAGCGCAACCTCACCCCGACTGATGGACTCTGGAATGTAGCGGAAGAGAAACAGAAATGAGTACCCCTGGAAATTTAGCAAAAAACCTTTCTCTCATGAAAATCACGACGCAGACTTATAGTCTGGAAAAGAGACTATCAGATCGAACATTAAAAAAAAAAAAAAAACACTTTTTACATTCTAAACATTAAT
>KK120837.1:49211-72286 GCA_000611955.2 Stegodyphus mimosarum
TGAACAGCTTTCCAAAGTCCAAGGAGGGTTGTAGGTTGACGTTTGTACAATCCGCTTCTTAAAAGTCCAAACGCGCAAAAATACATGGATGATACATCAGGCAATTTAGGAGGGATGTGAGTGAAAGGTATGGTCTTGATACCAGTTTCATCTTTTATTTTCTCCAGGAAATAAACGATACATTTTGACGTTTGACGTGTGGCTGCTTGCTTGTCTTGATACGGTTCTACTGATTGATGGAACTGTAAGTAAATGAGGAGCTGATCTAAACACTTTTCTCCATTCACTTTATTTTTAATTTGCCGTTATATGAAAAACTAGCAACAATTAAAAATCCCTTTGAAAAACTACTTCTTTGAACCAGGTTTTAAGAATTTTTCTCCTGTTCAAGGATAATAAATGGATCTCTTTTTATTGCGGTTGTTTAAATACACCCAAGGTTCAATTTACTGTGACTCTATTTTTTCATTTTTGTCCAGATAAATGTTTCTCATGAAGAATTCTGCAGCGCGTTCTGCGTTCGGCGATATGTCACGGAGAAAGAAGATGCACATTATGTTTTTTCTCCTTTTTAAAGGATCAA
Organism: Stegodyphus mimosarum; assembly: GCA_000611955.2. NCBI lineage: Eukaryota > Metazoa > Arthropoda > Arachnida > Araneae > Eresidae > Stegodyphus > Stegodyphus mimosarum. The sequence goes on from KK120837.1 coordinate 49,795, forward strand.
ATCAGCACTAATCACTTTGTTTACAGTTGACATTGAGCCTTTTAAAGACTTTGCAACTGTCCTTTAAATTGGCTGACTTTCTTTTAGAATTAAAGATCTTACCTTTGCAACATTCCAAAACATTCAGTTTTTTCCTTGGATATGTATTTGGAACAAATGTTTCACTTGACGCCAAATTCTGAATTCCCCCCCCCTTTCTTGTCAAAAATATTACCTATCATAACTATATCGAAAAACCACGGCTTTTAGTAACTAGCTACGAACAATTTTCTTCGGAAAGAGCACAAACATAACCTTCCATCGACTGCTTCTTTAAAAGCGCTATTTTGCATGAAAACAAAACTGTCAATTGGCAGACGATAATGTATACTTTCAAAAATATAGTTGCAGTTGAAAAAAAGTTCCAAGCAGACGATTTCTTGTAGCAAAGAAAAATGGCCTAAAAATTACGCGAACAGCCTCTGCATACTTATCTCAATAATTCTCAAACAAGACAGTACAGATTATTTTAAGTTTAATTACAGTTAAACTTAAACTTTGCCCTACCTTTCCTTTGATTCACGCCCCATTTCGCTAGCTTAGAACCTAATGCAAATGAAATTATGCTGAAGAGAGTTTAAAAGCTAGCAAACGTTAACTACAAATGATACTTCACATCGCGAAGAACACTCCTGCTGTTCGTAATTGCTAACATCAATTCAGCTACTTGCTTAGAAAGAATTAGCCAGAGACGAGTGTCATTACCGAATTTCGTAGCCATAAATTGTTATCGCAGCTGTGAGTAAGACTTCCAACATTGGGTTGTGCAGTAGTTGTGTCTAAATGTCAACTGTTGACAGGAGCAGATGGGGCTACAAGAATTAAAGAAGCTACCCGAGGCGCCGGTGCCGTTCACGCTGCTTTGTCATTAGCCATCGATGGTTTAAAAAAGACGAAACATTAATCTTAATTGTAAAATTTATGCAGCAAAAAACGATCCACACATAGGATAGGTGATAAAGGATCTAATAATACTCTAAAAAAAGTGATAAACTAGCGGCAACCGTATTATACTCAATATCTTAATCCCACCATGTTTAGCTAATTGCAAATTCATATTTGTTGGACCTATTATTTTACTCCGTTGTATAAAAGCAAACAACTTTCTTGTCTCGCCACTTAGATGATTTCATAAAATTTTATAACTGTGCCAGCACCCTTATGTTAGTAGGCAACATTAAGACCTTCATATGGGTGTCCCGGCAGCCTTTATGGGGACTGCTTTCTTCATGATATCGAACTTCATAAAAGTGCTGTCACATTTTTGGCCTGACATTAAACATACGTAAGTCCTGGCGACTGATAGTAAGTTTGAAAAAAAGGTACTGAACCCTTCGTGCAAGTTGGCGTCTAATCGCCAAGATAAGTTTACATAGGTTTAGGACTACAGCGACTGAGCGTAACGTCACTGAAGACTGGTAGTTTTACCTAGGTTCTATGCAAAGAATACCCGAAGGTTCGTGACTGGCTGCATGGCGTTTTCGGGGTTTTCCTCATGCATAACGTGGATACGAGCAAATTTTCCTTAGTAAGTCTTCCACGAAAGCATCCTTTAACGTAAGCAAATACTACTATACAATACTTGAGTTGCTTTGCTCAAAACAATTAACTCAACTTAATGTCTATTGAAAATTACGATTTTTAATAAGGGTTCTTTAGAATGTTTTACATAGAACATGTAAAACCCCAAAATGCGTAAAAATAGTTTTCAAATAAAAAATTATAACGCCAAATAAATTCACAAAACGGTACAATTTGACTTTTATTTTATTAAAAATTTTTAACATATCTTCAATTAGCCAAAACTGAGTTTTTTTTTACCATATCCTCTTTCACATGCAGGCTGAAACACTACACATTGCAGCAGTATAGTGTGAGAATTTCACAAAACTGTGAAGAAGAATTTGTTTATAAGCTTTTGCAAAACTGATTTTTAGGGACAGTTAGTATGGAAAGGTATAACCAGCTGACATTTATTGCATCGCTGTTGCCTCCCATACTTTTCTTGTACTTCTACCAAAGCCGCCCTGATTGGTATAGTGGTTAAAGGTACTGGCTGCTGTATCATTGTGTCCGGTTCCACTCCCGCAGAAGACACAGCTGTTTGTAAGTGTAGACTGTCTGCCAGGCATTGGGCACTTAAAATATGAAAGAGGCAAAAGTTCTGTCGAGTGGTTTGGCGGTATAGGAAGAGGGGAGACACTCAGATTTTTCCTGTGCGTAATCTTTCACCAAAAGTCGGTCGGAGCTGCGTAGCAGACGCGGTGGAACTGATCCTGTAAAACCTGTGATCCAATTCTGGTATCCCGCATATTCACCTGTTCTAAAAGTCTTCAGACTTTATATATTGTGACTTTGGGTTACGGTCTACTTGAAATCGCAAATGCACAATGATCAGCAAATGTTATTCATACTGAAAGAAGTTATTCGCCGCTATATGCCAGGAATGGCTGAGCCCTCCTCAATGTTGTGCGGAGTATTTCAGGTAATGACAGCCATTCTGATGAACTAATAAATCCCAGATCTCTAACGAATCTAATAAGGGAACACGTGAAATTCCCTATGATATGAATCGCACGGGAATGAGAAACGGAGACTTAAAAGTAGAAAATAAATCCAACTTTAAAGAAGTTGTGCATACAGTCTGAGACTTGGCGATAAGATTAAATGAAATTATATAATAAATAAATAATATTGAAAAAAAAGATAAAAAATAAATAAATTATTTTGTTTTATTTTACGACATAACTAACTCAAGCTTTGCGTAACAATCAGCAGTAAATTAAAAATAAATTAATTCGTGGAATTAGTATAAGCTTCACTGTACACAATGTTTCGAGTAAAAACACTGTTAAACATTAATAATAATGGCTAAAACATTATAACAAAATGCGCCAAATTTAATGCTAAAGAAAGCAGATAGCCCTCGAGCGCCTTGCCGTAATCAAATACATCAAGCCAAGCTTAATACTAAAGAATGCGCTTCCTCTTGCTGCATTGAGCGCACCGCATGCAGATAGGAAAAAATTTGGCCGCTCTTTCAGGGAACAGGAAAGAAGAAGTTTATCCGTTTGACCTCATCAAAGCCAGATAAGTCATGCGTCAATGCCAGACAAGTTATTTTGTTCGCCTTTTTTTTAAATATAACAATGGGCACAATGAACATTTGTAATCCTATTTGCATTACGTACTGTGCTGCGCCAATGTAAGAACTTCTGTCCCAACTGAAGCACCATCTGTCGATGAAAAATATAACTATTCTGACAGAAAAATTTTTACTATCCTGTGACTTTTCTGTGTATTTCTTGATTGCGTCCTGTGTCTTGATTGACATCCTGTGTCGTTTCTGCGCATGCCAGTGAAAAATATAACTATTCTGGCAGAAAAATATTTACTATCTTGTGTCTTTCTATACATTTCTCTGAAAACCGCTTTGTGCTAATGTCTATATTTTCGAAGTATAGATTTTTTCTCTTATTGTTCATTAAATCAGTATGTACTGCTAAATGGGATAATGTAATTTATCTCTGCTTTACTATTCTTTTAAAAGGTATTAAATTATTATAACTGTATTTTACAATACTTTTTTTCTAAAGAAGTAACCTAGATATTAACAAATAGATAACATTCTTTTTCTCATGAATAAGACAGGAAGCTAAGAGCCTAACATTCTATTTAAGTAGGTTTTTTCCGCTTCATATTATAATAATTACATACATTTTAAGCTATTTCTAATGTTACATATTCTATATCACTTCTGCTAAAAAATTTAAACTCTTAAAAATAAGTCGGTCACACATTGCATTTTATATTGAGTTCAGTCCAGTTTAAATAGTTTCGGAAATTTCTGATTATATGCATACTTTATTTCGAATTGAGCTCAAAGGCACTTATTTTTTATAAGTGCTGTTGTTTAAATGTATCTGCGAGAAGATATATCTCAGCCTCCTCATTCTAGTTCGTATTCATATTTGTTTGCGTAAAAAAGTGCATTAAAATGCATATTTCTTTGCTAATTATATTCCAGTATCTATATCTGTTACAAGTGACTGATTTTTTCCTGAAAATTAGCGATTTAAAAAAATTAGTTATTTAGTGGGAAAAAACAAAAGCACTTAAAAGAAAAGGACGGAAAGCGTTTAAAAAAGAAGTAAAAATAAAGGGAAAATACTTAATAATTGCGACAAACTAATAAAAGCTCCAAAAAACAGTTAAATTTTTAAATAATCTGGTGCTGCCATCTATTGTTGTTCAATGTAATTAAAAAGTTTTAAATATATGTATTGACTAGTTTAAATATTACACCCAAAATTATATTTTGCGGATAAAAATTGGCTAAAATTTCAGTCACAGCTCTTAAAAAATAAAGATCAGAATTTAGCACTTTCTCGAAACATCTAATAGGCAATTAATTAAAACTCGAGTTTCATTCTGAATTTAAATTGCGAATTATAACAAAGTATATGCCACAGAATAAGAATATTTTGAGGAGTAATTTTATTCCCCAAAATAATCGTTATTTAGATTACCTGCTTCGAATTCTTATTTTCGTGGTTTTTCCGTAATTTTTTAGTTTTAAAACAAATAGATTAAATTTTTACATTTACAAATTTATTGTGTTCTTTTGCTTAATACGATAAATACCTATCACATTTGGCGGTGGGGGTGAGACTGTTAATGCGAAACTTTGGAAAGTTTGCCCACAGATGTTTTAAAACAATTAGCAAACTCTACCCAGATATGAATATTCTTACATGATCTAAGTGTCTATCAAAAGTCTGTGTAAAGATAATAATAATAATTAAAAAAAAATAACTGAAAGGTTTCAGATTTTAAATTATGTCCAAAAGGTCATTTTTTTTTACAATTTGTGTGTTACCTTTATTTATTAAATATAATGTTCTTCGCACTTAAGCCATAAAGTTCAGTTTAAGAGCAATATCGCAAAATAATTTTAAATTGAGCATATTTTTAGAATTTCCTATACACAGTTCGCCTTCCTTCCTTGTGCTGCGCGCCAGTGAGCGGCGTGGAAGCGCAGAAAAACTTTGATTTCAAAACTTTTTGAAATCCCAAGTGGTCTCGTGCCTACATCGAGGTGCCTAATATATATTTCCCGGTTCTCCTTTGTCACTAATGAAGTGACTTTCTTATCGATTTCTTTCACTTGCCGATCGGCCGTTCGTCCTTTCTCTGTTAGCGTAAGCTCCTATCCGTTTCATTTCTCGTAAAGAAGATGTGGAGGTAATTGCATTAATTTGCAGAGGTACTCCGTAACAATTACGCCTTGGTCCTATTCACAGTCTCACGCGCTGGAGATAGAAATGTTTTTTCGTACAACGTTGCCGTTGCTCGCCTTGAAATCCTTGAGTTTGTTAATCAGAAATTCGTTAAAGTTTTACAAAACATGGAAATCGATAATAAAATAAATTCCAAATTTCAAATTTGGGCTCCCAGATGCCCATATTCGCAGTAGGATTACGTCATTCAAAATTGGATGGCTGTAGGTACCGTTGTTTTATCACAATGCGAGAAACATACACGCATTTATGCAAATTCTTCATTATTTAATTTCTTCAAATATAATACAAGGCAGTAATATTCGTGGCAAGAATTTGAAAAGTGAAACGGATATTCAGAGTGATTCAACGCAATATCGCAAAACGAAAGTCCTTCAGGGACAAAGCACCTCTGTACTAAAAATAGGCTAGTAAAAATTAATTTTTAGCGGAAGACATATCTAAGCCTTCTCATTCTAGTTCGTATTCATTTTTGTTTACGTAAAAAAGAGCATTAAAATAAATGTTTCTTTGCTAATCATATTACAGCATCTATATTTGTTATAAGTGATTGATTTTTTGCTTAAAATTTGCGATAAAAAAATTAGTTGTTTAGTGGGATAAAAAAGAGCATTTAAAACAAAAGGAGAGAAAGTGCCTAATAAAGAAGAAAAAATAAAATAAAGGGAAAAGACTGAATAATTGCGACAAAAGTAATAAAAGCTTTAAAAAACAGTAATTTTAAAATAATCTGGTGCTGCATCTATTGTGGTTTAACGCAGGGCTTCGAACCGGAACTGAACCGAAAACCGGAAAAAACCGTTATTTTGGTCGGAACGAAAACCGGAGCTGAACCGAAAAAAAATATCGGTTTATTTCGGTTCGATATATTTTTCAGTCATTTTGTTACTGTTACCAACTTATCAATATTTTCTAATTTAACGTCAACTTTATAATTATCATTACATGTATACTGCTTCTCGATTTCCTATTTTGATATTCACTAGTATTTTTCTGTTTCAGTTTCGCATGAAACTACTTGTAGAAGACATATTTAATTCAGTTGATTAAACTAGAAGTATAGATGATTTTTTAAGAAAAATATCGAGTTATATTTTATTTTTCACATCTCAGCATGCGATCATCCACGGATGTTTGTATAGACTGTTTAGATAGACAAACCAGCTGCTCAGTAGGAAGTATGTGATGTACGCGTACTAATACGTGTCTTTGTCTAATTGGTCAGGAGACGTAAAAAGGCTAGTGACAGTCGGTATTAATTCCTGGAGACTAACTACAATGGTCAACTAGAAGTATTTAGTCAAGTAAAGAATAAATAAAAAATAGCGTGTAACTCTCAACCGGCTCTCTATTCTTTTGTTTTGCGCTCCAAACTCAGTTGCGCCCCTGACGGCCACCTTTTTCGCCAAGTCCTCATACGGCTCTGTCTTCTGATGTTGAATTACTGATAACGTAAGTACCAGTGTATTGATTTTTAAAATCTATTTGTTCTGTATACTAATAGCACATTTTCTCAGACTATATTTTAAAATTTGTCTATGATTTGTTCGATATTGTCTTTAGGGTGAATATTTAGTTACATTTCAAATTGAAATAGAATTTATGATTATATGCTTCAAATTCATGTTTTCATTTCAATAAATGCAAAATTCTTCATGAGCATATCAGTGGAACTTTTTAAAACCAATTACTGGGTACTCGGCCGAGTAGTAAATGACCGAGTACTCGGTACAGCACTAATTATTACTTAATTTATATTTGAGGGGCAGACCCTATTCTATAGCTATAATTTAATAACTGTATATTTTTAAAAATTTATTTGATCTATTTATTTTTTTTTCCTTTTTGTTTTTAGAATGGGGAGAAATAAGACAAATACTAGCAGGGATTTTTTCACATATCACAAAACAGAGAATAAGAGTATTTGTAATATATGCGACATTTCTATGATTGGAAATCATGCTGCCAATTTAGAACGACATTTAAAAAGACATCGTAGTAATGAATTTAAAACTGTACAGCAAAAAAAGAAAATTAAGTTGAACATAAGAGATGAAGCTACTCCAAGTACCAGCGGATCCAGCGGTTCACAAGAACTTTGGATAAATACGTAAAATCAGAATTTTTGAAAGTAAAATTAAACAAGGAAATAGTCCTTAAAGCATGTATTTAACTTATTACTGTTAATGGCTGTTCATTTGAAATGTTAGAATATTCAGGATTCAAAAAGATTTTGAACCCAATTGTTAATGCAATAGGTAATCATTTTTCAGTAAATTCTGAAAATATTAAATTATTAATACCAGAGACAGATGTTAAAATTGTCTCTGAAATAAGTACAGCAGTCGAAAAAAAAGTAATTTCCTTAAAAATTGACATAGCTACCAGATTAAATAGATCAATTTTGGGAATCAATGCTCAGTTGATAATAGGCGGAAGAATAAATTTGTTTACTTTGGGAATGACAGAGTTGAAAGATAAACATACTGGAATTTATATTAAAAATATGGTTGAAAAAGTACTAGAAAAATATAATATCGATATTCAGCAAATTTATTCAATTACTACGGACAATGGAGCTAATATGATTTCATTTGTCAACTTATTAGGATCCGAAATTGAAGACGAAGTTATCGAAATGGAAAATGAAAATTTCGAAACTAGGGGTCACTTTGAAGATGGAGTATTTTTTGATCACAACTTTTCTTTTAATAAACTAATCGGAATAAGATGTGCTGCACATACATTGCAACTAGCAATTAAAGACTCTATAAAAAACGCCGATTTAAATGAATTTATTTCTGATGCTAGGAGGTTGGTGAAAAAGCTGCGCATTCCATCTCTTATGTTAAAATTTAAAGACGTTAATACTAAAAGACCAATTTTGGATTGTCCAACTAGATGGAATAGTACATATAATATGTTAAAATCTTTATTGGAATGCAAAGATTTTAGCTCATCTTTAGCGGAACATAATTTTATATGTTCCGCTAAAGATTCTTAAAAAAAGAATAAAATTTTCTAAATTTTGATAGAATTACATTTTTTGTTTATGATAGAATTATATTTTTAGTACAAATAAGAATATACATAAAATGAAATTATTCATTTGGAACTGAAACGAAAACAGTTATTTTTTGCGGAGCGAAAACCGGAACTGAACCGAAAACCGTTATTTTTGGCGGAGCGAAAACCGGAACTGAACCGATATTAATTTTTAGTTGAACCGGGAAAAAAAAAATTACGGTTCGAAGCCCTGGTTTAACGTAATTGAAAAGTTTCTAAATATCTCAGTTGACTAGTGCTGCCATCTATTACAAATGATTTAAACGAAATAAACTGACACAGGTTTTTAATATAGTTTTCTGTTTGGTGCTGCTGTCTATTATGGATTGGTGTAAACTAATTAGACTTTCCTTTAATATTAAGAGAATTTAATTTTAAAATGCTCTGGTGTATCAAATATTATAACATTTTTATGGTGACTTCTGATAATTTTAATTTATTTGTCATCACAAAATTAACAGATATTAGACAATTTTTGATTTTCTTTTTAGTTAAGGAAAGGTTATACAGTAAAATATAGTCCTAGTAGGAATAAAATAATAATCGGAATTAAATTAATAAAAAAATTTAAAGTGATTAATATTCTCAGATATTTATAGTACAATAATTTATAATTCATCTACTAATCTATAATATATTTTCAAAGCTAAACTTATTAAATCTTATTAAAAAATCCTTCATCGAAAACGTTTTAATTAATTTGTTGGTAGCAAAATAATAATGATAATAATATCTAAACTTTATGGGAATTTTCTATTTTTGTAAGAAAATTATTTTCTACATACCCGTGATTTCATTACTTGCTTTTATAATCATGTACAGCATTATTTGGATGAAAAAGTTGTAGAATGTGTTACTCTAAAATTTATTATCTCAAAATGTGATCCACTTAAGTCCTCATTATCAGTTGATATGATTAAAGGTATTTTTGCATACAATAATAGCATCAGCAGAATGCATTCATTGGGGCCCAAGGGGGAGCGAGGAGAAATGAAAGATTGGATTTTTTTATTCAAAGCAAAACACATTATCGCTCTATCTGCTTATGAAAAAGAATGCTTCCATTCAAGATTTTTCAATGAAAACTAGCTCGTATTTACCTTGCACATAAGAAAAAAACACGAAAACAACGTGCAGCCAGTTATTTATCTATCAGGAACAAAAAAAATGGAATGCAGTAGTAGAACTTCGCTACTTCAGCCACATAACCTCTAATCAGCTTGGAGAGGAAAGAATATTGTAGTACATATCAATATGTAGTCACTTGTAAACTGCAAATCATTTCCATCATTTTTATTCCTGTCTGACTTTGTTAAAAATTCTATGAAAATGTTTTGTCATCCACTTTGAATGCTTTGAATGGGCTCTCAATAGTATGACTTGCGACAGCGTCAGCAACGTTTTTTCCTGCAAGTCAAAATCAGCCCTAAGGATGATGTTAAGAAGATGTTTCGGGTCAGCGGTATTTTCATTTTAGGGCAGTCTTTATCGGTGAATAATAATACAAATTTTACTGAGAAAATAATTACAATATGCTTTAGATAAACATAAAAATTAAAATTCTAATTTTAATTATTGTAAAAAACTAAGATAACTGAATGAACATTATTTTTCTCTTCGATATCAATGACTCCCCTGATGCCAAACTTGTGACGTCAAGTTAGCCAAGTCTGGCTTACAGTTAGTCGTCTTGAGATTAATTCAAGCATCTGAATTTTCGGCAGTTAAGCTGCTCCTGATCTTGCTTAAAATCAATTTCATGTATTTGCTTGCATTTATAAGTTGAACCGAAATGCGCCATTTTTTTTTATAAATATGGATTATAGATCGGAGTTGACAAACTTGGTTTCTCCTTAAAATTATGTAACAATGTTTATTTTTTTAAAATTAAAACGCATCTTCGTCACTCCAACTTTGTAATCAAACAAAAATATTACTTTTATTATTTATTTTCGGTTTATTTTTTTATGTGTGCTTCAAGGGTTCATTTCAGGTTTATGTTTTATAATTTATTTTTATATATTATATTTTATTTTCACTTGGAATTATGAATTGGGTCACTCGGTGACCCACGGGTCATAGGTTGCTGAGGTCTGAATTTAGATCTGAATCTAGAATTTCTGTAACTTCAGACTCAGTTAGGGAAATGTCCTTCTTGCTTACTCTTTCGGAGCCAGTTAATGTCGTAAAATGGTTATTTCCAATAATGTACCAATAATTAAATTAAATAAATAAATAAATTTCTAAAAATTAAAAAAAAAAGAAATATCTCAGCAAGTTTTTAATGCATTGAACACTCCAATTTTTCGTTCGACTTGCTGCAGTTCGCCTTCCCTTTCTAGAGATATGTAAGTAGTAGTTCTTTTTCTAGTCATAGTTACGTTTTCCTCTCCGGTTTATTGGTAATACTATTTTCCGTTAACATTTTATTCTGAATTATGTACTTCATCTACGACCATATTTTCGTCGTTATTTGATGAATAATGATCGCCCATATTAACATTCAAATGAGAACCGTCATCCCAATATGCAATAAATGAACGACAGTGTATTCGAATTAATGAAGATATGGGTCTTCCCTCATTTATACAATAAAGATGTTTGTCTTTAGTTTGTATAGGAACGTTAAAAAACTGCAGTGTACTTACATTTGGATGTGGATGGGCAATAAGTGAAACTATAATGAAAACTCAGAAATAGCAACTTCTAATTACTTCAGAAAATTAATTTTTGAAAGAATTTTCATGGATTTAACTGCATTTTGGATAAAGATTTTATTATTTCGAACTAACGACTTTAGCTCAAATCGTACTCCTTTGTTACTTAAAAAAAAGAAGATAAAATGTTTAATAGATAATTACGTAAACAGTTTCAGTACCTGCATTACAATACAAATGGGTATCATGGGTACCAGATGCATCAGATATTCAAACAAATAGCTTAAACTACGAGTATCACTTTCCTATAAATAAAGCTCCATAAAAGGAAAGGTTCTGGATGGTTTATTTGAATCCGCATATAGTGTAAATTAAAATAAACAGCTGTGTTAGGTTAGGTTTCAGAAGTTTGTGTTCATCTGTAAATAAATTAATGTATCGTCATGCGTAAATTTACATGTTCTATGCTATGATCTGGCTGCTAAGCATAGATATTGCAAAGTGCAAATTTGGCAACCGAAGTGGCATTTAGATAAAGCTTCATTTGTATTTCCCGTTGTTTTACTATGATATACAGGGTGTCGAAGATGTTCATTTGTATTTCTTGTTGTTTTACTACGATATACAGGGACTAAAGTTCTCGAATAACTTTAACCGATTGTTGTTTGGGAATGAAACAACTTATCTTTTGGTTTTTGTCACGCTTTCACAAGCCAGATTTTTGTGACAAGTAAAACAACAAACAAGGTTTTTATAATAAACTCGACATGCGAAAAAATGACCTCTGGTTGACGGTCTTCGAATTGTAGGCGAATGTAGTTTATGAATGTATCGAGATAAACTCAGGCTGTTGTTGCTTATTTATTTAAGAAACATGATTCTAAAATCTTGTCTTGCGGCATCCCAACACCAAATATCCATTTTCAGGTCGTTCCGCTTCATCTCCCTGGTCACATGAGTATTTTCAGATCCCCACATTGCGTATACATTAAATTTAAATAAATTTTGGGGGAAAAACTTTGATATATTTGTAAAAATACAACAAAAATGACAGCATTACCACTTGAAAGGTGTCTACAATACTTTGTGAACATCCTGTATAGTATATTAATAAGCATTTTGAAGCAGAGGCTTTAGAATGGCCACAAGGAACTAAAACAGAAGACAACAACTGTTTTACATAATTTTCTTGTCAGGTAAATGAGGAGAACCAGATATTTGAAACTGTACGATATTTCAAGCAAAAAGGAATAAAATTAAAAGCAATTGATTATCTCAGTTTCCTTATTATTATTTACAAAAATGCTTTCTGAAAACAATACAAAATAACGGTATGCAAGTAACAGATGGGCATTCATCAATTACTTTTCATGATACATTAAATACGTTTATATCATGAATTTGTTATACTGGCAGAATACATAATTATTTGGCAATTTAGGATTATTTCCTTATTTTCAGCATAAAAGAAAGAAAACAGAACACTCGGCATTTCCAAACAAAATAAGCAGAATCAAGATAACATTTTGCAAGGAAATCGTAAGCAAAATATCTTTAAAAATTTTAATCACAGTTTAAGACAAATCAGAAAGATTTACCCTGTACGTGGACCAGAATTTAGTCTTCAGTTCTGCAAAGATGTCTTTTCTACCTTCCAAAATTCCCATTCCTGAAAAGATAAGTTAATTATTTCTAAGAATTCTAAAACTCATACTGGCATATCGCCAAATGGAACAGTCTATTTCAGAATGCAAATGAGGTTAAGTAAGGAGATATTTATCTTTTTAATTGCACGAAAAACACAGTACCTAGCTTTAGAAGTAATGTTTAGAAGACAAATTTCCTGAAACAGTTAGTAACAAACATTTATCCGGATTTACTAGGACTTCAGCATATTCGGATAGTCAGAAAATCCTTTCAAGAAGAAAAAAAAAAGGTTTCATAGATATTTCCTAAACGATATCTGAAGAAATTTTATTTTTACATTTCTTTATATTCTTTCGTAACAAACCGTATCGCGTAATGTAATCGTGAAAAAATTCGGGTATCATATTTCAGCAAAAATATCTATTCTGACCGTTCCCGAATTCATTTGGACGATTTTTTTTTGCGTGACGTCTGTACAAACGGACAGAATAAAGTACTCTTTATCCCAAAACGGATTGTAAAATGGATTTAAAAGGAATTCTTTTCGTGACGTCTGTACCTACGTACATATGTATGTATGCATCTCGCACAACTCAAAAATGATTAGCCATAGAATATGAAAATTGTATATGGGGTTGCTATAACATCTAGTTGTGCACCTCTCTTTTTTTTATTGCGATCGGCAGTTCCAAATGTGCATATATACCCAGCCCCTTAATCAGCCTTTATTTTCGCAATCGTTGGTCGTAGTCACATATTTTCAGTTACAAAAGTGTTTTAAATGGCAAAAATATTCCCGTTTTTCAACGTCAAATTTTTTTAAAAATTAATTTTCGCAAACAGCGAAGCCTAACTTTTAATACGGTCTCTCGGTTCCTGTACTTATATTTGGGAAAGTTTAATACTTGTTATGAAAAAATAAAATATATAAGAAGTTTGACTCTCGTACGAAAAAAAAAATGATCCGGGTATTTAATTTCGAAATTTGCAGTTTTTGATGTCATTTTTAACTTGCTTTGAGAAATCGGTTAATTAAATTAGAATAGTGCGAGGAAATAAGTTTAAATGAAGAGCAAGAAAAAATGATGTATAATTTAATAAGCCGTATAAGCAAATCGTGTGGTGCCCAGATCATATTTGTTTATTTTTCTATATATAACAACCCTCTTATACTTCAATTTAAACAAAACAACTCCTGTATATGTAGGCATATAAAACTAAATATCTCATTTATCTGTACTATACTAAATTTGATTTGTGCTACACTATGAGAAACACCTAATATGTTTTGTTTCTGTGAAATAAAATGCATCACTTATTTCCGTTTGATTAAAATTTGATTTAATCTGATGTGGCATTTATTGGTTAAGGATTTGTTGGTAGAGGTCGAACCGATATTATACAGCAAAAGGGGAGATAGAGTCAGTGTAAATGCAACCAAGCCTTGCCTGAGATTCAAATATGTCTCTGGTTTCACAATAGCAATTAACTCCGTTAGATACCATGCCGTCCAGGCCGGATGTCCATCTAAATTTAGTTGTGGCTTTATTTATAACTGACGCAAGCAACAAAATGAACAGTAACAGTAATACACATCATTACGTTTGTGTTACCATACAGTAATAAAAATTTACTGCATATTTTTAGAGCATTCTAGGCCATTTCATACATATCTGAATTATTACAAATTAGTAGCTTTTAAACAAATATGTACTATAGTGCGATATATATAAAAATGAGTTTTTAAAAATTTAAATCAGCTTTTTTTTATTAAGTCAGATATTGCTTCCATCTCTTAATGCGTACTTGCATTCCAGTCATTTGGTTTTTAAAATTTTAAGGCAAGCTGGTTAATTTTTGCTTACTTGTTTGCTTTTTAAATTTCTTTTTTACTACAGTTTTTAACTTTAATTTTATGGATTATTACTTTTAATCTTCTTATGATTTTTTAAAATTTGTTCTTGAATCTACTTTTGTTTTTAATTTTGTATTTGAAATAAAAAGAGAGTGTAGGGGATATGTCTGCTAAAGTAAACGCCTCGTTCAGATTAATTGTGTTCTTAGTGAAAAAATTTTAATCCTAAAGATTATTTGCTTTTTAACAGGATTCGTTTGGTTTAGTGACTAATATTTTTATTTTGACTGAGTATCAGTTAGTGATTTGAATCCAGCAAATAATTTGATGCTTACTTGGAAGTAAGATGCAACACTCTCTCTTATTTTAGTTACTGTTAATTGATGGTAGATTGGTTTATCCCCTTGCTAAGTCGATTAATCTGCTATCAAAAAAACAATAACTGGTTTTTCAATACTTTAAAAGTTTACTTTTGATTTTGGTATTTTTGCGATTTAGTTTTTCCTTAACTGTGTTTAAAGCAAGGAAGAATGAAAATTCTATAATTTTTTTTAAATTCTGAAAAATACCTTTTCAATAATGTTTTTAAATTGAATTTGCGTTGCTTGGAAATGTAATATGGAGAGTTTTCTTTTTATAATTTATAGTGAATTATTGCTTTGCAGCTTTAGCGCAAGTCTGGGGCTTATTAATTTACTTTTAATTATTTTCATTATGAATATATATATATATATATATATATATACTGAGTTTCGACATTAATTTCTACATTAGTTTAATAAATGGTTACTATGTAAAAAAGATGTTTAAATTAATTAAATTGCTAAAAAGAAACTGTACATAGTTTTATTAATTAGTAGCTAAAAAACAATTCAACATCTTGGTATTTTTTTCCATTAGTTACTTTAATCACATATATATTGACAAACAAACCAACAATAGCAACAAAAAGGGAAAAAAGGAGTCTTGTAATTATATGTTTTATATAAATAAAATAAGAAAGCTGGTGATTTAAAAAATATTATGTCACTTGGATAGCATTCTGAGTAATATCTGATACATTTAAACCGCTAGCCAATAAATAAATTAAGTATATGCACTGAAAACCATCTTATAACAGAAAAAGTTGCGAAACAATGTGTAAGGTGTGTACTGACAAATCATGTAATGTTTTTTAATGTTAAAAAGTTTTTTTACCTGAAACATTGTATACAGTGAAATTCTTTATTAATTTCATGAATTAATTTATTTTGTTAATTTTACTCACCATTTTCGTGAATAGTTTGAGTTAGTTATGTCGTAACACGACAATTCCCCTGCAGTCAAGCCATTCACACAGTTTTGGTTTTATTCAATTGTGGCAAAGCACAGAAAGACTTTCTGCCTAAGGGAAGGAATGCCTTCGTGGAGGGTTTTCTAAAGAAAACTGGCTCGTATCTATGTTACACATGGGAAAAGCACGAACACGGCCATGCAGCCAGCCCGTTCGCCGAGATTCAAATTCCGCACCGAACTACTCACTCTTTAATTATTTTACCGCTAGAATGCTGGTCGGCTTCACCATTCGCGTTGATTTGAGTCTCACTCTAACTATCAGTGTTCAAGTCTTATCCGCTCGGCCACTGGTGCGCCTTTACAACTGCAAAATATACAAATCAGTTTTGCTGAGAAAACTCTTTCTCTGTTCATCCGCCATTTACTCCTTATTTTATGATTCAATATACCCCTCAGGGGCTCACTTTTGTGAATACGGGTGTGGCAATCCCGAGGTACCCTAGCCCTTCAGGGGATCATCTTCTTGATGAGACGGGTGTCATGATCCTGGAGCCCCAGTGATCTATCCTCTTTTCCATCTCCTCTCCTCTGAGCTGAAGCTTTCTTCCTTCCTTACTCCCTTGTGGTTTATTTTCTCTTCGGAGTTTGGGGCTTGCCACGACAGACTGGCACAGCCCTTGTCTCTGGTTCTGAAGTGGCGAGAAAAGTGCCCACGTGTTTGCCGTGCGTGGAGACCTGTGTCTGTGGAAAGGAGGGTCCTGGTAGTTGAGGGGCGAGGTACTGTTCCCAACACACTGCTTTGCTAAACGGGAGGCACCTTGTCGTCCTCACGAGTGTCAATCGCCTGGTCACTAGTCCTTGTGTCAGTGGCTCGGGGATAAGCTCTCGGGAGTTCCTGCTTTCGGGAAAGCCGACTGTGGGGCTTCAGTTTGCGTATAGGTCTGGCTAGCCCTAACACAATAATCTGTGTTCCCTTGTTGGGCTCCGTGGTGGGTTGGGCGGTCGGACCCGAATCTTATTCTCTTCATTATGGATACTCACAAAATACATATTATAAGTCAAACGGAGCGGTTGGACCCGAATTATTTTTCTTTCAACTATGGCTTTATTAAATTCACAAACATCAACAACTATGGCTTTATTAAATTCACAAATCGTCAATCATAATTATACTTCAAAGAAAGTAAAAACAAGTGAAAATGTTAATCCTGATATAAACTCCAGAATTCCACCACATTTACAGTCCTTCTGGTGAATTACACAAGATGTCTCCCTTTCTGATCAGCAAGTACATTCATTCATGTGTTGGTGAGCCAAGGAACATAAAAGCGACCTTTAAAAGCTGTCCCCGTTTTTAATTCAAAAATACATACAATCTTGCATCGGAGAACCAAAGAATATCAAACGGCTGCGCTCTGGAGATCTGCTAGTTCAAACTATTTCGTCTACTCAATCTGCTATGCTCCTTGGATTAACGAAACTTGGGCAAATCGATATTAAAGTGTCAGCACATAAAACACTCAATGTTTCTCGTGGTGTTATCTCAGAGATCGACCTCCTTTTTGTTTCAGAAGAGGAAATAGTCTCTGAGTTGTCTGACCAGAATGTATGTGCTGCTAGGCGGATCAAGATGCGCAAAAATGTCCTGTCGTGGCAAACTCACATGTGAACGTTGCTCTGTGGAAGGCCACGATAGTGAAAATTGCAGTGCCAGCCCGCTATGTTAAAATTGCAAAGGGGAGCACACAGCATTCTCTCGAGATTGTCCAAAGTGGAAATCTGAGAAGGAGGTGCAGAATGTTAAAATAACCAAAAATATTTCGTACGCAGAGGCGAGAAAACTAGTAGCAGAGTCGCAGTCCAGAAAAACTGTATCATATGCAAACGCTGTAAAATCGGTCAAATCCATAGGCACCCAGACAGTGAACATACAGAAAACACAGCAAGTTCAAAATCTAGAACCCAACACTGCACAGAAACCTAAATCTCTAATAATATCATCAGCGCATAAAAACGAGAAAGAAAACCCTATTGAAAGGAAAGGCAAAAAGAAAATACTAAAACTTCATAAAAACATTAGTGTCAGCTCTTTCTCGAGCTGCAGGTTTGAGCACCTTGACTCGGAGATGGAGGTGGAAGAGAGTCTGAACATCCCGAAGAACTGCTTCCACGTAAAACCAAAACGCAGCACAGGAAAGAAAGAAATCAGACATAATGGCCACCCTCATTTCTTAGAATTGTCGTGGTTTCCACCAAAATCTTGAAAACATCAAAGACTTGATCAACTTGCATCATCCCGTAGTTCTGGCATTACAGGAAACTCTACTGAAACCAGAAAAACAAACTAAACTCCGAAGGTTCACAACTTTTAAGAAACACAATCTTGCAGGTGAACGTACCAGCGAAGGTGTAGGCCTCCTCGCCTCACTAGACCACCCAAGCAATTCACTTCCTTTAAGTACAAGCCTCCAACCGTTTGCCATCCAAATAAATCTAAAGACCTTGGTTTCAGTTTGTTTTGTCTATTTGCCTCCAAATGTTTACATTGATCAAAGGGATTTGGATAGTCTAATAGAGCAACTGCCTGAACCTTTTGTCATAATGGGCGACTTTAACGGTCATAGTTCGCTTTGGGGGAATAAGGACACTAATTCTCGAGGTAGACAAATCGAAAAAATGATAGAAGATCATTCTCTTTGTCTCCTCATTAATGGTCAGGAAACATACTTCCATGGGCCTACAAGGACATTTCACGCTCTTGACCTTGCCATCTGTTCCCCATCTCTGTTGCCCTTCTGTACATTTAGTGTTGGAGATGATCTTCACAACAGTGATCATTTCCCTATATTCGTAACATTTACAAGAGAAGGAATGAATCCTGTCATAAGACCCTCACGCTTTATATTTGAAAGGGCAGACTGGGAACTTTTCTCCTCTTTTGCCCAACTTACAGAAGAAGATGTGAATGATATGCCGGTCGAGAATGCGGTGAAACCCGTTACTGACATTATCATCCAAGCGGCTATAGTCTCTATTCCTTTGACCTCTCCAAAGCCTCCAAAGTACCCCAAACCATGGTGGAACCATAAATGTCAGGAAACTCTGAGAGAGCAGAGAAAATCCTGGAGACGTTTTCGAAAATGTCCTACTCTATCGAATGTTATTGCTTTCAAAAAAGCCAAAGCAAGCGCACGAAAAGTAAGAAGGCAGAGTAAAAGGGATTATTGGATATTATATGTGTCTGGGATAACGCCCTCAACACCCAGTAAACGAGTATGGGAAAAGAGTTAGGAAAGCATGTGGAATATACCAAGACCACTCAGTTTCCATCCTGGAAAAAGATGGCCGAGCTATCAGCACTGCGGAAGACATTGCGAATACTCTTGGTGAAACATTTGCAGCAATCTCTAACGGCTGCAATTATTCCCAGTCATTTCTGTCCGCTAAACAACGTGCTGAAAATATCCACATCAACTTCAACTCTGACAACTCGGAGGGTTATAACTGTGATTTTTCCCTCCTGGAATTAAGGAGAGCTTTACTGCAGATACATCGGTCATGCCCGGGTTCAGATGGCGTTAGTTACGAAATGCTAAAGCATCTTTCCTCTAAGTCATTGAAAGCCCTTCTCACTTTGTATAATCGGGTGTGGAAGGAACATAACTTTCCCAATGCATAGAAAAAAGCTTTTGTCATTCCTATATGTAAGGCAGGGAAAGATCCGAAGAATCCCAATAATTACAGACCCATCGCCCTTACAAGCTGCGTTTGCAAGCTTTTTGAGAAAATGGTGAACTGTCGCTTAGTCTATTATTTAGAAAAGAAAAATGTAATTTCCCCATATCAAAGTGGTTTCCGTAAAGGCCGAACGACTGTTCATAATATGGTCTTTTTGGAAACCTCCATTCGTAAAGCCTTTGTTAAAAGAAACCATCTAGTGTCTGTGTTTTTTGACATAGAAAAAGCGTACGACAAGGCATGGAGACATGGGATTTTACTTGATCTTCACACCTTTGGATTACGCGGCAACTTGCCAATATTTTTGCGAAATTTCTTGAAGGATAGGACATTTCAAGTGAAAATTGGCTCTGTAGTCTCAGATATGTTCTCTCAAGAAGAGGGTGTGCCTCAAGGTTGTGTGCTGAGTGTTACTTTGTTTAGCTTGAAAATTAACTCTGTTCTGGAAAAACTTCCTCCTACGGTTTCCGGTTCATTATATGTTGATGACCTCCAGATAAGCTGTCAAGGTGCAGACATGAGATATGTAGAGAGGCAGCTGCAAATTGCTCTTAATAAAATCGCGCATTGGTCAAGAAAGAAGGATTTAGTTTTTCAAAACAGAAGACTGTATGCGTGCATTTCTGCAGAAAACGTAACCTTCATCCTGAGCCTGAACTACATCTCGGAGACTCGATGATTCCAGTGGAATCCAAAGTAAAATTCTTAGGAGTGATGTTCGACCGAAAATTGACTTTCCTTCCACACATCCTATACCTAAGGAAGAAGTGTTTGAAGCGACTAAATCTCTTGAAAGTCCTGCCGAACACCTCCTGGGACGCAGACCGTGCCTCTTTACTCCGGATCTATAGAGCACTCATACGATCCAAACTAGATTACGGCTCAGTTGGTTATGGCTCAGAACGGCTATCCATGTTACTAAAACTAGATCCTGTTCATCATCAGGCCCTGCGTATATGCTCTGGTGCGTTTAGAAAATCTCCAGTCCAGAGTCTCTATGTTGACTGTCACGAACCGTCGCTCCAAATGAGGCGTGAGCAGTTGTCTCTCGGCTACTATTTTCATGTATTGTCACTTCCTGATCATCCTAATCATGTTAAGTTCATTGATGACAGTTACATGTTCTTTTTTGAGGCCAGACCATCCCATGTGCCTTACTTCTCACTTAGGGTTAACTCGCTGATTGAGAAATACCACATGACAGATCTCACTACCCAACCATTAAAGCTTTTTGAAATATCACCTTGGGAAAATGCTAAGATTCGGCTTCTAGATATTTTCCAGCATTTTAGTAAGAAAGATACTAATGAGTTTGTATACAGACAACTTTTTTCTGACCACAGGCACAAATACAAAAGTTACATTCCCGTATACACGGATGGGTCAAAAGCAGCTGGACACGTTGGTGCATCCTTTATCGTTGAAGACCACATGGAGGGTAAAAGACTGCATGATGCCTGCTCCGTGTTCCGAGTCACATGGGTATAAAACGGAATGAGTTGGCAGACATCACGGCAAAGTCTGCAGTTCACGTGACCGATCAGCTCGTTCCAATTAATGATATCCGTGAAGTCATCAAGCAGAGAATTTCAAACAAGTGGCAGCAACTGTGGGATCTCCAGCGAGGTAATAATCTGAAAAGCATGAAATCAAAAGTTGAATGTCGGGAGCCGACTAGGAACCAAAGGGAGGAAGTTTTGCTAACTCGCCTAAGAATCGGTCAATCACGTATAACGCACAATTGTCTATTAAAAGCTGAGAGTGAACCTATGTGCTCACATTGTAACGCCGCCATAATGTCAGTTCATCATTTTTTAGTAGATTGTTCATATTTTAAAGAACTTCGTTTGAAACATTTTAACAGTTGTGACTTGCTTCTAGACCACAAAATGGGAAAGAGGTCAACTCAAATTTGTTCCACTACCTGAAGAAAACAGGTATTTATTATTTAATTTGATTTATTTTGATGTCATATTTTATTGTTTTAATAATAAATATTTTAATATGTCGTATATGTGATGATTTTAGTCGTTTTTATCTGGGAGATAATTATGTGTTTGCCTGTGTCGTTGTTCATGTTAAGCATGTCATCATTTTATCATTTTCTTATCATCATTTTTATTTTGTACTATTCTTGTGAGTTTATCGTTTCTGTTTGTTAACATGTACATTTAAAACTATCAAATGTGTGTTTTCGGCGCGTATAATCGCTACGGTTTTGCGCCAAGAAACCCAACTCCACCCCCACCACTTATGATTCAATATAAATTAAAAAAAACTCCCCCAATTAGTGAATTTATTGAATTAAAAATTTTTGTGCCTAAAATTAAATTTCAAAATGTTAATTAGTTTTTGAATTCAATTTTACTAAAAGTATACCATTCTGAGGAACTAATCAATATCGTAAGCAGCGAAAACAGAAGCCATTTTCTCTTCTTTTAAACCCATAATGAAGTGATGAAATAAATCAGAATCATAAAGGATTAATTCGAAAGTAATTCGCTTAGTGTTTTATTATCTTAATTTAATTGGCAATTAATTTTGCAAAATACTCTCTCCATGTATTCTAATATTTTCGTTTACAAATGGATGTGCTATAAATAAACTTTATAACTTATTCGGATTACGAACGGCTTTCAGAAATGAATTTAAAACCGAGATTTCACTGAATTTTCGTTTTCAGGTAAATGGCATATCTGTATTCTAAAAACTAATTCAATATTTTATATGCGAAGCATTTCAATATGCCTTTAATATTACCAGCTAGAAAGCACAATATTATAAAATCACCGTATCTTAAATGGAATGACAAAATCTGGCAGGAGGTTTGAGGATTTTGCGTAAGTAATGCAATAGGAGAAACATAAAAGAAATCTAATAAATGTTTAGAAACTTGTTTTTGGCGATAGTCCACA
>KK120837.1:84700-94964 GCA_000611955.2 Stegodyphus mimosarum
AAGCTCTGTTAGTTCATATATAACTATAATAAACTGTCAGGAACTACCCGTAGCATTGTCATGTAATAACTGCAGTTTATGCGTGCTTAAAAATATTTATTACGTAAACAAAAATATTTATTTATTAACTACTTAATATCAAAGTAATATATGTGATTATTTCATTATTGTAAACTATGTCGCATATGCACATTTATTGAAAAGAAAATACTTAATAACAAATTCGTTTGTTTAGTACATCTGCGCGCCTGTGACAGAAATTAGTTGCCTAATTTTTTACAGTAAAATTTACTGATTTTGATACTACTATTTCAATGTGATATTTAATAGAAACTTTCTGTTTTTAGTCCAAAGGGATTTAGTCCCGAAGGACTATTACTTTCGTTTGGGCGTTTTGCGTTGTTTCACAAAAAACGGCGTATCACTTTTCAATTTAGTCCTTATGTTTCTTTGTTGGTTATTTTTTTATTTTATTTTATTTATTTTTTTATTTATTTTTTTTGACGTAGCTTTCTCTTCAAAAATCGTCTGCGTTGCACGGGAAAATAAAAAGGATTTTTAATTACAATTATAAATAAATAGCCAAATAAATGTGAAATTCGCAACAAATTAAATTATTCTCTAAAACTTTAACGAATTTTTCATTAACAAACTCAAAGATTTCAAAGCCAGCAATACAAACGTTGTACAGAAAAACATTTTTATCTCCAGCGCGTGAGAGTGTGTACCGAAATTTCTAAAGATATGCTCAATTTAAAATTAGTTTGCGATATTGCTCTTGAAATCAATTTTATGGGTTAAGTGCGAAGAATATGGTATTTAATAAATAAAGGTAACACACAAAATGTTAAATAAACGCCCCTTTGGACGTAATTAAAATCTGAAACCTTTCAGATTTTTTTTTTTTTTTAATTACCACTTTAACACTTTAAACATTAATCTTACAAGACATTTATTTGAAATATTCCATAGAAATGGGACTTAAGTAAGCAGTGGCGGCATCTAGTGGTCATTAGGTTAAACACAAATTGTTTCACTAAATCTTGATACGCGAAGAGCAGAACGATTTAAAAAAAAAAAAAAAAAAAAACCTTCTTTGCCTAAGCTAAGGATAGGGAATCGCAAACTCATGACTTTAAAATTTTAAATATGTTACTGCGCATCATTTTAAAATTTTTTTATCATTTTAAAATTTTTTAAAATTTTTTTATAAATTTCCTTGTAGAAAGTGACTAGTTTATTACAACTCTCAGAGGTAAAAATCTTCTAAGGTCGGCAGAGACAGATTTTTTTGTGTAATTCTCAAAAAATGTATTTTGATTTCCCACAAAGGCTTGTAGGATAAATTTTCTTTCCTTGAATTCTTCTAACTTTACGCCTTTTCACTGCAATTGGATAAACTTTGGTTACTCTTCTGTTATTGGGACCAGATTCAGAAATGTTTTTTTTTTTTTTTAATTTATTTCCAATGGCAGATTATGAACAGTTACAGCAAAAAACAAAAAACATAGAATACAGCAACACAATGTAAAAAAAAAGCTGTAACAGAGTCCATTAATGTAAGATATCTCTTGCCTCCCAGTAACGCTCGGCGGGATAAGACTTGCGCAGAGCAGGGCAGTGGGGTAAAAGTGCGGCATCCATCACCTCTCCAGAGCTGCACAAAGTGCATATCGGAGAAGGAACAATTTTGAATCTATGAAGATGATATTGTAGGCAGTCATGTCCGGTGGCGAGGGGGAATTCAGCGACCGTTCTACGCCTTGGGCCATTACACAATTTCGAGATAGCATTCTTCTAAGACTTATGAGAAACACGATGATAGAGATCTTCCTAAGCACATACTTTGAAAGATCTTTTAATAAGATCTCTAACAGTATAGAAAGGCAAAGGATGAGAAATATTTTGCATGATTAAAGCAGCCTTCTTTGCCAAGAAGTTACCTTTCTCGTTACCTGGATTCCCACAGTAGGCAAGAACCCATTGGAGGACTATAATTTTCTCAAGTGAAGCTAGGTTTTGTAGATAATGTCGACAATCCAATATGTCCTGTGATAGGGGATTTTTATCTGAAACGATAGCCAACGGAGCAGCTCTGGAATCGCTGAGTATAACAGCTCTTGTGAATTTTCCCAAGTGGCATGGCAGCTAATACAGAGCTGTGCGAATTGCAGCAATTTCACCATCAAGAACCTTGGCCCACAGGGATGTAGAAAGAAAAAATTGCGGAGAAAATTCCGGCATCTGCATTAGGGCCACCAGACAGGAGGGATCCATCAGTAAAGATCCGAAGCCACTCTGGCTCAGTGTAAAAAATATTTAATACTTCGAAAGAGAGGGCTCTCAAAATAGAGGCATCCGTATTACTTTTGGTTACTTTTTAACCCAGGTCAATATTAATCCAGAAAGATTTCAAATTTTTTGGATTTTGTAGTGGAATAAGAAATTCTGGTTCATTCATTAAACCAAGTGAATTTTTTATCTGAAAAACTCTCTGTAGAAAGCTCATCTGGGTCTTTAGATTTCTAGTCTTTAGATTTATTGATTGACTTCATTCCAGAGCGAAAAACATCCAGGAACTCTAATGATCTTCTTCCAGAGAATTAAGGCCTTCTCTTGAATTACGGTTCTTAAGTGTTTATCACCAGTTAACATAAACATGGCGTCAATCGGAGTGATTTTCACGGCTTCAAAAACAATACGTAAAGTCCGCAAGTTTCTAAGTAGTAATTAAGTCTTCTCACAATTATTTTCTCCATAGCCTTCCCCATAACTCTAGTATGCGATATTGCTCTATAGTTACGGAGCCTATCCCGATCTTTCTTATGTATGGGAATAATGATAGAAGTACGTCATTCAGCTGGTACAATACCAGTGTTCCAAATTAGATTGAAAAAGATCCAAACAGTCTCAAATGCTTTAGGACTACGATGGGAGAGGAACTCAGAATGGATTCTATCTCCACCAGGTGATTTACCACAAGGAAGGCTTCTAAAAGTATAGGTTAATTCGTCTCGAGTAATGGGTGCCTCAAAAACTTAATCAGTAGAAGATTCAAATTTCGACTGCAGAAGCGTAGTTTTTTGCTTAACTCTTGAACGAATGTATTTTTGTGTAAGTGTTTTTGTTATTAGCTCTACAGAAATGCTGTGAAAAAGCATTCGCTACAGAAGAATCCGAAGAAAGTTGTTTATCTTTAACTATGAAGGTTTGTTTAGGTGAACCAGCAGGATCATTCATTAGGTTGCCTACAAATTTAAACGTTCTTTTACTATCAGTTTGGTAATTTATTTTTGAAATAAATTCATTAAATGAGGCTCGTTTACTGGCAATAAGGGCCTTTCTAAAGTATGCAGATTGTTTTCTCCAAGCCTGAACATCGCAGGGTCGGGAGCTCAACTCTGCCTTTCTTCTAAGCCTGTCTCTCTTAGCTTTCAGGGAAGTCAGTTCATCTGTCCAGAAGTATTTATATTTCTTTTGCCTTCCTCTAGGGATGGACTTAAGTACAAGATATCATTGTGTCCTTGATAATTCTATAAACTTTATTAATATTTGAAGTAAAGTCAAGTTTATCATGATTAAGGTCATGTTCCATCAGTTCGGGAAAGACAGGCCAATTCGCTTTCTTAAAATTCCAAGAGACCTTGGATGCCGAAAAGGGTCTCCGATCCGCTTTGGGTATTTTAACTTCTGCAAGCACCTGTCTGTGTCCTGATCCAGGATCCTTCAAGACGCTACGCTTTGTGAGGTTGTAAAGGTCAGCAGTGACCATCAACAGATCTGGGGTTGTACTTACCAGTATAATGCAGATAAGCATGGGGATCCTTTTTATCCTACATTAGTTTCAATGTAGTCGAGCTTAAGAGGTCCTGAACTCTCCTTCTAGCTTCATTTCTGTCAGAATATCCCTACATGGGAGAATGAGCGTTAAAATCTACTAAAAAAAAACAATGTTTTAAATGATTAGCATAGGAAAAGTCAGGATGGTTACAAGGAGGGCTGCATATAGCTAAAATTTTAAAATGAACACCACATTTCCAGACATACAAATGTACAACTTCACTCCTATCCCCATCATTATCCATCTCTTTTATGATACGAAAATCAGCTGTTAAATCTTTCTTGACACCAATCAGTATACCACTGGCAACTTTTCTAAATTTTGTAAGTATGTGAAGAGAATATCCTATAAAAGGATAGTATATTAGGTTTTCGATAGTCAAATTAACTTCTATGATAGTAAATACATCAATGTCCTTTTCACGCAGAATCTGCAAAAGCTGGGATTGGAGCTTGGATTGGGACAGTCCTCCAGCATTCCACTGTAACGCTCGAAGAGTATCAATCCGAGGAGGAGGAGACATAATGCCAGTTGTAGATCTTTTAGCCACTATAAAGTGTTACCAGATGCACCACGAGGAGGTAGATCTACAGCGCACCCGATTCAGAAATGTATGAAATGTATGTGTGTACTTATATGTGTGTATACATACGCATACGTTCATATGTACATGCATATATGAGCACATCCATCCATCCATACATGCATACATACGTACATTTCTGAATCCAATTCCGATAACAGAACGGTACCAAATTTTAGCAGCTGTGCCCGCCATTTTTGGAAAAAAATTTATATTTGGATAAAATATAACATTTAAAGCAAGTTGCAAGCCATGTCTTAGAAATCTACAAGATTTACAAAAACAAGCATTAATATCTTAAATTTAATTTGAAAAGTTGGCATGAAACAGTTTATTTCGAATTAGCACCTTAGAAAATGCATATATTTGATTCAGAATAAACTCTATTTTATTTAAGTTTTCATGAAGTTAAAATTTTATGATGAGGCCTTCAGTAGTTTTTACTGATATTTTACAGAGATTTGACCTTCAATATGGCCTTCAGATTACGAAAAAAAAATTTTCTTTGGGTAGGTGGGAGTTGGATTAGGAGAATTTGAACATTAAACAACTGTACAAAAGGTTGTGTTTTATTGAGCACTGTGGATTTTACTACATATTGACGGAAAAGTTAAGACTGTGTGTGCATGCGAAAAAAGTTCTTTAAAAGGGGAGGATAAAAAAAGCGCAATTTAACTTATTATGAATACAAAGCTTGCAATATAGGGCCTTGTCTCCAACAAAGCTTTGAAATGTATTATAAGCTTCAAGATTTTTTAATATTATTTAGCAGTTTTCTTACATTTATCTTATATTTTGTTAGACTCAGTTTTATAATTTTGTATCGATATTTTGATTACTCGTATTCAAGTTTTTAAAAATTTTTGTCATTTACATACACTTTCGAAAAGCAAAATGGACAGGTCAATTTTTATAGACGCTAACCAGAACTTCATAAATGCAAACAGTTCACTCATTTCGTTATATTTATGAAATGTGTTTGGATGTATCATGGATGTAAAGCGTCCATTTTCCTTCCGACAGTGTCTATAAAATTTTGTAGGCAAGTTTTAATCTTAACTTCCTAGTTTAATTTTTAAATTTCTAAGTAACCATTGTATTAGACTTTAATTTTAAAGATTATATCTTTTTTTTTTATCTTCTTATGATTTTGAATTACTTTTTAATGTTCTAAAATGTATACTTTTGTTCTTACTTTTGTACTTGAGTTTTTAAATGAGAGTGTATGGGATACGTCTTCTAAAGTCAGCATTCCGTTTAGTTGTGTTCTTAATAAGCAATTTGAAAGATTATTTGCTATTTATTTTGTTTAACAGGATTCTTTGGGCTTAAATGGACTAATGTTTTTATTTGAGTATTAATTTTGACTTATGCCTTGGATCTAGCAAATAATTTGATGCTTACTTGGAAGTAAGATGAAACACTCTCTCTTAATTTAGTTCTGGTTAATTAACGGTAGATTGGTTTAACCGCTTGACAAGTCGATTAATCTGCGATCAATGACAATAGCTACCTTTTCAATGCGTAAAAATTTTTACTTTTGGTTTTGGTATTTTTGTAATTAAAAATTTTTCTTAACAGAATTTATGTTTTTAAAGCATAAGATATCTATAAAATACTAATTGAAAATTCTAATTGAAAAGCTGGCAATTTTTTTTTAATGATTTCAACTGAATTTCTGTTCCTTGGGGATGGTATACGGAAAGTTTCCTTATTATAAATTATTTTGAATTATTGGTTTATCACTTTGCAGCTTTAGCTGAAGTCATAGGCCTTTTAATTTACTTATAATTACTTTTATTTAGAGTTTATATATATATATATATATAACATTTTTTATTTGATCATTTTCTTTAAAATTCACAGTTTTCTTAAATATCACGAAAATTTTGTAGCATTCATTATTTTAATTAACCAAATTATTTTTAGTTTGAACTTTCCTATCGATATCTCAAAGTTTCAGTTGCTGCCCGAATTTAGCGCGAGCGAGATATTTATGCAAATCGCATATATCTGTTAGCAGTTTAAAAGGCAGGAGTTAACGAGGGGAAAAACAAAGTCTTGGATTTATCGCCGTAAGGCTGTGCGCGCAAGGATTTCCTCTGTCTACTGAAAGTTCGCCTTCATAGGCAATTGCAATTACTAGTGTTTGCTAGTGAAATTCGCATTATTGCATTTCACTAAGAGTTAGGCTTCCCTCGCCGTCCTACTTAAAGTTAAGTTAGGTATTTGAATTTGTTAACACACTTATTCAGCCCAAGTAGTGGCTTACTCTCAAGTTGGAGAGTTGAAATTATTTGAATTAAAGGGTCACTTTAAACCCTCCTTCTGACTTTATAGTTCTTCAACACTAAAGGACATAGCCTAGATTTGCTCACTGTCCTCCACATAGGGTTTCACAGCGTATGCTCACAAAGAAAGTCAAGAGATTGAAGGAGAAACCTTATAATTTGATTACAATATATTCAGATGCTATCAATAATAATAAACTATAAATTTCAGAGTATTTAATTGCAGTAATGATTTTAAATTAATTTTTAAATGAAATTAGGCTTAACGAGGCCTGGTACTGTGAGTACGTGTACTTTCTTAGCGCGCAGGACTTTTTATTTTTTATTTTTTTATTTCTGGTCTTGAACGGGCAAGGGCTTCCAACGGGGTAGGTCTGAGAGTTGACGAAATTTTAAAAGGGGTCGATAATCGAATGTGTATCGGCAACTGATCGGCATAATGAAGATCTCATTGATTAAACAAATGTATATCATATAATATAGAAGAAATTATAGAAATTAAATATAAAAGGAAAATCTACAAATTATTTAATCTATTTTTTAAATCAATAATATTTTAAAAAATATTAATTTTTTAAGCAATTAATGCAGTATAAAAAAGTAAAACTAAGGAATTCATAAAAACACAATAAAAAATATGAAGAAAGCAAAATTAATGAGCCACTGTAAGATCTGCGAATATTGTTTCAGCCATGCCGACTAATGAAACTTGTTGACAAATGGTAATTGTGTCATCGTTATGTAAGTGTATTCTTTTATATTGGACAAGAACACTACAAGCTAACTGCTACTTCTTTCCTCTCCCGCAATTAAGATTATGCTACATGCTCTATGTGTATGTTACAGAGGAAAGTGTAAAGATATCAATGAAACAAACCATTCTTTAAAAGGGGCCGGTGCAAATAAAAATAAAAAACAAAATTAAATAAAATCTGAAAGGTTTCAGATTTTAAATTACCTTCAAACAGGCGTTTTTTTAACGTTTTGTGTGTTACCTTTATTTATTAAATATCATATTCTACGTACTCAAACAATAAAATTCAGTTCAACTGCAATGTCGCAAAATAATTTTAAAATGAGCATATCTTTAGAATTTCCTATCCACAGCCTCACGTGCTGGAGATAAAAATGTTTTTTCTTTACGACATTGCCATTCCTCGCTTTGAAATCCTTGAGTTTGGTCATCAAAAATTCGTTAAAGTTTTACAAAATATGAAATCGATAATAAAACAAATTCCAAATTTTGGCTTCCAGATGGCCATACTCGGGTGGAAACTTTCAATATTCAAAACTGGATGGCTCTAGGTACAGTTGTTTTATCACAATGCGAGAAACATACATACATTCGTGCAGATTCTTTATTATTTAATTTCTTTAAATATAATACAGGGTGATAATTGGTGGCAACAATTTGAAAAATGAATCAATGCTTTTAGTGAATCAACGGAAAAATGTCAAAACGAAATTAATAGTCCTTCTGGACAAATTGCCCCTTTGGCCTAAAAGGCTTGGTTGTTTTAAAGATTTCATATTTCGCATGATTATTATGCAGTCTTTTAATTAAAACATTAATCATCTTTTCTAACAATAATGTTTAACTTTTTTAATCCGTATTTGCAGGTATTTTCACGTGGCGCCATCTGTTGCATAGTAATAATACTTCTACGAACTTCCTAAAATAAATTTAAGTAAATCTTTATTGAGAACTTAAAATCATGCAAAATTGAATTTTAGATTGTTAATTTGGTAAAAATGCACTCAGAGGGAAGGTAGAGAAGTCCTGTTTTCTTTAAAGATAAAAAATATTCTCCTAAAATTAAAAAAAAAAATTCTCCGAAAATTTGATAATCAAGTTTGATAAATTTATCAGCAATCAACAGATAGTTTTTGTTTAAGAATACAGCTTGATTTTTGACAGAAAAGCAGTAATTTAACCTACATCTTGCATTAAGCACAAAGGAAAGACATTTTCACAAAGATTATTATTATTATGATATTATTTTGCAAAGATTATATATTATATTATTATTTCATAAAATTTACAAAGATTATTATTATACATAATAGTATATAATATATATTAACTATTATTACATATAATATGAGAATATTTTTAAGTTTACAGACAATGACTGAGAGGTGAGTGAAAGAAAAATTTGTCCTTCGTTACTATCTTCATAAAAAATTAAAAGAGAAGTTTTGCTTGTTTATTTTGATATGGCAAAGAACACAAGGGCTATCTACTTAAAGGGAAGGATGCTTTCATAAAGAACTTTTTAAAGGAAGCTGTCTCCTATTTACGTTACATGGAGTAAAACGCCACGAAAACATCCACGCAGATAGCTTGTCTGCCGGGATTTGAATCCTAAACAAACTACCAGTGCTTAGGGGTTTTAACCACTTAGCTCAGGGCTTCTTAAACTATGGGTCGCGACCCCATTTGGGGTCGCGTAGCAAAATTCTGGGGTCGCGAGAGATTTTAATGTCAAATATTTATATATAATATATATATACCATTTTATAACATCACTAGAGTTGGCGGAATACAGTGGACTTGCAGCGTCTAGACACGCGCATTTGTTGAAGGTTTTGAGCTATCTCCACCGACAGCAGAAACGATCGATCGCTATTATTATACTGTGGTTATACATTGTTTGTGCGTTTGGTAGGTATCATACATGTTGAATAAACCGCGCGCCGCTGACTTCCCACAAGGGAGGAATGCGCGCGCGTACACACGTGCAACCTGCAGCTAAACAATGATTCAATACACGCGCTGGCAAATACGCATTAACCAAACCGGTCTGTGGGGCTCTTATAAAAAAGCGCGCATAAATACTTGTAAAACCCGTTGAAAAATTTGTGAATTTTATATATTTAATATAATTTTATATATTTAATATGTTATTTTTATATATTTATTGTATTTTAGGATCAAAATAATTTTTGGCCATGGATAAATGGCTGAACTTAAATAAGAATGGTAATGACGCAGATGATAATGCTACAAACTCTTCTCAGGCAGGACAAAGTATTGGAAAACAGGCATCTAATGTGCGAAAAAGAAAATATGATGAGTCTTTTCTTCAATTTGGCTTTACATTTCAAAATTGTGAGGGTAATGAACAACCTCTTTGTTTGATCTGCAATGAATTATTGGCTTCGGAGAGTATGAAACCATCAAAATTAAAAAGACATCTTGAATCAAAGCATGTTTCGTATGTCAATAAACCAAAAGAATATTTTGAAAGACTGTATAAATCCTTAAATAAAGAAAAGAAAATCTTTGAAAAACTTATAACTGTTAATGAAAAATATTTACTAGCGTCATATGAAGTTTCATACTGTATTGCTAAAAATAAAAAGCCGTTCACCATTGGAGAAGATCTTGTGTTACCTGCTGCTATTAAAATGGTAGAAATACTACATGGAAGAAAATATGGCGATGATATTCGAAAAATTCCTTTGTCGAACGACACTGTCTCGAATAGAATTTCTGATATTAACAAGGATCAATTAATACAACTTATTACAAGAATTAAAGAAAGC
>KK120837.1:99357-129736 GCA_000611955.2 Stegodyphus mimosarum
GTTCTAGACTGGACTATGGCTCAGTTATATATGGATCCGCCCGGTCATCAGTGTTGATTAAGTTAGATCCTGTTCATCATCAAGCTCTGCGGATTTGTTCTGGAGCATTCAGGACATCTCCTATCCAGAGTCTTTATGTTGATTCTTACGAACCATCTCTCCATTTGAGGCGTGAGCAGTTGTCTCTTTTGCAATATTTTAACATTTTATCTCAACCTGACAATCCTAATAGGCTAGCTTTACTAGATAGCAGTTATGAAACTTTATTTGAAGCACGTCCATCCTGTGTGCCTACCTTTTCTTTAAGAGTTCGCCCTCTGATCGAGGAACTCTCCCTGTCTGATATGGCCCCACAAGCAGTACAGCATTTTGAAATTCCGCCTTGGGAAAATGCTCAAATCCAGCTTCTTGATATTTTCAATAATTGCAACAAAACAACCACTAATGACACCATCTACAGACAAATTTTTGCTGAGCACAGGTATAAGTATAGAAATTACCTTTCCGTATACACAGATGGATCCAAGTCAACTTGTCATGTTGGAATGTCGGTTATATCTGGTGACCACGTGGAGGGCAGACGTTTAAACGACGCTTCCTCAGTCCTAACCTCTGAACTGACTGCCATATATTATGCGCTTTTGTACATCTCTACGGTAGGCCATAAAAAATTCATTATATATACAGACTCCTACAGTGCATTGAAAGCCTTAGAATCTTTTTCCAGCACCGAAAATCCTGTGGTAGTGGATGTACTCAAGCTGAATATAAAATTAAGAAGTCGTGGATACGAAATTCTGTACTGCTGGGTTCCCGGACATACAGGAATAAACGGTAATGAGCTGGCGGACATCACAGCAAAATCTGCTGTTGAACTGTCCGATCGCCTCATCCCTTTGAAAGATATTGGTCATGTCATCAAACATAGGTTTTTAATAAAATGGCAGCAAGGTTGGGACTCTCAACCTTATAACAAGTTAAGAAGTGTAAAGCCAAAAATAGAGATTTGGAATTCTACTAGAAATCGTAAGGAGGAAGTCCTCTTGACACGGCTCAGACTTGGTCACACTAGACTGACACATAGCTATCTGCTAAATGCTGACAATGAGCCCCTGTGCTCAAAATGTGGTGTATGTTTAACTGTCCGTCACCTTTTAATTGAATGTCCCTCTTTTAATAGTAATCGTCAGAAACATTTTAACAGCTGTGACTTACCTCTCGACCATTTAATTGGAAGAGAGGTCAATCGTAATTTATTTTACTATTTAAAAGATATTGGGGTTTATCACCTCATCTGAACTGATTTTAATTTTGTATATTAGATTCAACACTTGTGAATTTAACTGATTTTATATGACTTCATCCCCTGGATTTTGTACATTCCTTTATCTACTTGTTTAATTCATAGCTATTTTAATTTCACTGTCTTTCTTATCATTTTATATCTCATTACCTTGTGTCTGGCGCGTATGACCATTTCTGGTTTTGTGCCAAAAAATTTCACTCACTCACTCACTCACTCACTTAATTAGCTTATTTACATAAATAGAGCATTATTTGAGGAAGTGTATGGTAATTTTTAATCTTATGTTAAATACATGGTTACTTCCCGTTAAGACACTTACACACACTTCAATATTTTAAATCAGAAAAAAGACCGAAGCTTCAAAAATTGTTAGAATGCTATAAATCGGTTTAAACAAAAACGCAGGAAAGCTACTTTTGCGCTAGTCCTCGTATAAAATTTTAAATTGTTCGTTTCTAACCTTATGAGAGGGAAAAAAATTATAATTTCTGGGAGATATGTTTTTTAAAACATATTATGAATTCGTCATTTTGAAAGATAGCTATGTATCCCCCTTCAAGCCTAAAGATAAAAATAGGCAAAATATGTTGAAAGTTAGAAGCCTGTCTTAACTCCCTTAGATCACTGATGGATTATCTTCATGATATCTTTCGTTTTAATCATTATTCTCCACTTCCATAAGTTTCACCACTAAATTTTTGCTACATTTACAAAAGAATTTTGCTTCATTTAATGATTCAACAACAGCTGTGAGATAATGTTTCGCTTCGCAATGTAAGTCAATTGTTAGCAAGGTAAACGCTTTAAAAATTTCTGTAACTATATGAGAAAACAAAATAAAATAAGTAATTAATTTATTAATTTTCCTGTTACGAAAACATAATCAAAGAATTAAACAGCAGAATATTCAACACAATTGTATCAATATTTTTTAATTGCAAATCAAATACATAGCCACAATTAGAAGGTACTAAGAGCTATATTATCTAACTACGGCTGCAAGACCATAAACAAAAATACTCTTGTGCATTTCGAAACAGTTTATTCATGAAGCAGAATATACGTATGTAATCGGAAAGAAAAATATTTTTTTTTGTGCTTTCATTTATTTGTTTTTACTTAATTATTTTTTAATGCATTCAAAAAACCGGATATCAAGACTCGGGCAGGAAATCTAGGTCATTCATTCGACGTGGGCTTAAACTCATACGTCTGTTGGATTATCTTGAAGTATTTGGCAGAGTAGAATCTGAAGTCGCCCTATCCGTAGCCAGAATGCAAAATATGTCCTAATCAAAAAATAAGTGAATGATACTGATGCAGCAGAAAAGGATCTGCGTACTACCACTGCTCATCAGTAGCACGTAATAATTAAATAAGCAAAGCAAATTTTAGATCTTGGTTTAGGTTCAATTATTTATTGTAATTATTTCCTTAGGAGTACGCTATCCATATTCAAAAGAACTAACCAATGGTAGTTTTCTCTTGAAATTATAACATGGTCATTGGAGAGTTTCGCTAGTTTGCCATGACTTCTAGTTGCTGAAGAGGCTGTTTATATTGGACTTTTGGGGCATCGTGAGCAACGCATATGCGATCCAATCTGCCCTAGAGGGCTACTATGAAGACATCTATACTTTCTTAAATAGATAGCTTTTGTTTATCTCACCATAATTAACTAGCCATATTCGTACCCAGAATGCGAGAATAAATGGTAATTAGTTTGTAGTATTTCGAAAGCTGCTCTTCCTTTTCAAACCTTTTTTTTACCATATAAACTACTTAAGTTTTAATTACGGATTTTACTGTGACCTGTGCAGCACTAAATATTTTTTGTAGATGCAAAGATATTTCACAACAAATCTGATGGCGGAAATTATGAACTCCACAATTCCATGATCAAAGTATCCGATAAGGAAGAAAACAGTGTATCAGCAGTGCGTCTAGGCCGACTTTGTTCTCTAGAGGCTATTCTGGCACCTGTTGATAGTGGGCTGAGTGAGTTACAGATCGTCAAATCGCTACAATAAATCTACGAGATCTAAATTTTAATTTCAATACCACTAATGAGTTTTAAGGATTTTTGTTTTTAACCCCTAGAAATTTTAATGCCTTTGAACAACATTATGCATCTTTCGAGCTTCTTAAACATAAGTACGGCTATGTAATGAAGTTAGAAATGACATTTTGTGGAATGAATGTGTACAATGTTTAATTTTGGTGTACAAAAGTGAATTTGAATATCTGCATTTCACCAATAATATTTTCTTGATTGTAGATGAAATGTTTCTCCGAATAATTTACGTTAGATAGTGTTTAAAGATACCCATTGCGTGCGGCATTAAGTTTGAAGAAAAATCGATTTCTCCCTGACCTTGACCTCTTTTCGCACATGTCGTGCTCCACCTTCCTTCCCGCGTAAACGGGAGCTTCCCAAAGGCTTCCTTTAGAATTGACATACCCGTGTTTGACAATGTCACGATAGGACTTCTGGAAATCATTCTCAGCCCCTCCCCCTTATAGGAGGAAGATGTGTTTCTAGGCACGAGATTTACCAATTACTGGATCTCGAATTTTATATCTTTATGCAGCTAATAATTCTGCAGGAAAAGGAATTGCTGAATACGGAACTTATCTCTATATATACTTAGAATTTATTCATTCTTATAAAAATAATTTAACTTACAAATTTAATTTAACTTAACTTTTAAGGAAGATAATTATCCTATTATGTGCAAATTGCCTGTAAATTACTGTGAAATTCAGTAACATTACAGAACATCATCATAAATGGGGCAATCCCCATTATTTATTATAGGTACATAAATGCCAATTCAGTCTTCTTGGGATAGACGTTATTCGGTTTCTTTAGAACGTATATTATCCACTTCCCTTAGTGAAGATATTATTTTAAAAATCAAGTTTAATTTTTACTTAAAATTATTTCACATTTGTTAAATTTGATAAGTATAGAACTCAAAAGTGCACTTGGGCACACTTGAGGAATTATATTAATTTATTTTAAAATATCTCCATAATGCATTTTTTAACTTGACGCCAAATTAACGACTACATTATATCTTTACAGTTTTGCACAAAACATCTCAAAATTTTCTGTGCGCAATTAATGTACTCAACTCATATTAACAGATCTATATCCGATATATCCCCCTTGCCATTCTGCAAAAGGTTTTTTACAATGTGAAAGAGGTATGCCTAGGACTGCCTTCTGGTATGCGTCTAGGTATGTCTTCCGACAGTGCGACATATTTCTAGCATTCGCTACAGGAAGAACTGCACCGTGGTATGTGATACGATAGGCCAACAAGTCCTACTGGCCAGTCTGCGGAAAGTTTTTGACAACCTAAAAAGTGTCCGTTGACGTGTCTTCCGGCTTTGGGAGACATTTCCAGCCACTGCTAGAGCGCTGGAAGTATTCCAGCAAAACTGTTTTTGCTGTAGGAAAAACAATAACGGGTCATGGGGTATTTTAAAGTCAACGGATCGAGGGGGGAGCCTACAAAAAATCTTACATAATGAGAAGCTAATACGAACTACGACTCCAAAAGCTGAGAATGTGCTTCCCTTTTTGCAACAATTTAAATTTAATTTGGCAAATTTGAAGCAAAAACATTAAATATGTAAAATTTTATTGCATAATCGAGAATTCAAGAACATTATTGCACAAATCTTATGATAAAAAAGTTGAGAACATATTATTGAGAAAATGTGTTTGACTACCATTCTTTTTAAAAAGCTGTAGACCTAACAATTAGTTCGTATCATCACTGTAAGCAACTATTGCTTATTCTTCGGTACAACATATTTATAATGCCTGCTTTAATCTATGATTTTAGAATATAAGAAACCTGTATTGATGGGAGAAAGTTTGTTTTTTAAGATTATCCAAGAATGGTAAATCTTATCGTGAAATTGCTAAAGGACTAAGTGATACGCATACTCATGTCCAGATTTAAGTGGAAAATACAAAAAAGAGGGTCGAAAATAAAAGTGAAACAGGAAGAAAAGAAATTCTTAGCATAGTTGCAAAAGCACAAGTAAGATCAAAAAGTAAATGTGATTAAACTTGATGTAGAAATTTCTGCAACAATTGGTGCGTATATTTGTGCGCAAATTGTACAAAATGCCGTCAAAAAAGATTGTTATAATGGCAGAGTAGCAAAAGTGACACCGTTTATAAGTTTGCAAAATCAAAGAAAGAGTTTAGAATGTGCTAAATCACATCAATTCAAGGAACGGAACAGTTCGATAAAAGTCATTTTCAGTGATAAAACTAAATGTACTTAATACTGATGATCGTCGCATTGTTTCAGAAAGCCAAATGCTACTCTTAAAAACTTAAGTTCAATAATAACCCGTATGGGAATAATCTATAATGGTTTGTATGCCGTAAAACTAATTGGGAATCTTTTCATTGATGAACCACATAATGTATTTAAATATACTCGAAATTAGTCTAAAGGAGACTGTAATCAAGTTAAGCTTGGGTAAAAATTTCATATTTCGGCAACATAATGATCTAAAACATACAATGTATAATGTGAAAATTTCGTGCCTTTATCACTGCAAACAGCAACTACATACTCGTCCCGTTCCTCGAACAACAATGGTATTGAAAATCTACGGTTCGTGCTCAAACTTTCTGTGCAGTAACATAAAATAATAAGCAAACATCATCTGAAACGTGTTCTTCAAGAACAGGGCAAATGTCTTAAGATGCAATTAAAAACATAGTCAAGTCTGTCCCAAGTCAAGTCAAGTCGGAAGTAGTAATAATGGCTAACGGGCGTGCAACAAAATACTGGCACTTCCATATTTATTAAAAAATTTTTCTTTTGCTTATTCCCATTTTTTATCTGGTAATGTTTAATTTAAATACTATGTGTAGTTTTATTTTGAAGGGCTTTCTTTTCAGTTTTCTGTATTATTATCAAAAAAGAAATTATTAATTAAATATATTAAATAAAAATACCTTTGTATTTATCAGCAATTGTTTATTTTCTTTCCAAATTATACTTATTAAAAATAGATGTATTCTCAAGTTTTGGAGTCACTGTACAGATATTCAAGGCTGTGGAGCATTTTGAGGATCTGTGTAAGAAATGTCCGATAATTGTGGATGGTACTGTTTTTCGAAACAAAACTTATGATTTGCTTTCTTTCGTTTTAAATAATTATGGCCAATCTTTAGAGAAAATTGACTTTCAAGTAAGCAAAAGTTAGCTTGTGAACTAGTCTGAGAGCTTTTAATGTGCGCAGTGTAAAGCTTTAGGGAGTAGCTGGCTCTGCAGGTAACCAAGCAGCAGAAATATACAAGCCCCAGTTTTTGAAATAATTTAAAGTTAATTTCAAAAACTACAACTTGAGTTCCGCAAAAAGTTTTCATTGCGAATAAGACGGGATTATTTCAGAAGCGAATGGACAACGAGTCTACACACCACGAAGACACAAATGTTTACCCCAGGTTTTATAGCTTTGAAGGATATACCTTTTTGTCGAAATGCTTTAGGCTACTTCCAAGTACAAGCCTCTGCTCATTTATCCATCTAAAACTTCTCGTGCATTGTAGGAAAATAATTCTGAGCAATTGACGAGTGTATGGAAGAGGAATATATAAGTGTGGTGACAAAAGCCCTTTTTAATGACTGGCTCAAAATTTCATTTATTAAAGAACTTAAACATTATTAACGCCTTATTTAAAACAGATTACTCAGAAGTTAAAGATTATTTAGAATATGAAAATCTGAGGATAATATTCTGGAATATGATGCTGAAGCCAACATTGCATCCAAATGCAGAGATTTATTCCTTCCACCGAATACTACTTGATTAATCTAACCAATAGATCAAGGAATCATAAAAACATTCACAACCTATTATATTAGTCATGTTTTACATACTTGCCAATAAAGTGCTAGATGAAGGAAAGTATGGGCATTTTGGAAGCAATTCGACATAAGATAATTTATAGAAATTTTTAAACTTGTATACGAGCAAGTGAATTCATCAATTAATGCTTATAGCATCAGCTCTGTCCAGAAGTTGTCAACAAATTTAAATGATTTTCATCGACTGAAATTATAGCCAAGGTATTCGTACAAATTGCAAAAGCAATAGGCGAAGGAGGTTCAGATATTCAGAAGATGGAGAAATCAAAGAATAAATCGAGAATGACGATCGTGGAATGATAATGATGGATTGATTGGATAAGCTGATAATACCAGCCGATCGTGAAAGTAGCGATATAATGAGGTCGCTAAAGAACATATAAGAAGTTAAACGCATTTTAAGAAAGTTACTCAAACTATCTCATTTTGCAATGGAGATTGATCCAAATGAAGAGAGGACATTTTATGACAGGCATTAAAAACTTTGCTTTCCTTGCCATGAAATGTTTAAGGAGATCTATCAGACATTATGGCAAGCAATATTTAACAGCTACTTAAGAAAGTAGTTCTATCATGTGCCTCCTTATTTTAAGCAGTATTGGAAACCCTTTCAATTAATAAAAAAAGTTTCATTTTTATCTTTTAATTAAAATGATATTTAGGTTCGTATAAATTATACCTACTTTCTTAATCTGAACTAACCTGATTTTTTTCACACAATGTTAACTTTCTGGAACGTGATTTTGCCGTAAGCGCAATATGTTAATGACACACCCTCGCGTTCTGCAAGGGTTTACAGTATTCATAAAATTCTAAAAATCCATTATTCATTTTCAGTTGTTTAGAAATAATAAATTAATTATTTCCATAGACATAACGGCGCCTTTTCGTAGTGGTCGTCATACTCAAATGGACTACAAACATGGCTTGCCCGAAACTTCTATACAAACTGAAGAGCTATTTAAACAATAAGTACCCTGATGTGCAAAAGTAAAAACAAAATTACAAACTTTGTTTATTTTTAAGAAATGCATTTAACCAAAGGTACTAATTATGCAGCAAAAGAATTACGGAAATATTCGAATATGTAAGCCTAGACATGAGCATTGTCGAGCTGTGATTGTGGAGGGATGATAAGTGAGTGAGGGGTTTCGGCTATTCGTATACTCCTTTATGATATTCTCAGTGTTTCTCGCAAGTGTTGGGGAAATTTTACAAGGTCGTAGGTAAAATGAGTAGCCACGAACGTATGGATGGACGAATGAGATGAAGAATTGTCATTAGATTCGAGGCAGACCATTCACAAGCGCCAGTGGTTACAGAGCTCAGTGTAACGCTTATTGTTACCTGCAGTTTGTGGAAACAGTTTCAGGACACTGGCTCTATATCGTGAATTCCTGGACAATGTTGACTAATATCCACAATAATGAATAAGGAGCATTATTTGCCACTTCCAGCGCAGGGCCATAGTATTGCTACAGTTTCATAGCTCTCATGTAAGCCGTATGTTGCAATCTAAACCCGAGTTTCGCAATGTAGAGTTCGCCGATGGCTTCATAAGAAAGGACTGTATGCCAAAAGACCCACTGTTTGCGTCCGCTCACTTGCTAAACGCTCCGAGTTTGTTTAGAATGCTGCAGACGACATGCGGTTTGAACCAGACTTCCGCGGAGCCCCTTGAGTTTTACAGCTGAGTCTAGATTCAGCCTGGACACTGATTCTCGGCGTACCTGTACCTGGAAAGAGTCTAGAACACGATACCCTCCCTCCCTCACCAGGGAAAAGAACCATTACAATGGTGGAGGTGCAATAGTTTGTGCAGGCGTTACGTTACGTACACCCCTGTCTGCGTTTGATAAAAGCTCTCTGACTATTATGAGGCATAGAAAGGAGCTCTATGTTCAGCTTTTCAGACGCAGTCGGTCTTCGGCTCCTGCTAATAGACGACAACTCTCGTCCACATAGGGTTCAGTTGGTCGACGATTATTAGGAAAATGAAGATATTCTGTGCATAGATCGGACATCTCTTGATCTTAACCGTATGCAGTATGTCTGGGAAGCTGTCGAGAGCGCAATTTCATCTCTTTCTCCTCTCAGAACCATCCCTGAAAACTGCCTTGCTGCAGGAATGAGGTTGACTACCACAGAAACATTTTGATCGTTCCTGTCCGGTCTGTGATGTGCCCTCACGCGGCACGAGCTGTCTGGTTTTGAGACGGGACCATATCTCACATTAGACTCATTCTCAGTTCGATATCACAATGGGGATTTTGGACATCCCTGCACTATGAACTTTACTGTTAATCTTGGTTACATTATATGAACGACTTTTGAAAGATACATCTCTTTCTTTGTTATAATTGTATATTCCCACCAAATTTCATGAAAATCTGTACATTAGTTTTTCTGAAATCCAACATAATATGCAAATTCTCCAAATTTTTCAAACGAGTGTATGTCCAAGTTACAATGAACGCAAACCTCCATCAACAGGGAACTTCCATCAACCATGTAACCCCCATCAACAGGGGCTGCTCACAGGGATCTTGCGATGCGCCATAATTATGAAACGTATAGCAGATTCTGTCTTCGTACTCTTTGAGATTTACGAACATATTAACATCTAGGTGTAAGCTGATGATTTTCTGCTAATCGCATAAAAAGTCTGTCAAGAACAGCGTATGAAACCAGACCTTAAGAAGCAGTGAATGTATTCATAAGCTGCGCAAAGGATTCACAAGTTCATCATGTCTGCATCTAAAACCAAGACACGCACATTAAATAAGAGTGAAGACATACTCGTAATCTTTATACGAAAATTTACGGCAATAGCATACAAAAACAAACAAATAAAATATTTGAATGTTTATTACATTGATGACCGACTTACTTGGCACGAACATATCTCCCAAATCAAACAACGACTGTATAAGTTGTCTAATTCATTCAACAGCTCTGCAGCATCCAAGTAGAATGATATCCTGTCAAATGCTAAGAACATAGTATTGGGAATACAGCTGAAAGATAACATTGCACGGGACCTCTGTGTGGGTTTTCCAGATTACTCTTGCTGCTCAGATCTGTACAGCGACTTTTCCTCCTAAGCACCTTTTGAGATACATACATAAGGGTGCCTTTGATTCGTTGTGGTGGAGGCTGAGCTTACAGCATTTAGAGTAACAGTTCACTACAGTATTCTAGTCGGCAAGACTAAACGTTAAAAATTCGAAAATGACTTACCGCAACGGAAATTTTGCAAACTTTCGTTTGTTTGATTCTTTCTATAAAATGAGAAATTAATAAATATATTTAAACTTGCAATACTCCTCCAGCAATTGAGTAAATCATTTCATGAAGCTCTTTACAACGATAAATAGTACCAAAATTCAGATCCACTTTTGTTAAGTCGATTATTAAAAGACTATTTTGATTGAAATATGAGTTACTGCAGGCATTCGAATTAAGATTTGGAATACTTAAAACAGTTCCAATGTACACAGGTTGAATTCTAACTATATCTGGCCAAAAAAAAGCATTGCAGGCGGATTAGCTACGTGAAATGGGATTTTCTTCTCTTTTGCATATATAAGTAAAAGCCAGTAATCGCTTAAATGTAAGCGCTGATTTCGTCGTGTGTTTCTTTCGAAAAAAAGTGCTTAGCTTCAAAAGTATTGTTATGAATAATTAACAATGCAGCTATAGAATGGTATATTGTTTTGCATTTATATGTAAATGTATGCATTCAGTAAACCAATTATCTTGAAATAAATGTAATTTTCTGGATTAAAAAAATATAATCACATTTTTCAAGGGATTGCATAGCTTGTTTTCAGATGTAAGGGGTACGAATGCTAAAAATGTTTACAGCTATTGATCTGAGTTAATTTAAAACCTTCATAAAGAGATGATCAATCAAAATTTATACACTCTTCCTACTGTGATACTTCTTTCGCAAATGAAGCAAACTCCATTGATGGAACACAGCAAAAACTTTATTTAACACGTAAAATGGCGACATGCAACCAAGAAGAGAAAAAGAATTCTAAACTATTTTTAAAATAAATATAATTACATTCTTCGAGCGTTTTAAACGTTGCCATTTAGATACCTATTAATGTTGGTATATTTAAATTGTACAAACGATTAGCAACAATATTTAAAACTAGTCTTCGTGCATTTAAAACGTTGCCATTCAGATACATATTAATGTTCGTCTATTTAAATTGTACAAAAGATTGAAAACAATATTTAAAGCTGGTACACAACAATTTGATGCAACTAGGAAAGACCTTAAATACCTGAAGAACCTCCATATTAAGCAAGGTGGAAACTAACTTCGATTAGGCAGTAGGTCATGATTCATGCCGGAGAGAGGATAGAAAATTTACTTTTTGCTACGAACGGAAAGCTTCAGTCCCGGAATGCAGACTAACTCAGAACGAACTCTCTCAGGACACAATTCCTGATCCGGCACACCGAGCACTCGTCAG
The DNA here is from genome assembly GCA_000611955.2 of Stegodyphus mimosarum. Taxonomy (NCBI): domain Eukaryota; kingdom Metazoa; phylum Arthropoda; class Arachnida; order Araneae; family Eresidae; genus Stegodyphus; species Stegodyphus mimosarum. Next base: position 111,063 of record KK120837.1, read on the forward strand.
ACACCATGACGGGGTGCAGCAACTAAGACTATGCACGGTGTTCGTGGCCGTCATGCTACCCACTCAGATGGCTAAAGCCACTACCAATCGGGACAGCATAGGCTTCATTTTCTGGCAATAGGGACCGAGTTCGTGTTATTTGGTCCCCATAGCCGCTGTTCTGGTAGTGTCCAGTGTGTACAGGCTCATGTGGGGAATCCTCATAAAGAAATAAGCACTTTCATAAAGCTTTTCGCCATACTATTTTAACCCTTTCGCCCCAGCTGGTACACGTACGTACTACTCAGATTGAAAAAAAACATTTAAAAACTTAGACCCTTAAGGCAACGAAAATAGTACCGCGCCGGACTTTGGCTTTGAATCAGACAGTGCATTATAAAAATAGTGAGATTAGTTTTGAGGTTACAATTAACTGTCGAGCACTTGCAAATGTTTGCAACTATATGTTAAGTAATTATTATAATAATGAGTGTAACTATTATAATTAATCTCAACTGAATTTTTTAGGCCTTGATTGTATATACAGCTATCACACTAAAATCTTTCTGGCACAAATATTTACCATTACAGGCATAAATTCATTTCATAGCAGAATTCTTTAACTAGAATCGAAATTATTACAACCGTATATTATGCTTACTGCGAAATATTTTGCTCCACAATCAGGGACAAAATGATTAAATCAATGGAAAAAGTACACAAATTATGTGTAATAACTAACAATAAAGCATAATCATCGGATAAATTCCTTTTACGGTAACATATAACATTTTAGTAAGTTTTTAAAAAAATCAAGCACGTTTTATGCTAAATATAGACCTAATATAATTAAAAGTTTCAGTTATTCGTTTACTGAAACTGTTAATTATATTTCTAAATGCTTTTATAATAATTGGAACTTTTAATTATTATTCTTTTTACTTTTAATAAAACAACATTTTATTTAACTCTTCCATGACAGATAATAGAAGTTATATTGTACATACATGGATGAAAGAAACCGAACTTAAGCCATATTGCTTCTTTTCTTTTTATCTGAAATCTATTAGTCTTTCTAAGAAATAATGTCGGAAGCATTTTTTTGAAAAAGATATCGTTCTGATCTTTGACGTTAAGGATAACTGAAACAGACATAAATTAGGCAGGTGCTAAATTATAATAATATAGTTAAGAGTCATACTAAACAGACTAGTAAATGTGTCTGTCGTTTTTCCTGGAAGCCTCAGCATTTCAGACAGGGCGTATCAGGAAGCGAAGTCTAACAAAGCAGATGCAAAATTATAGCCATGTGGCGGGCATTTCTTTTTAATGAACCGAAATTGTAAACCATCTGCACATGATTTGAACCCTTTTTCCTATATTTAATGTTCTAAATTCACTTCTCTGAAGTCGGACTGAAGTTAAGTTTCTTATGTCTGGAATCGAGTTTATTGATACGGACTGCTACAAGACTAGATACTTTTCTTTTAACTACAGACCGTGAGAACTGGCTGTTGGGTAGATATTTGTGGTTGACACTTATTACTTAGGTTTTTTTCTAAAGAGGCTTTCGGATTTTTATATTTCTGTTTTAGATGCCGTTGAAATATTATAACTTTTTGTATTTTTCGGAAATAATTTAATATTATCAGAAATCTAATTGCTTGAAATAATGTTGATCAATGCTACCTCGGTTAGATTTGGTTATTTGAATAGGGAATTCGAAGGCTATCTGCCTAATAGGATGGGATACTTTTACGAAGGAATTTCTAAGGGAAACTTGCTCGTTGATTATTTGCGTTTGAAAATTTAGCATGTGAATTTTATAATTTTGTGACTAATCTTGTTTATCTGAAATCAGAACAATCCTACGAAATTCATCGTGCAAGAAGACAAAATTGCGTCTGTCGCCCAGGACAAAATTGCGCCTTGGGCACCAAACAGGGGACAATACAACTTTGCTCAGTTCCGCCGCTAATTTTGGTGAAGAGCGCCCGGGGACGACAGGTCCAAGGGTCTCCCACTTCCCTTATCACCAACATCTCGAAAGACTTTCGACTCGCGGCATATTTTGAGTATCTTCATGCCGCAAAGACTTTATAGATTTACAAACATCCATGCCTTCTCCGGAATTCGAACCGGACCCTGCTGTACGGCAGTCGCAGCTACTAATCACTATACCGATTGGGCGGCATAGAGCGCTAACATTTATTCTTAAAGCTCCTTTCCTATCTTGGTGAATTGAATATTGTAAAAATATTGAGAGAAATCTTTAAGCACTGATGAGTTCTTGTGCATGAGTCTAAACACTCATGAATTCTTTGAATAACCTGCTCAATGTTAACCGTTGAGCAATAAGAGGACTTGAGAAGCAAAATCACATTTGCTGCCCGGTGTAATCTCTGTTAGTCCCTAAATTTTGCCAGCAACCGCACTGAATCGAAACAACCGCACTGTTTCTACCTACTCTGATGCCGGCTCAGACGAGAGGAAGCCTTTAATTTTCAACATCCCGCCACCTAAGGGGTAACTGGACGAACGTCCATAAATTGATCAAAGTTAGCGATGAATAATCGTCCACTACACTTAGTTCGGATGCCAGATATAGAGACACTAAGAGTTTAAGATCAAGAAATCTTGGGAGAGGGGGATTTACTATATTTTCGCCTCGAGCTGAACCCAGAATTTTCAAGCAATCATCTCTTCTGCTAATCATTATAAGACAGAAATGCTTTCAAAACACCGATCGCATTTATTTTAAGATAGAAGTATTTTCGAAACTAAAACACCGATCGCGCTTATTTTAACGATATATGACTCATTACAAAATTGCATTGGTTTTAGAGATAAAAATGCGTGCCGTGGTAATAATTCTTTAATATGAATAACTTGTCTGACATTGAAATTTAAAAAAAAGTGGTAAAAAGTAATAAAAATAAATCTTTTGTAACATGGAGTAACTTTAAAATATATTTTTTCGAGTATAAAATTAGGCAAAACAAACAACCTTGTGTTTGGCGTAGATTTCAGTTGAGATTCCATAGATTTCGAGGTCAAAGAAGTACAGGTCCCTTTTCATGAAGAACAAAGGAATCTGCCACACGTGGGTAAATGATCCAAATTGGAAGAACTTTCTCGAAAATTCCTTGGTAGGAAAATCAAGATATAAGAGAAACCCAAAATTTTAAAGTAAAACATACAGCTATGCAAAGCAAGAACCTTGCGTTTGGAGTACATTTTAGTTAAGACTCAATAGATTTTAAGGGCAAACAGGCACTGGGTTCATCTTCATCAGATTTCTTTCCTCCCGAACTGTTTTGAGTAATTTAATGTTTTACTTTGGCGTGTTTCTTTTCTCTGTTGTTCTTCAGAGTACATGGATATGGCTTGTAGATACTCTATTGCAATATTCCGCTGTCACTTTAGCACCAAAATTTCTGCAGATGTTATTTTTTCTGCCATTAACCTTTTAAAAAAGTATTTGATTTCGTCGTTTTGATGGCATTTAGACCTCTTGTCTACATTTTGTGAAACTTCGAAACAATGCCAAATCTCAAATAAACTTAATCTTTTAATGGCCAAAACGCCCGAGAGAGCCTTTCATTCAATAGTCCACGACTGCTTGGAACGGCCGATATTGCAATGTTATCATTTCTTAATTCCCCCTAATGTATGCAGTAACAAGTCGAGTTTCTCCAAATGCATTGTATCAATTTATTGCAGACAGCTTGTTCTAAAATTCTAATGGAAGCTTCTTTGTTAGGAAGTAGAAAGGATGCCATTTGAAATCTTCACATCTCTTTGTGCGTTAATGTTTGGGAAGGGGAGGAAACGAACCAGACGGGTATTGGACGGGGATGGGCGTTTTAATATTTTAAGCATACATATTAGCGGAAGCCGTTTTTTCTAAGTTCTTCTTTCTTCGTTCTTCGTTTCGTTCGTTCGCTTAATAGAGCTTCCTTGTTACTATTTGTTTATTTAAAAAATGTAAAACACATTAGAGCTATCCTAATGGAAAGAATGCCTTCAAGAAAAACTTTCAAAAGGGATGTGATTTGTATTCGAGTTGCACATCGGAAAAATCGCAAAAATAGTCATGCAGGCAACACGTTTCAAGGATCCTAGTCTGAATCGAATTATCAGTGTTCAGTATGAACTAATAACGCCATCTGTTAAAATTCTGAAATTAAATAGTTCTTGAAAATTTCATGTATTTAAAGAGTTACAAGTGTTATAATAAGGTTCAGCAATGGCGGTCTTAAACAATCCATTTAATGATGGGCCTCACTGTACTTACAATTATTTGAAAATTTTTCAGAATCCTTTAATTTTAGAGTTGCAGCTGTTAGAGTTCGTCAGGCTATAGTTGCAAGTGGAATATTACATGCAAAATGTTCTCTTGGTTTCTTCTTTTCAATTGTTTTCTTTCCATATTATTTTTACGAAGATAAAGTGGCATTTTGTTTCTCCTTTCCTCAGTTGCAGTTTTAAATTCCTTGGACGTCTGTGTTTCCATTAATATCGTTTGCGTTATCGTTATCATTACTATACGTTATTACTGTTGCGAGCTGAAAACAAAAAGTATGAATGAAAAAAAAGTTGTTATAAAAAATTGTTTTTAATTATTCATTTTTTACATTTTATTCAGCATTTAAATTTACAAATTTTTCTTCAAAATTGTTATGCAAGTTTTTCAAACGTAGATATGGTATTAATTAAAAGTAAAGTTTTACTTTAACTTCAACAAACCAGTTCCGATTTCCGTTTACCTATCCTACGGTCCTTCACTCCTAAGCCTTCTCATTCTTCCCAGAAATGCAGACTAACTTATCAGCGAAAACGGAACTGCAAATTGAGAAACAGAAGGTTGTTTTATTTTTCGTTTCTGCCATTAGTGTAACTATTTATTAGAAAATCAAAACGCAATGTAAAGAATGATCAATGATTCTGAACCAATATTTAGAGGTAAGAAGATTATTTGACTTCATCAATTGTACTTCATTTGTACCAAACTTCAGAACTCTTGACTCTTTCCAACTGTGGTTGACTTCAGAGAATCAGTTTCATTTTTATCTAAAGATTTACATTCCGTATATTATATACATCCTTCAGAAACGATTGCTTTCTTCTATTACATGTAGTAATCACTTAATCCAGCTTGCTCAATCTATGGTCCGTGACCACAAGTGGTCGTCGCAGCTTGCCTTTGGAGGTCCTTCTTCCAGGAACGTTCTGTTAATTTTAAACGGATTTAAGGAAGATTTTACGTCATTTCTTAGTGATGATATGTGATTAAGTACATAGGTATATTTTACAAATGTATTTTCAAAACTAAACGAACTAATTCTTCAACTGTCAGGTAATTATTAGTTCTCAGTGTCCACTACAATATGAAGGGTTTGAGAAGACAGTTTTCCGATTAATTGTGTAAAAGAGAAATATTTCATTTTGCTCTAGAATCGCTTTTAGTAGAAATTGAAAATGATTTGGAAAAGAATTATGCAATGCAATATATGCCTTTCGCACATTTTTAGACGATTTTCATTGTATTTACAAAAATTTTTTTACCCCCAATTTTTTTATTTTAAATGTTCCATTTAATAACCTTTATTCTTCACTATCTTTCTGCACGGTAATTTCCAACGCAACAAAGATTATTTTAGTAGAGGAAGAGGTGTTTCATCCCATTTCTCTTGAACAGCTTTCCAAAGTCCAAGGAGGGTTGTAGGTCGAGGGTTGTAGGCTATAATGCGCTTTTTAAAAGTTCAAAAACGCCAAAATTTGTGGATGATACATTAGAAGATTATGGCCTCTATACACGTTTCTTGTTGAAATTAACAGTGGATTTTGACATGCGGCTGCTTGCTTTGTCTTGATGCAGTTGTACTGACTGATGGCACTGACGGTAAAGAGAAGGTATTTCATATTTGAAAACTGGGATGCGGAAATAAAAAATGTGAAAAAAAAATATGTGGAAATGACCCTAACAGTTTTCTGACTCTCTTTAATTTTCATTTGCCGTTATATCAAAAACCAGCAACAATCATAAATCCATTGAAAAACTTTCTTTCGTCTGCAAAGTTCTTACCTTTGCAACATTCGAAACATTCCGTTTTTTCCTTGGATATGTATTTTGAAAAATGCTTTTTCTTGAAAACAGGCTTTGATGTTTGATTTCGCTCTTGTTGAAAGTATTACCTATCGTAGATTTATATATCGAAAAGTCATGGCTTTCACAGCATTTTATAATAAGTAAATACGAATAATTTTCTTCGTAAAGAACACAAACATAGCCTTCCGTACAATGCTACTTTAGAAGCGCTATTTTGCATGAAAACAAAATTGTCAAATAGCAGACCATAATTTATACTTTCAGAAATATAGTTTCAGTTAAAACATTTTTCAATCAGGCGATTTTTTTTATTGCAAAGCAAAGTCATCTAAAAAATGTGCGAAAAAACAATCTCTGGTTATTCGCATCTCGAAATTAAGGTAGCAGTTTGAAATTTATTTTTCTAGTGGTGAACGTAACAAATTTCCTGATTTCGTGATCTTTTATGTTCGATATGGAAAATGACAAACTCTCATGACAATGAATGAAATAGAACAGTTGTAAGGTTTTAGTTAAACTAATAAAGTTTTATTTTAATTTAAATCTTTCTATCTTTTCTCAGTTTCAACTTCCCGTCAGAAGAAGCGCGCGTTTTCAGCTTATGCTAATTTGAAGTACAGCCAAGTACTATTTAAACCAGAGGTAGAAATCTCTCAGTGTGAGAGAGCTTTTAGTCTCAGATCACGGTCATTCTGTTCGACGTTCGCCTGACCAGCTAGCAGCTAAAATTATAAGCCATAGTGCTTACTACGTGATTGCATATTGAAATAAATTGAAGTGCGCTAGTATTAGTATTTCTTGCTACGCATTAGTATTCTTGCTACGCTAGTTAGAGGCCAACTCCGCGATTTGCTCTGTGAGCAAAGTTTAATTAAATTTATATTTAGCTTAGTTTAAATTTATCTGATTGTTAAGTTAGGCCCAAGTGTGGTCTTTTACTTTCTGTATCCCTCCCGAGTTGGGAAGTGTGTAAATAATATTGATTTAATAAAAGAGGATTTTAAATCCCTTTCAAATGCAGTTATTCTTCAGCACAGTATTTACATCAGAACACCGCTCATTTCAGCTCCCTGTTCCAGATCAGGACTTTAAGAAGTACTTCACAATGTTTGCCAAAAATACTCACAGAACACGCAGTCCTGACACAGTCATCTGAGCACTCGAATAATGTTGGATTTAAAATAAATCTTCACGCATAAGGTTTGAATTAATTTTTAGACATCGTTGTCAGTGAAAACGGAATATAATGAATGATCTGTACAATAGTGCTTTAAAAATTATAATTCAGTTTGCTTCTACGTGTCTACGTGAGAAAGGATTTCCGTCATTAATAACAATCACTAGCAATAATATTCACTAGTAATAATTTCATTATTACTAATAATATAATAATCAAATAAAATTATAGTGCAGAAGTTGACTTGACGTATGCCTTGATCTCACACTTAAAACTTACTGGCATACATACAAGCATAACACGTTTGTGAAAGAATGTGTAAGCTCATGCATTTCATTAATGTGAGAAACAATATTTATTTAATTGTTAGTTAATGAGATTGTTCAATTCTTATTAGCCTTAAGTTATTGAAAACGAATGCAAATTTCCTTTTATTAACTTAACCACTTAAAACCAATAACACGAATATAAAATTAAATGTGTTGTAACTAATCGTATTTTCAAAATATAACTATACTTGTGCTATACATGTGCTAAACAAATTGCGTCCAAAAGAGTCAAGAATAAGATGGTCCGCAGAATATTCTAATTTATAAAAGTGATCCGCACTCGAAAAAAGGTTGAGAAACGTAGGATTAATCTATTAAATGGCACACTCACTCGCAACTTAGAATTTCGAGTCTTCCTAGCTTTTTGTATTCGTAGCAATAATGGCAATAAAACAGAATGCAAAGTCCAGTTGGCAAAGTTGATGGAACTTTCCCTGGATGTGGATGTAATTTGTACAACAGAAATCAATCAGGAAATACATCATCTGCTACCTTTCTCTTAACTTGTTTCTAGATCCAGTCGTAAAAAAAAGTTGAGAAGATATTTTCTTTTGGACCCTCAGTTAAAACAACAAGAAACAGAATACACATGAATCTTCCTGATGCTATTGTAAGAGTCGGAGCCAAAAAAAAAAAAACCCTTGCTTGGCTTCAAAAACGTATAAAAAAACCTATATCTGTCTTGAAAAAAGGATTGAAAAAACACGCGACAGCATTTATGTGACAGATTCCATTCGTTTCTGAAGGGGTGACAGTGATGTGACCTACATTCGAGTTTTGTTGTGTGTTAAGATGTGAGCATAACAAATGCATTTAAATATTTTGGCCTTTATTCTTATTTTGACGAGTACCATTTGAATGCAAATAAAAAATTAAGTTGGAAGCCCTGCAGCAGATCTCAACTAAGTTAGCTGAAATATTCGCGAGTGAGATTTTATTTAACATCCCCAAGGTTAGTCGTTGAGACAAATTGCCCAGAAGGTGACAGTCACCAGTGACAATTTGCTTAGGAATGCTTCCAAGATACTGTCGTACTAGTTACTGAGATTAGCTGTTAATGTAAACATTTGGGTAAAGGTGTCAATCCTCTAACTACATACGTTTAGTTTGTAACAATCTTTTAGTTTGTATAGAGCAGATACAACTTATTAGTAAAGTTTATAGCTATAGTTAATTTTATAACTACGCTATTATACGAGGCGTGAAGTTCAAATCCTGGAATACACCGTTAGAACTATGAGTTACAGTGGGTTACCGGTGAAAATATCGCGTATGAAAACAAAACAAGGCGAAAAACTCGTTGTACAAAGCATCGTGGGAGAAAGTAAGGAGAAAACATTTCAGTTCTAAAGCATCCTAGTATAAAACATCGTTGTCGAAAACGAAGTGGTTCAAAACCTTCTCTTTAAAAGCACCGTCGTTGAAAATATCGTGGTAAGAATAAAGCACTAACAAATTATAACAACGCAGATATGCGATGACGATAATATCGCAGATATAATATCGATAAGATAATATCGCGTTTCCATTACTAATAATAATATAAATAATATCGTGTTTTTCAGGATTTAAAAGTAGTAAGTTCATATTTGCATAATGATGTGTGAGCTCAGGAAGGAATGAGGTATATTTTTACTTTTTTTTTTAACTAATAATATTTTTCTGAAAAAGTAAGAAAGAAACTTAAGTATTCAAAAATTGAAAATGAGTAGAAAATTATTGCTATTTATAGGATTTAACATAATTTTATAATCTGATAATTAATTAAGCAGTTTTAATTACTCATCGTCATTTTTCCAATCTTTCTTAGACTATATTTGTCATGGAAAAATACCAATAAAACTTTATAGAAAAGATGACTAATCATCTTTATTAAGTAACTATAATAAGTTTAAAATTCTATTAACTGCTATACCTAGCTTTATTTTTCTACTCATTTTATGTTTTTGAATGCTTAAGTTTCCTTGTTATTTTTCAGCGAAGATTCGTTATTTAATTAAAAAATATGAACTATAAAAGTAAAATTATTTCCGATTCTTTCTTGCACTCACAGATTATTATGCGAAAATGAGAATTTTTAGAGACTGAAGAAGCATTGTCTGTTGATTTCGTTATGAGATGATTTGTAGGGGTTTTATTTTCGACGAGGATGGTTTTAAACTGGAAGATTTTTGAATCTCTTTATTTTCGACGCCTATGCTTTGTACCACCATGTTTCGACGATGATGTTTTTTTATAACTGAGATGTTTTCTCCTTGCTTTCTTTTCTCTCACGATGTTTTGTACTGCGACGTTTACTCCTTAACTTGTTTTTTCCGTGACGTTTTCGTCCGCGATATATTTGTCTCCATGTTTCCGGTGAACATTATATTACTGTACCCTGCTGCCTCCCCCCGGGGGTTGACTCAGGAGAATTCCTGGGAAGTACTGGCTAGGATCTGTACTTAGACAGTCTCAACCACGGGGGCATATAAGTTGTCTTCACAGGACTAGAGCCCGAGTTTATTCTCAGGTTGGTTCAGGCTTGGCAGGGACCGTACTGGTACTGTCGTGTCTGTTCCTTTGTCTGCGGTGGAGCTAGATCGGAGATCACCGACCTTATCGTCGGGGATTTGACCCTCATAGTTTCGATAAGGGGACTGCTTGTCCCATTGCCTTTCATAGGGCCGGGCCGGGACTGTGGGGTCTGCGTCGCCGATGAGGTGGTCTCAGGAGCTTGGACAGCTCAGCCCGAAAGGTAGACCCAGGACGGGGGTCCAACTCTTGCGTTATGTACACTGCTGCCCTCAAATTACTCTCCTTATGCATTTACATTCTGATTTAAATGGCTTTCCTGCTTCCGTAAGCAGATGTGAAATTAAATTTTCAAAATAATATTAGCTTCTTGCTTGCATCGTGTTCTGTTGGGTATAATTTGTATTACAATATCTTTGCCTCTCCAATATAACTTTCAGTTTGCGAAATGGAGAGAAACTTCAGATGGAAATTCAGTTCAAAGTTAAATTAGTTAGCCTAAATCGGTTGAAAATGCAGAAAGATCAAACGGTATAAATGGGTTTTGTCCAGAAAGGTGTCTCACAAGGAACCCTTTGCGACTGTGATTGTGTGTGTGCATGAGACACGAACTTTTCAACATTTCTCATGACCAATTTTAAAATTAAGTTCGTTTATTAATTTGTAATTCCTATAGATTAATTTGTAACTGGTAATCAACCAAACACTTAGACGTTTGTTGGGTTATACACTGCATCTGGCATTCCGGAAATATTAACATCCGTCATTGTTGCTTTTTACCCCAAGTGACTGAGTGGAAGATAATTTAAAATTGATAGTTATATCTGAATTCTAATAATGAAAATAAGAGCTGTCTTCCCTTGCAAAGCTCTTAACGAAGTTGCCTTTAGACCAACAGGTCAAACGTGCTGCGCCGTAATCAAACAAACACATAGCAAAATTTTCTGCTGCTGATGAAGGAGGACCCGTTTTGCCCTCGAAATCGATTGGGATTTTACAACATTTACGTCGAATACAAAGCTGTTGATTTGCCTGCTCTATTTTCCACGTCGGCGTGATTCTCTTGAGTCTTGAAACAGTATTGCTTTTGCATGCTTTCTTCTGGAGTCATTTGTAGCTTGTTGCTGATCTTTGAACATTATATCTTTCTCAAATACCTTCCACGTTTACATAATATTTTCGCTGTATGTCATTTACAACAGCTCTAGTTTTTCAATAGCGCCTTTGGCATTTCCAAACAAATTTGCTGTTAATATAGTGCTCTAAATTTCGCCAACGTTTACATGATAATATTAATTTTCTGCTCAATGATTAATAAACCTTCCTCTACGAATGGGAAATTTTGCTCAAGTATTAGCTCAGACAAGTTAAAACACAGCTATATAATATTTACAGGAGTTTGTTCCAGTTACATCATGGATTGCATTAAGATGCCATTCCACAAATTAAATTGCCGTATTTTGTAAGATGCGTTAGTTTTTTCATGTTAAAATATCTAATGTGAGCACCACGTGATTTTGTTGCACGGCCTATTAAATTATACATATTTTTGCTGCATTTCATTTAAATGTATTTTCTCGAATTTCATTAAAGATATAGTTCTCATTCAATTAATTCAGTTCTCACTTTGTGGGAAGGCAAAAATATATAAAAACTCAAAACGTTTTCATTAAAAATTGCAAAATACAGAAAAAAATAAAACACCAAATACAGTTCAAATTTTGCGTTTCTACGCAAAAAAAGACAATTCGGCCAGCGGGCAGGAAAATAGACTTTTGGGTGCACAAAGTTGAAAGTTTACGTTTGGTTACACTCTGCAAAAAGACACTTAAGTTGACGCACACAATGATTTAATTCACTAAGAGCTTCAAATGTAAACAAACAGCTGCCATATTAGGCCTAGTGACACTTTTGAATTGTTAATAAAGCTAAAAGTATTGCATACAAGCTAACTAAACGCATAAAAACCTTAACCGGAACATAAGAACAACATAATTCAGTCCCTTTCCAAGAAATAATGCACAATTTATCAAGGTTTAAGTATGAAAAAGCTGGGCTTACCGAGCCGAGTAATAGAGTGGGTATATATATATATATATATATAAAGTTAGAGTTGATTTGGGTAAAAGAAATCCTGATCATTCTGAGGAAAACCTGAAGGGAGAAAAATACAGGTGTTAAATATTAAAGCTGACAAAATATCAAGTTAAACTTTTTGTACGGGAATATGAAACTAGTCAGAACAATAGTGTAATTTTAAATTAAAATTGAAATTAAAATTAACTACAAAAGTACTAGAGAAAACACAAGAAGCGATGTAAATAGAAATATGAAAAAGGTAAAAATCAAAATATTAAACTCCCTTATTTACTATTTATACGTTTTTTGCAGCCGATTGCAACCAAAAAGGGAAGTACACAATTACATGTTGTAGCAATCCCATATACGAAATTTCAACGTTCTGAGGCTAGTCTTTTTTGAGTTATGCTGGATAAATACGTACCCACGTACGTAAAGATGTCACGAGAAAATCTCATTTGAATCCATTTTAAATCCATTTTACAATCCATTTTGGAAAAAAAGTCTTTTATTCTGTCCGTAAGTGCAGATGTCTGGCTAAAACATCGTTCAAATGGATTCGATAGCGGTCAAAATGGATATTTTCGTTGAAATATGATACCCGAAATTTTTGCATGATTACAATACTTTCTTTACTTCGTACAAAAATGTAAAAACGTTTTCTCAGTTTGAACAGCATTTTAAGTATTTTCGTAGGCAGAAGACACGAGAAATCAAGTGTATCCTTATTGAGATTCAAACCACGAATCTTCCAGTTTTAGTTGGTCTTATTAATCGCTTACGCCACAACAGCACACACGGAAGAGTGCGATAATTCACATATTCTTGTCCATACTAATGAGGATTAGAGTAGGCATGTTCTTCCGGACAACTGTTACCTCTATCTACTACCCATTCTGAACGATTATGAATATGTAAGCGTTCAAAAATATCATTTCTTCAGTGGCTCACTTCTTGTGAATACGGGTTGGAATCCCGAGGTACCCTAGCCCTTCAGGGGATCCTTCTTGGTAAGAATGGTGTCACGATTTTGGAGCCCCAGTGATCTATCTTCTTTTCCGTCTCCCCTCCTATCAGCTAAAGCTTTTCCCTTCCTTTCTCCCTTGTAGAATTCCTCCTTGGAGGTTGGGGCTCGTCATTAGAAACTGGTACATCTCTTGTTTCTAGTTTTCGAGTGGCGAGAAATCTGCCTACGTGTTTACTGTGCCTGCATGTTGCTGAAAGGAGGATCCTTGTAGTTGAGGGGCGAGGTACTGTCCCCAACGCACATGAAAGTTGAGGAAGTTCTAGAGATTCCTCAACATCTCTTTCCCCATAAAACCAAAATGTAGCATCGGAACAACAAAATCAAGCATAATGTCCACTCTGATTTCATGGAACTGTCACGGATTCCACCAAAATTAACATCAAACATATGATCGATGTGTGTCACCCCGTGTCCTTTGCAGTAGAGGAAATTAACTTGAAATCAAAGCAACAGATTAAGCTCCGGAAGTTTACTTTCAACAGAAAAGATAATCTTAATAATGATAGTATTAGTGGAGGTGTGGGTATCCTAACCTTACTTGATCATCCGTCGAGCCCAATCTTGCTATCAACAAGCCTGTTGCCATTAGAATACATATCCGAGGTTTCAGTTTGTTCTGTCTACTTGCCTCCAAATCACTACATCGACCAACGAGATTTACATGATTTGATAGAACAGCCGCCTAAACCCTTCATCATCAAAGAAGACTCTAACCACCATAATCCACTCTGGGGAAGTACAGACACCAATCCTCGAAGCATACAGATAGAGAAAATGATGGAAGAAATACAGATAGAGAAAACGATGGAAGAAATACAGATACAGAAAATGATGGAAGAAATACAGATAGAGAAAATGATGGAAGAAATACAGATAGAGAAAATGATGGTGGCTTTTGTCTCCTCAATAATGGACAGGATACCTACTTTCATGAGCCGACTAGGACCTTTCATGCTCTTGATCTTGCCAACTGTTAGCCTCTCTTTTGCCATATTGCACATTTAGTGCTATAAATGATCCTTAAAATAGTGATCATATCCACATCTTTGTATCTTTTGAATGAAAAGCAGTAAATCCCAAGTCAAGAGCACCTCGTTTTATACTTTATAGGGCAGACTGGGAACTCATCTTTCGCAGAGCTTACAGAAGAAACGGTAATAGATGTGCCTATCGATTAAGAAGTAAGTGTCATTACGGATACAATTATGCATTCAGCTACTATCTCTATACCAGTAACATCAATAAAGCAAAAAGAAAAACTAAAAACCATGGTGGCATGGTGAATGCAAAGAACTAAGACAAGAGAGAAAAGTGTGGGGATATTTTCGTAGCCATCCAACACTGTCAAACCTCATTGCCTTTAAGAAAGCAAAAATTTATGCAAGAAACATAAGGCGGAAGAATCAGAAAGATTCATGGATACCGTATGTGTCATCAACAACATCCTCTACGCCAAGTCGAAGATTATAGGAAAGAGTTAAAAAAGCATGCGGACTGCACAAAGACCACTCATTTCCCTTTTTGGAAAAAGATGGTCGAGCAATGAACACAACAGAAGAAATTGCGAATACAATTGGTGAGAGTTTTGCTGCCATTTATACTGGTCGCCAGTATTTCCGTCGGGCTACCTATCCGCCGGTATTTCTTTCCGTCGAACTACGGCTCTGAGGAAGCTCCCATTACATTTAACTCTACTACCAAATCTGAGTCATATAATAGCGAATTTTTCTTGTTTGAGCTAAGTACAGAATTGAAGCAGCCCCACATATCAAGCGCGGGTCCGGATGGTGTCAGTTATGATATGTTGAAATATCTGTCCTATAAGTCATTGACTGCCCTTCTCACCCTTTGCAATCGAGTGTGGAAGGAGCATTCCTTTGCCAGTGCATGGCAAAGAGCTGTTGTCATCCCCATAGCTAAACCAGGAAAAGACCCGAAGAATCCAAGTACTGGCCAATCTCTCTTACAAGTTGCCTTTGCAAATTATTTGAAAAAATTGTAAACCTCCGCCTAGTCTATTATTTAGAAAATACAAAGTAATCTCACTAAAGGTATTTGCTCAAAGATAGAACAACTACGGATAATATGCTCCTTTCGGAAAAGCCTTTGTCAAAAAGAACCATTTAGCGCCAATATTTTTTGATATTCAAAACGCTTATGACAAGGCATGGAGATATGGTATATTGTGTGATCTTTACAACAGTGTCTTCCGCTGCAACCTGCTAATTTTCATAAGGAATTTCTTGAAGGCTAGGTTTTTTCAATTAAGAATTGGCTCAGTGTTATCAGATGTGTTTGCCATGAAGAAGATGTGCCTCAAGGCTGCGTTCTTAGTGTTACTCTTTTTAGCTTAAAAATAAACTCTGTTTTAAAAGAACTTCCTCCTTCTATTTCAGGTTTACTACATATTGATGACCTGCAGGCAAGTTTGTAGAGTCATTAGGCATTTTAGAAGCAGGAGAGATAGAAAATGAGCAATGCCTTCGCTGGGACTCGAACCACGGACCTCCGGAATACGCGCTCAGCATGCTGACCACTACACTATGAAGGCATGCGAAGAAGGTGGAAGAAATACCTTATATACTCCCTCTTTTAAAGGGCGACTGGGGTTCAGGGGACCCAGTCGCCGAATCCCGGTGGATTACCATCCACCACCTTATTAGTTCGGGCGTGATTTGTAGAACTATTAGGTATTTTAGAAGCAGGAGAGATGCAAAATAAGCAATGTGAAGATGAAAGTGATCTATGCTTACTCATATAGCATTATTAGTCGAACACAAACTAGGAGAGACCTAAGATGCGATCTATTATCTATCGGTATTGATATTCATCCTTCAAATGTACGGTGTAGACTTGTCGAAAAGCGAGAAAGCTAATTAGAAAGCAACTTTTGACACACAAGTAAAAACGAGTAAAACATGGGCTAAAAAATACAAATTTTTGATCCTAAATGACTTGACAGGAAAAATATAATTTTAGCGATCAGATTTATTTATTTGTTTATGGTTTCACATCTAACCTTGTTTGACGAAGCAAGGGTGAATCAATAAAATCACAACATATTCAACAAGCCGTAAAATCCCTCAAAAATAAATATTTTATGGTTGTTCACTACAGGTGGCCTTGGAACTGTAGTTCCTTTGACTTAATGATGAATCAATTGAAGTATATAAAAATTTTAAAACGTAGGCTTATGCTGTTCTTGAAAATCTCACCAGAGGCATTTCAACAGGACTTGGCTCCATGCCGGAATTCGAAATCTGTTAGAAAGTTCATGTTGGAAAATAAATCATTACGCTGTATTGGTCTAGAAATTCACCAGACTTAAAATCGAAAACTTGTGGCACATTCTAAAGAACATCTTAGCAAAATGGATTGTACGACAAATGAGAGCATTAAGATTGCTATAATGGTGTGGTTGCATGTTAGAGAAGTGAAACATCCATGCGTAGCAAGAACAGTAACGTCATTGCTCAAGCACATGCTAAAAGCCATTTCTGCTAAAAGAGGAAATATTTCCTATTAATTTAATTACTATCGCTATTTAAAGGTATGTTCATAAATTATCAAAATGTCACTTTGTCCCAATTAATTTGCACACTGTAGTAATTGCTGCTTACCTTACAGTTGAAATACTTTTGATGTTACACCGTTTGAAACTTGTAGATCTATATTTGCCTATGAAAATCTATAAACTTCTTTAAAGTCTGAAACAATTATATATATGTGTAAGATGTAGTCATTATATGTAAGATGTAGTCATTATAAGTCATTATATGTCGACCAAAGTCTATTGTCAGTTGGTTCCAATTAAAATTATTAATCTTAATTGGAACCAACTGACAATAGACTTTGAAATTTAATTTAACACATCCCTTCTTCAAGAACACGCTTTATACGATTTTGCGTCATTCTGCAGCATATTACGTCACTTTTTTTCTGAAATTTCTCTGCACTGCAGCATCTTTAGCCCAGTCGCCGGTTAGGATCCATACAGACGTTTCGGCTATAAGTGCGACTGAAGGTAACAGGCGTTGTTTTTCTCGCCTGCTGCGGCTTGAGTAAATCACGTTTCTAGCTTCGCTTTCCTTCTCTATTCTTCTTCCTCCTATTTAACCTGCAAGCTTCGCTTATGGAATTTGTGAGGCGCTTTTACCATTCCTAGTGTTGTAGTAGTTTTAAGCAAAAATGTATTCCTAAGTATAATTGTTCCTATAGAAATTAAAAATGATGTTTTAACCATCAAGCCACTCGTCATCTAAGCACCACTCGTCGTTTAAGAAACAGTCTTCTAGGCATGACTAAAGAGCGAGTTGGTTTTATCTTCAGCAAAAATCTCAGTACATACGCACATACATATATATGACATCTATATGTAGCTATACTGCGGTTATGGAAGCGAAAAATTTCAGCGAATGCTCTAGGCAGACATTATTTTGTAAGTGATGTGAACATCTTATGGCATAGCAAGATTGTTTTAAGTTCATATTCTACTGAAAGATTTAAGTTTAAACTAAAATAATTTTTTTTCATTTGTTGACATTTATGTTTGAAATACATTTGTTTATAAGTGATATACAATTAAAATCGCAAAATCTAGAATTTTCTGACAGTATTAGACTCTTAAGCAGACAACTTTTAACAGACTATCTCTTTCAGCTTTCTTTTAAAGGTATATTTTGTTGGATTTGACATATTTATCAGCAATATGCGTCGTGACCTATTTGCTACTAAAATAAAGAAGAGTGTGGAATGAGTGTTATCAAAAACACATCGTAGCCTCTTTCACTGATTCATTCAAAGCTTCAAATGAAAAACTTCCGACTTCCTTTCCAAAGTGAATAAAACGGAACGAAGAAATGTCTTACACTATAAATCCTTTGAATGAAAAAATCAGCAGTTTATCTTTTCCAATTTATTCGCTTAGTTCTCATCCATCTCCGGGAAATTTTATCTTTCTGCGGGTCAGGGTTTTGGCAGTTTACACGTCCCTCGGCCTATTTTGTTTAAGATGGATTTCTACTGCCAGTGCAATAACTCAATGTCTTCAGCAGCCAAAAACAGTTTTCAACTTGATAGATCTTCGTTTTGCTAACATGAAAATAAATTCGTTCTAAATTTACATTTCGAGCGAAATACCAAAGTAAATTCTTTTATCATTTGTAATAATGCTATGAAATTTTCAAGCCATCGAAACAGAATCAGTTTGTATGAATCAGAAGTTAACATTTTATAGAAATTCTATCCAAATATGTTTTATGTAATGTACAAATATGACATTACTTGCGTATTCCTGTATAAAAATAAGAAGTGCATTTATTAGCGAAGGCGCGATATATGTTTACTAATTTATACATCATAAATTAAAACCATAAAATTTTGCATTGTTTGATCATATAAGTAGTGTGAAACGGACAGTTCAGGGCCAGGAGGCGGATTGCGGATGAGCCCGGAAGC
>KK120839.1:7112-76098 GCA_000611955.2 Stegodyphus mimosarum
AACCCCTGGCCGGAAACACTGCAGGGGTCCCTGTCTTCCTATGTATTCTTTGACTGTAATTTTCATACTGCAAAGGAATCTCTCAGAAGAAATCTGCTTGGATTTTTCAGTTTTTGGCAGTGTAATTAAAAATAAAGGTAGTTTAACTACCTCTCCCTGCCTCCTCCTAGTCATTTGCTTTATTTCCTCTACCTCATATTCCAATCCTTCTAAATTTTCCAGTATTTCTTCTATTTCATTATCATCTGATAGGCCTCTAATAACTACTTTCAATGTTTTGTCCTGAGGTAATTGGTATGAATGATGCTCGACGTCGAGCTCCTTTAAAAGTCGAATAATTCCCCTGTAACTCTCTGCATTACCTGGGAATATTTTGATAAACCCTGGGATAGTTTGACCGTAAAATCCTAACTGCTTTGTTTCATAAATTTTTTCAAATCACTGAACTTGTATTTATTAGCCTTAAGTGTTATTCGTATTTCAATGAATCGATTAAATACGAATTTATTTAGGAAGGTGAGCTTAACACCTTTTCAGTGGAATTTGTTTTTTAAAAAACTTATTTTAAAAAATGTGCTGTTTATTTTCCTTTGATTTTTGGACACGTTGAACTTTAATCCTTTCGACTCCTTTTAAAAAAGGAATTTTGGAAAAATAATAATATTTTGTATTTTTTTTAAATTTTTTAAATGAAGCTTCCGAATACACTTCTCACATCTCAGATATTTTAAAATGTAGTTTTGGCAACAATTTTTCTTTCTTATAGTTGTTGATAGTTTTTTGATAAAATTGCATCATTTTGAATAGTTTTATTCTTTTAAAAATTTCGGTTTGGCAACAATTTTTCATCGTATTTCTTATGTTACTGTTTTTAAGAGACTGAAAAGTTTAAGAAATTAAAAAGTTGTTTCGTTTTGCAACGGTAAATTGTTTAATTACTTTATTAGGATAATTAACATTTGTATCAAGGGATATTGCTTATTTCATTGTAATATTATGTTTTAATTATATATAATTTTAATTATAAAAAAGTTTTGCATGATATTTTTTAATCTGTTTAAGTTCTTATTCTGTTTATACCATTTGAGTTCTTAAGATTTTTCAAAGGGAAGTTCGTTAATTTATTTATTAGGATAATTAATATTTGTATTAAGGGATATTGCTTATTTCGTTGTATGCTTTTTATATGTAATGCATTTTTAACTGAATTTTTTTCCGTTGTTTTTTCCGTTCCTTTTTCGATAAAATTGTTCTGGAGAGTAAAATTCTGTGCAGTTATCAAATTTAATGTGTGGTGTTCTCTTTAGGCATTTTTCTGGTACACTTAAAAGCCAGACGAAGGCTGGCCGCGCAGCGGCTAGTAATTAATAATAAAGCAAAGTGCAGGCACCGGTATATCGTACAAAACTATGATTGGAAAACTGAGACCATGAGTTCAGCCACATTCGGCTATCTGGGAATGCGTACAAGTTATGAGTGCACGTGTCCCCCAAAAGCCGAACGTAGCTGAACGCAAGCTACTCACACGCATTTGTAATTTAAGTAGTGTGTGTGTCAGCTCGCTGTGAGTAATCTAACAACACTGAATAAATTATCGTTAATTACTTAGCAGTAAGCATTTCATTTTTTTCTTCGTCGATATGTTATTTTATTATAATATATTATTATTTGCCAATATATTGGCCGGGCCGCAAAAATATTTGTTGTGGGCCGCATGCGGCCCGCGGGCCGCGAGTTTGACATCCTTGATCTAGAGCCTCGAGCATTATTTGCTTTAATTTGAAAAGGACCTGCGTAATCCAATCCAGCGCAAAAACGTAGGAGCAGGGGAAACGCGACTAGATGGCAAATCGCTCATTGATTAGTCACAGATACTCTACTTCTGCATCATTTTATACATTTTCTAACTAAATCTCTGATAACAGATCTAGCACCTATAATCCAATATTGTTCTTGAATACAAGATTGCATGAGTTGTGAGACTGCATGCAAAGGTATTTCATGGTAATGTCAAACATTGAGATGAGTCAAAATACGCTTTTTGGCAGAAAAATGGGATGCCTAATGCCATGTGCAAGGTCTGCATGTCGCAAGCGACCGCCCACCCTGAGAATACCTGTGTTGTGTCGATAGCTCAATGATCACCACAGTTTATAATAAGTACGCTGGTTCGTTACTTTATTAATACACATATTTAAATTACAATTACTGCTCATTAACTCATGGCTGTGATCAGCCCTCACACACCGTCGATGGCAATTCTCAAACTCGTCTGATCATGACATTACAGATGCGCATGTGCAGATTACATTACAGATGCGCAGGCGCGAACTATGCGCGGGCGCGAACATGCCGTTCGGCGTTGCAATGCGTAGCATTCAACTATTGTAATTAAGATATATTATAAAGAACTTTAAACAAATATATAACAAACAATTTTGGACAAGTATTACTACATAAAATCACATTAATCATTAAGAGGTAAAATACATAATTTTAAATTTTTTAAACAATAAAATAAACAGATTCTACCATAAACTTCACTATGATAATGAATGCCATACACACATAGTAACTACATAATAATAATAATTACATAAAAAAATAAAATTACTTAACAATAGGTAAAATACAAATCTTTGAAATGGGTCTTTTGTAAACTCCAGATTGAGTTTTGACCACTCTGACCCGATTGTCTTCACCAAAATAAAGCTCTATTATTCTGCCTAATACCCATTTTTGAGGCGGTAGATTTTCATCTTTCAGAAGTACTAACTCGTTTATTTTTACATTATCCTTTTCTACCATCCACTTGGACCTCTGTTGCAAATTATTCAGATATTGTATATGCCATTTCTTCCAAAACGCTTGAATTAATTTTGTCAGTCTTTTCCAATTAGATAATCGAATCGATTATCATCTTCAGTTAAACTTGGCTCTATAATAGTATTTAAGGGTCTGCCGATTAAAAAATGGGCAGGTATTAATACATCATAGACATCAGTATCGGACGACAGAGGTACAAGCGGTCTTGAATTTAGAATTCCTTCTATTTGGGTAACGGCTGTTAGGAATTCTTCATAACTCAATCTGGAATTACCCAAAACTCTCTTAAAACGATATTTAAACGCCTTAACTCCACTTTCCCAGAGACCACCAAAGTTAGGTGCTCTCAGTGGAAGATTCCACATAATTCCCTCAGTTGACATATAACTAGCAAGACCATTGTCTGGTTTTAAAACTAAATTGCGTAACCTAGAAATCTCCTTATTTGCTCCGATGAAATTTGTGGCATTGTCAGAAAATAGTTTTGAACATAAGCCTCTACGAGCCACAAATCTCTTTAAACACGCTACAAAGGCCTCTGATGTTAAATCGGTGACAATTTCGAGAAGAACGGCTTTCGTGACAAAGCATATAAAAATGCATACATATAATTTATGGTAAATTCCCTTTCTTTGATGTTTATACTTAACAAGGAATGGGCCACAAAAATCCACACCTGAGCAGTTAAATGGGAAGTCAGGTGTCACCCTTTCTTTTGGTAAGTCACCCATTAATTGTTCATCTCTAATGGGCTTAGCTCTAAAACACTTAATGCAATCGTGCGCAACCTTTCTACAAGTAGCCTTACCCTGAACTGGCTAAAACTTTTGTCTCACATAATGAAGCAAAGCAGTAGGACCTAAATGAAAATATCGTTTGTGATAGAATTCTAAAATGAGTTTAGTTAACTTATGACCTTTAGGCAGTATAATTGGGAATTTACTGTTGAAGCTTATATTAGCATGCTGTATTCTGCCGCTCACTCTTAGTACTCCCTCCTTGTCTAAAAAAAGGATTTAAACATTTTATCTTACTTTTGCCAGGAACATTTGTTTTTAAGCGTAAACATTTTATTTCCTCTGAAAGTTCTTTACTTTGAATCTCCATAATTAAGAAAATTTCCCCATTGTTGGTTTCTTCCGTTGTCAAGTGCCCAAGTCTCCTGTTTGAATTCTTCAGGTTGTAGATAAATCTGAAAAGATAACTTATAACATGTAATATTTTAGTATAATTATTACTAATATTAAATAACTCTTCAATAAAGGTGCTAACAGCAACAGTAAGAACAAGTAAGTCATTATTTTCTGATTGTTTAAGTTCACTCGTAAACTCGTCTCTTATGACAGACACAGGAATTTCACGATTAGGATATTCTCGATCAGTTAGAAAAGTAGGTCCCTTGAACCATAATTTATTCTTAACCAATTTCTGAGGATTCATCCCTCTTGAGATAAGATCTGCAGGATTGTTCTCAGAAGATACGTGTCGCCATTGCTGAACTTTTGTCAAGTTCTGGATTGTTGAGATACGATTCGCAACAAAAGTTTTCAGAAAGTAAGGCTCTTTTCGTAACCAGGAAAGAACAATCATCGAATCACTCCACAGAAAGATGTCAACCGTCTTTAGTTGCAATGCACTCCTCACTTTTGTCATCAATTTTACTAAAAGAACGGCCGCACACAGTTCTAATCTAGGTATTGTAGTTTGCTTAAGAGGTGATACACGTGATTTACTACAAACCAGATTCACTTCGAAGGCACCTTTTTCTGATGTGGATTTTCAGTAAATGACACATCCATAAGCAGATTCGGAAGCATCTGCGAATCCGTGAAGTTCAATATGCACTGCATTTTCTATTAGTATGCATCTTTTAGCACTGACCTTATTTATTGCTGGCAAGGACTTGATGAAGTTTTCCCATGCTTGCGCCTCTGTCTCAGGAAGAGGCTCTCTCCAGTCCAACTTCAGACACCACAGTTTTTGCAGAAAGATTTTAGCTTTTGTTACCACAGGTCCCAAAAGTGCTAGGGGGTCAAATATACGTGCAATTTTTGAAAGCACTGATCTTTTTGTAGGCTGAGCTATGTTTTCCTCCTGAATTTGGAAAGCGAATTGGTCGATGGTAGGTTTCCAAATAACACCCAATGTTTTAGATTCTTCTGATTCACCAAGGGAATATATTTTGTCGTTTTTTTTGCACGGTTCAGTAGCATTACTACACCATTTATGGAGTAACATACCTCCACTCTTCAAAATGCCTATTAACTGATTCTGGAGTTCCAATGAACTTAACGACTCAGCTCCAGACAGAATATCGTCCATGTACATATCTTCTCTCAGTACAGGTGCTGCTAAAGGAAACTTATCTCCTTCGTCCTTTGACAGCTGTACAAGTGTCCTCATTGCTAAAAATGGTACACTCACAGTACCATAGGTAACGGTGGTTCACTAAAAGTTTTTAACTGGCTTGTCAATGCCTTCTTTCCACAAAATTCTTTGCAACTTCTTCTGATCTGGATGGATAGAAATAGCTCGATACATCTTTTGTATGTCTGAGGTGAAAGCAAAAATATATTTTCTGAATCTCAGCATAATTGAGAAAAAATCTTCTTGTATTACACCGCCATTATACTGTATAGAATTTAGAGAGTTTCCTTTGTTGTCAAAGAAGAAGCGTTAAATACTACTCTCAAGGGAGTCGACTTACTCTTCTCTTCTCCCCTATATACTCCAATATGAGGAATGTAATATGATCCTTGTGTCTCCTCGCTTTCACTAATCTCAACCATGTGTCCTAACTGTTGATATTCTT
Organism: Stegodyphus mimosarum; assembly: GCA_000611955.2. Classification (NCBI taxonomy): domain Eukaryota; kingdom Metazoa; phylum Arthropoda; class Arachnida; order Araneae; family Eresidae; genus Stegodyphus; species Stegodyphus mimosarum. The sequence continues at coordinate 12,751 of KK120839.1, forward strand.
TTAAAAAATCTGAATATAATTTTGAATATTCTGGATTCTTTGCTAAACGTTTCCATAAGGAATTTAATTTACTCATTGCAATTTCTTTAGAACTTCCTAAAGTGTCAGGATCCTCCTTTAACGGCATTTTAACGTACCTACCGGTTTTATCTCGCGTATAATTTTCTACAAAATGTTTCTCACAAATGAAAGATTCTTTGTTTTGGGGTTTAATAGTTTCAATTTTCTCTAATTCCCAAAATTTTCTAAGAATTTTATCTAAATTGTCTTTTTCCTTTACCAACCCACAATGAATCATGGTTTCAGTCTCTGTTGGAATACTTCCAGACACTATAAAACCAAAAACTGTATCTTGAAAAATAAGATCAGGATTATTCATTCGAATTTGACTGGGTTTCAAAAATTCATAAAAAACTCCCGCTCCCAACAACATATCTACTTTTCTGGAATATTAAATCCTTCATCTGCTAACTTTACATTAGGAATATCTTGCACTGAAATTTTAATTTTCCGAGAAGGTGCTAAATCAGCAGATATTTTTGGAATTACTAAAAAGTCTAAATTCTTTATAAAAGTTCCTTCTTTATTGCATATAGAAGCATTAATTTTATGCTTTATTGTGAAAGTAGCATCATTAATTCCTGAAACCGAAATCTTTGTTTTTTCTTTCTCTAACTGCAAATGCTCTACTAAATTACGTGTCAAAAAGTTTGACATACTGCCGCCATCTAGCAGACACTTTACTCTGTGTTTCCTTCCCTCGTTATCAATTAAAAAACATACGATGGTTGAAAGCAAAACTGTATTTTGTTTATTTGAATAGTTACTAATAAATGCCTTTTGAACGAACTCCTGCGCATTAACATTCAAGGTCGATGAGTCATCTCGTTTAGGAACGTTGCAGTCAGATACATTTGTTCTGTTTTTATTTTGTTCCGATGAAGAGCATTCCTTCTCCTTTACGATATTTGCTTTGGGAAAATGAATAGTCTTGTGAAAATGAATAGTTTCTGACAAAAACAAGAATATTTAGATGGACAATTTGATACTGAATGCATATGTAAACAATTAAAGCATAATTTGTTAGATTTCACAACCTGTACTCTTTCTTGTACCGGTAATTTTAAATACGATGGGCATTTTGCCAAACCGTGATTCTCATGGCACAAAATACAGTTCTCTGTTTTAACATCTGACAAAAACACTTTAGCTACACTTTTTGAGCTGTTATATTTACGATTAATATGGGAACTCTCAGTAAGAGGTTTTCCTCGTGACGTGAAATATAAATCGATTTTTTTACCTAACTCACTAGGTGAAAACCATGAATCACCTTGCCGCACTGAAATGGGAGAAGGCGGTTTCTTTATCTAAAGATTGGTATAACCTGCCTGAAACTATCAGTTGTTTCAGGGTCTCGAAATCAGTTACCTTCCTTAATTTTAAATAATAATCCCAACTAGTTACTAGACGTGAAACGAACTGTACATAAGTTTCATGTGGTTGTTTAACAGTTTTCCTAACATTTTCTAAACACGAATATGGTGTTGGTTGAAACTCCTTCAGAACTACTTCTTTTACTTTTTCATAATTCGCGATATCTTTATTATGTAAATAGGTTATTATATTCGAAGCTTTATCTCCTAACAAATTTAACAGAATTTCTGCCTTATTTCTGCCTCTTCCGAGAAATTTTTTGTAATAAACGCTCGTTCTAATGACGAAAAGAAAAAACCTCAATTTTCAGGACGTATAGGAATTTTTACAGTTAAAGTTCTGATACTTTTAATTAATTGATCTAGTGACTCTGATTTTGTTTCGATTTCGTTTACACCATCAAGTTTTGTTTCTGCTTTAAGCTTAGCCAACTCTAACTCATTCTTTGATCTTTCAAGTTTTATTTGTTCTAACTCGACAAGTTTTTGCTGTTTTTGCTCTTCTTGTTTCCTATTTTCTATAATAGAGTTTGCTATCTCTTTTACTAAATCTTGTTTAGTTTTAAAAATTTCACTATTCTCAATAATATCAGTTAAATCTGCTATAGTTATTTCTTCATTAACATTTAGATTGATTTCTAAGGCAATAAGCCTTAAATCTTCCTTTTTAGCACCCTTAAATAACATTGTTATTTATAACAGAACAAATCACAGAATGTACAGAAATAACAAGAGAGGAATCACTTACGTCTCCAGTGATCCACTTTCGATGAATATCCTTATCCGAAATCAGCACTATTCGTTGAAAAGAACAAGCAGGGAATACTGGCAAACACAAACACTCCTACGTTTTCGATGATTATTAATTTCACGCAACGTAGTGTTGATTTTCAAAACCGAAACACTATGCATTCACGCATGGGGTGTGTTTTTCATGTTATAATCTGTATTTTAAAGTATTTAATTTGAGTTTATATAGCTATAATTATACTATAAAAAACAGAAAGATTTGCACTTTAATTTAAAGTTACTTTCAAGTTGATAACTTAATTAGTCTGTGAAATATTATATGAATGTGAAATATGTGAAATATCTGTGAATATCTGTGTCATTTAATTAACAAAATTTTGTAGCTTTCGTAGGATTTCGTGTGATTACTTTGTCATTTAAGCTGTTTGGAGAGATTTATGAGGAAAGTCACCTTGTGCTTCCGGTTTACTGTTAACACCTGTTTTTATTTGGAGGTGTTTCTGGCGATATTAAGGAAAGGTGTTTTATTAACGCTTTTATTATTTTTATAGTTTTCTTCGGGGAGTTTTTATCAGGAATTGTCACCCTTTTGAGTGAGTTTTGGAGCCGTTGGTAAACGCGTGTAACAAAAACCCGGTGCACGCGATTTTTCGTTCTCTCTCAAATGCTCTTGAACTCGCTTCACTACCGGTATAGCTGTGGGACGTCGGACAATTTCTTGCCCCCTCTAGCTTCAACATAAAAATGCTGATAAACATTTCTGCCCAGTTAACATGCTTAATATCGTTCTACATCTTACCTTAGTGTTCCGTTTGCAGTAGCTATATCGCAAGAACATGCCGTTCAGTTATCTTCAAGAAGTGAAACTGCTGACCAGAAGGTTGAATTTTCCTGTTCTTCCTAAATTTTGGAATGATAATAGTCATCTTCCAATCTAAAGGCCTTTTAGGCTTCTAAACCGAACCATTGTGTTTATTTTCCATTCTACCAGTGAACTTGCGGTTCAATTCGTCTGAGTACTGTATTCTACTGTGAATTCTGGAATTATGATGGTCACTCTAAACATCTGTGCGTTACAGGTCCTACGGTTTCCGTGGAAGTTTCATCGAAGTCCAGGAGGAAGCAGCCAATTAAGTCACATTTCATAAATTTAGAAATCTGAGATGAGTTGAGCATCGATGTTAATAATGTTCATTCTGGTAAAGATTTAAGGTTTAATTTGATATATAAATTTAGGCAGTAGTACTGTAGTTAAATCTCTTAGTTAATTTCTAGAAATCCCGGTTTTAGGTGTTTGCCGCGTCCCCGGGTCGAAGTACCGGATGGAACGCAGTTCCTTATTATTGTTAATAACAAATATTGGTATGTAAGGTAACGAATTTTGGATGAAAGCTTGATAGGAGTTTAAGTAAATGATTGTCGTGAAATTGTTAAATAACTAGTTAAAATGCCTTGGTACAAGCCGAGTTGATTTTTTTTAATTAATGTGTTAAAATACTTGGTTCTAATTCGTTAATTGTGTTCTTGTATTTCAATAATATCATGTCTGGCTAATCTAATAGCAATATGTTATGAATTATGATTTAGAATGAAAACAAGTTACTCTAAAAGCGATATGTTATGAATTATGATTTAGAAGGAAAACGATCTATGCCTTCATATGTTAATTGTACAACTTTTTTTTGACTAACGGGAGACTAATTCTAAATGGCAATAGTTTAAATTGATTTTAATAGTAAAATAAAAGTCTGTTCCATTTATAAATTTAGTATGATGTTTTATTTTACTTACTGGCAAACTCTACATGACACCAACACCAGATATCATTGGGTTGTTCGGGTATTTAAATTAATAAACACAACGCACTTTAACTGATTTATTTTAATGTACTACCACTTAAATCTCTAGTTTATATTATGTGATCTTCAAAGGCACTAATATAACACTTTCATCTACATCACGAAGGCATGTATGGGCAAAGGAGGCAGAAAATACCTTATAAAGTTGTAGGAAACATTTAACCCCACAGCATCTTAAAGAACAGAAAAACAGAGAACACTCTTGGTTTTAGGTGAAGGAAGAAGCAAGTGTTATTGGAAGGGTAACTTTTCCGCTGGGAGGTAGAAGTGATTTGGACGAAAGAGTATCAGAACATAGCCTGTCATCAGAGAACCATCAGAACGAGGTCGAATTGTCACTCGTCCCATGGAGGTAAAAAAGGACCATCTTACTTCCTACCTCCATGACTTGTCCATGGAGGTAAGGAATTTGGAGACGATATGTTATTCGGCAAAGAAGCAAATACAGAGCTATGAGTAAGTTTGTCGCAAGAAAGGTGAGAATGCCCATCATTGAAAGAGGTCTGGAAAGAAGGGTACATGGTTCAAAGAAAGCAAGATGAGTACAATTAAAATTTTAATTCGAAGTTGGAAGGAATCTGCTTTGGAAACTAATTTCAAAATTTTTAAATTAAGTCCTACGGTGTTTTTACCTTTTTTTCACTGTGGAAGGCAGTTTACCATTTGCTATACTGACAATTTGACACTAAATTTACATCTTTGCGGTACCTCTCTTTTGATGATAATAATTAATCTTTGATCATGTGGGGATAAAGGCATTGAGCATGGTAACCTGGTAATTGAACCCTTCCTTGGTCGAATGAGGCGAATATTTATTCAAATAAAACTGTGGTTGACTGGGGCAGTATTTATGGAGAAGTTTGAATGGATCTTTTAAGTGAAAATGATTGGTGGTGCTGACCGATGAGAGTCATCTTGGAAACATTGCTTCTTGCCGCCAAAAAAACGAGGGCACTTAATTGTAAATTTTTACAATGGTCTGTGTGTGAATTTTCTCGTCCACAATAACCCTTATATGAAACTTCAAAAAATTTATTTCTTCTGAATTTAAGCTTTCCTCATTTATATAAAGATTTGATTAGATTTTTGAGTAAAATTAGACACCCAAAAGTAGCACTTTTTACTTTTGTACTTCTACAACAGTCTTTAATGGACAACCAGAAATGATACTTTACTTGAATACCATAGCAGTTTTACTGAAAAGCTATATTAAAATATAATTCTAAACTTTTAAATTTCGGTATTTAAAACTTTTATATCAATGTGTTAGGTTTTGGTTAAAATTTATAAGACAAAAATAATACTTTACTAGAAACTTTGAAAAGACTTTTGTAAAAAAATTATACTATGAGCTAATCCAAAAGTTCTCACATTTGGTATTTCAAATAGGTATTTGATTGAAAAGAATATATTAAATTTATAAGCATAAAGTAGCCTATAAGCAAGAGTTTCTAGCAACCATGCGCATAATCATTCTTCAGGCAACCAGGTTGATAAACATTCCTTGTGTCAAGCTACAGTGTCTCACAAAAGTGATGGGACACTTGTGCTTTACAAAAGGAAACCGTAGTAAAATAAATTAAAAACACATGTAAAAATTTTTTGTGGGTGTGTTTCATACTTAGTAACAATTATTACATAACATACATTTTCTCAAAATATTAAAATATTAATTTAATAAAAATACAATTGTTTAGAACGGAGCAAAAAATGGCTCACATAAATGATGGGACACCATTAGACTATGCAACAAAAATCGTCTAAAAATATTTTTTGGGGTTTTTATTTTTACTCAAAAGCAATTAGCAATAACAATAATTTATACAATCGTCTGCATTATTTCTCTCCAGTTTGTTTTGGAATTTTTGTGTTTTTTAGCTCTGTGCAGCCATGAATGCTAAACGAAAACAAACTTTGCCTGAAATTCGAAAATTAGTTATTAATTTGCATATTGAACGTGGAAAATCTATTAGAGAAACTGCTGAAACAGTTAACTTGAGTCATTCAACAGTTTTCAATATCATTAAACGATATAAAAAGAATCATATGATTCAAGATAAAAGAAGACCTGGTCGACCATCAAGGCTATCTAATGGAATAAAGCAAATTATCGTTCGAAATATTAAAAAAATCCAAGAATGAGTGCTCCTAAAATTGCTGCTGATTTACAAGCATTATATGGAGTAATTTTTAATCCTGAGACTATAAGAAAAGTAATTCGATCTACTGGATATCACGGTAGAGCGCAGCCAGGAAAAAATTCTTCGTAAGTGAAAAGAATAGAAAACTCAGACTGGCTTTCGCAAAATCCAACATAAATAAGAATTTTGATTACTGGAATGAAGTTATATTTGCTGATGAGAGTAAATTTAATATATTTGGTTCTGACGGTAGAATCTTGGTGTGGAGAAAACCCAGGGAAAAATTTCGCAAACAGAACTTGGTGCCAGCAGTAAAACATGGTGGAGGAGGAGTTATGGTATGGGGGTGTATGTCGTCCGCTGGAGTTGGTAATCTTGTTTTTATTGACAGTATAATGGATCAGTACAAGTATATTGGCATATTAAATCAAAATTTGAAATCTTCAGCACGAAAATTGAACCTTCATAACGATTTTAAATTCTACCAGGACAATGACCCCAAGCACACTGCTTTGAACGTTAGACTCTGGCTGCTGTATAACTGTCCTGAAATAATAAAAACACCACCACAATCTCCAGACTTAAATCCCATAGAGAATATTTGGCAAGAATTGGAATCAAGAATTCGCAAACACACCATTTCTTCAAAACAACAATTAAAATCGGTGCTTCAAGAAGAATGGGGTAAAATCACTCCAGAAATCACAAAAAAATTATTCGAATCCATCCCAAGAAGATTAAATAATGTTTTAAAAGTAAAAGGAAATCCAATAAAATATTAAAACCTTTTAAAAAGTAAAATTTTTGGATAAATATTTGGTGGAAAAGTAAGTGTCCTATCACTTATGTGAGCCATTTTTTGCTCCGTTCTAAACAATTGTATTTTTATTAAATTAATATTTTGAGAAAATGTATGTTATGTAATAATTGTTACTAAATTTAAGTATGAAACACACCCACAAAAAAATTTTTACATGTTTCTTTAATTTATTTTACCACAGTTTCCTTTTGTAAAGCACAAGTGTCCCATCACTTTTGTGAGACACTGTATGTCGCAATTTTCGTATGCGTTCGTTTTGTTGTATTCAAAGTTCTAACAGTTTTAAAAACAAATCATGATATTTTTTTGCTTTCAGCTTAATTTTTAAATATACGTTTGTAGAATTTGCCAGCAATGGAAGACACTGGGGTAAAATTTCTGCAGAATTAGAAACTTTTGCCACAGAATGTCTAAACAGCGAGGAGATGCAATTGGTAAAAGCTGATAATGCCGAGATCTGACAATCGGGCATTCCCTACTCGTCATCACCGATTTCGCTCAAATTTATATGGCATTATAGGGCTTGGCTAGAAATAAAAGTACCCGAAGTGGGAACTCCAGATGGCCAAGCGCTTAGAAAATAAAAATTTTGACGCTGCTCTCGCACCGTGTAAGCCGTTTGCCAAGCAGCAGTAAGAGTTCAGAGTAATATTGCGATGATCGTAGGTTCCACTCCCCGCGTGGAGACTTTTTTTTTTCTCAACTTTTATATTATTCTTTTTCCAATTAAGCAAAGAGGGGAATATTTTATTTATTTATTTATACTCAAAAGGCATAGAAAAAGTGAAAATTTCGGACTTTTCAACATGGCATTGTAATTAAAGAGCATACGAAAAGACTTTGTACATGAAATTCAAAACTTCATTTGTCGATATTCGATGATTACATGTGTCGGGATGCTATTTATCGTAGAAACAATAATTATTTCTGCATCTAGCACACGTTATAAAGCCGCATTTTCACACTAACATCGTTGTTTCAACGTCTCCATAGAAAAATATACTTGATTGACATTCATAAAGCATTCTCTCTCATCGCAAAGTTTAGAAGCGAACCACGCGTAACGTAACATTTTACCGAATATTGGGGCGGATCATTGAGGATGAATCAATCGAATGTATTTTTATGCAGTTTTCTCGGGAAGTTATTTCTTTTTCTTCCTTCATGAGATAAGAACAATTTTCTATTTTTTTAATAAAGTTTTTCACCTGACGATAAAAATATACATTGCAGGGTTGCACCAGTGGGGTACATTTAGAGGCAATTACTTTGATGCTACATGTTGGCAATCCTTCTTCATCTTGAGAGTTCGTCGTATAATTGCGGATTTGTTTGTCCTCCTCCAAGAGTCAACTAGCAGAAGAAATTTAATCTCTTGCACAAGTCTCTTAACGTACGTACAAGAGAACAAATATCATCCCGACACATGTAATCATCGAATGTCGACAAATAAAGTTTTGAATTTTCATGTACATTCATACGCTCTTTAATTACAATCCTTTGTTGAAAAGTCCGAAATTTTTACCGTTTCTATGCCTCTTGAGTATAACTAAATAAATAAAATAAAATATTCCCCTCTTTGCTTAACTGGAAAAAGAATAATATAAAAATTGAGAAAAAGAAAAGTCTCCACGCGGGGAGTCAAACCCACGATCACCGCATTACTACTCCGAGCTCTTACCGCTGCTTGCCAATCGCCCTAACGTAAATGGCTTATACGATGCGAGAGCAGCGTCAAAATTTTTATTTTCTAAACGCTTGGCCATCTGGAGTTCCCACTTCGGGTACTTTTATTTCTAGACAGGCCCTGCATGTCGTATAAATTTGAGCGAAATCGGTGATAGGGAATGCCCCCTTGTGAGCGATGCCAGATATCTGCAATTCTGATGTTTTTTAAGACAAAAGATCGCTATGTACTTGGGGAGAAGTATACCGTAAGAAAATTCCATAAAGATTTAGTGAAGAATGTTTTATTTTTTAAATGCATCCCACAATCCTTATTTATTAATTAAAATTTGCATTGTAAATTCCTAGTTTTTCACCCATATATTGATCATGTCTGCTGACTTACAGTATCTATCGATAGCCTCGAAATCTTTCTAAAAAAATTTACGAAAATCACCAACTTAAACCAGATAAGTAACTTTTCCCTTTTCATCTGTAAAAAGTAGCCAAACCGCATGAAGGTCGTTATGTTAATACTTAAGTATCCATATTTTATGTCGTCGAGTTGGCGAACATGAATATGAGTACATGAAGAATACAGATACACGCAACATCAAAAGAAGTAAGAGAATAATTAAGGTACATAGCGAAAGAATAGATAGGGTCACAGTGCAAACATCAGAAGATACAAAACGCACAATAATGCAATTTCAGAAAAATACATATGGATACAAATGATCCATATTTTTATCCCATGCAATGATAAGGATTGAAGATAGTTATAACTAACTCAAAAGGCAGAGCTTAATTTTCAGAATGTTTTTATTTTTTGCTAAGAACAGTTTGCAACAGAAAAAAATGTCATCTTAATAGTCAAGCAATTTGCCATTCATCAAGGCTTCCACCAATCATAACAGGTGGCAGTTCTTTAATATCAAGTTAGAGAAACACAGTAACTGTTACCTGACCTGATAAATAACAAACACAAGTAATTTCTTTCCCAAAATCCCTATTCTTCTGAACCTCCCACTACAACATTTTGAATTTAGTTTAACGCAGCATTGTCACAGCTCATTTTCAGGCTGCTCATCAGCTTTCCACTTTTCAAAGGATAAAATGCTTTATATGAGTAATTTTTATTTACTTGGGTGAAAAGAAGGCTCTGCCCCTCCTCCCTTTTCTTATATTTATAAATCCAAGAAACACATTTCTGCAGCTTCACCTTTCAATCATATATGCATATAAAATACTGCATCTACATGTATAAAAGCTGTGTGCCATAAAGAACCCATTAGCAAGACTGCAAATTAACAGCCTACTAAAATCTGTACAATGTCAAAACTGCATTATTACCATAATATTACAGAATCAAAAATTCAAATTACTACAAAACGTTGGATGATTTACAAACTGCATTATTTTGAAACATTGTATTTTCAAAAAAATTACAGCATTTATAAGGTATTTCTCCCACGTTCTTTGCGGTCAGCACACTGGGCATGTATTCCAGAGGTCCGTGGTTCAAGTCCCGGCGAAGGCGTTGCTCATTTTTCATCTTTCCTGCTTCGAAATAACCTAATGACTCTACACTGGCACCGGAACTAAAATGGCGGTGGATGGTGATTCTCCTTTGGCGATTGGGTTCCCTGAACCCCAGTTGCCCTTTAAAAGAGGGAATATATAAGGTATTTCTGCCAAATTCTTCGCATGCCTTCGTGGTCAGCATGCTGGGCGCGTATTCCAGAGGTCTGTAGTTCGAGCCCTGACGAAGGTGTTGCTCATTTTTCATCTTTCCTACTCTCAAAAATAACCTAATGTCTCTACACATTAAGCCTGTGGTTTCAACTCAAACTGCATGCTCGATACGAAAGCAACTAATGGGCCACAACATTTTTTAACAATTTTACAAAAAAAAAAAAAAAAAATTAAATAATAATAAAATAAGTAAATAAAATTTACATTAAAAACATCCAAAGGGGCATTTTTTAACATTCTGTGTGTTACCCTTATTTATTAAATATCATATTCTTCGCACTTACACCATAAAATTCAGTTCAAATGAATTGCAGAATTATTTTAAAGTGAGTACATCTTTAGAATTTCCGATACACAGTATCCATGCACCATAAATGTACTAAACGGATTTACAAAAATAAGTTAATTAAACGTTACATGCATTACTAAAACACAACAGCAGGTCTAGGCTTCAGTAAAATAGATAAGTTCATTGGTTAAGCCATTTAACTACCTGAATATACTTCGTTTCTGAACACCATGGACCAGAAAAAAAAAAAAAAAAAAACTTTCAGATTTCACATTACGCCTAAAGGAGCATCTTAAACCTTGAAATTCAATTCAACAGCAATATCACAAAATAATTTTAAAATGAGCATATCTTTAGAATTTCTAATACACAGTTCCGTGCACTATTAGATAAAAAGGTTCTTTTTCTCCCGTACAGTGTTGGCATTTCTCGCTTTTACATTGTTTGAGTTTGTTCATCAAAAATTCATTTGTTTTCCAAAATATGAAACAGATAATCAAACAAATTCCAAATTCGGGCTTTCAGATGTGCATATTCGGGTGGAAACGTACGTTATTCAAAATTGGATGGCTCTAGGTACCGTTGTTTTATCACATTTGGAGAAATATATATACATTTATGCAGATTCTTCATTATTTATTTTCTTAAAATATAATACTCGGGTGCAATATTTTGTGGCAACAGTTCGAAAAGTGATTCACATTTTTAATGTTTCCAACGCAAAATCGCAAAACAATAGTCCTTCAGGGTCAAAGCCCCTTTGGACTAATAAATAAATAAGTTTTAAATTTTACATACTGAATTTTTATCAACTATGATAACAACACAAAGGAAAAAATTCAAATTTGTATTTATTTCCTATCTGAAGTCTACAGGTAAGAAATTTCCATTGGTTATACTTTATAATTCAAACGAATTGACAGTTAAATTTTAGACTGACATATATTTCAGGCAGCTTCAGTATGTTGAAATAATCATCAAATAATTTATTTTAACTGGAAAACTGAAATGAAAATTTTAGAATACTGAAGTGCCACTAGATGTCGGCTGGCAAACTATTTCACGACTGTACCATTGTGGGAAGTTCTTCCACATTAACCTAGTCATGTGACCTGACGTACAACGATGACCCAATATATTCATGCTATGTTTTTTCCTTCAATATCTTTATGTATCTAAAACTATAAGCAAAAAATATATAATTAAAATGTATTCTTGTGCCACATAAAATTGCTTCGGGTACAGAATGCAGCCTGCGAGTTTGAGACCATTGTTTTAAGCAAATGCAGGCACATTTTTGTACATATTTATGGATAAAAAGCAATGCTTCATTTTCATTTTTTTTACTTTTGTATTGCCCTGAAAACGATTTATTAGGAAACTTACTGTCCACTTATTAGGAAGTATACAGTACTCTAAATTTCATGTTAAGTTTTTTTGGAAATTCCTGCCCAGGAAGATAACATTTCAGCAATGCACCACTGCAAACAAATTATCTTCCAAACCCTCTTTACCCAAGTAAAAATAATTTCATTAAATATAGCTTCAAATAACAGCAAAAAAAATATGTTTACCACAATTCCTTTAAATGCAATTTCTTCTGAGAAAAAAGGTGTAGAGTAATAAAATTCAACATTTTTTCTAAAATTTACAGCATTCAGCATATTGCTTAGAAACAAACATTTGAAATAGTTACATGAGGTGCCAAAGTTTACATTACATGATAACAATTATGCTTTACTCCTTCATGCTCAAAATCAAATGAAAAACCACTATTAATGTTCACATTTTAAAGACAAACTATGCCATGCAAATGTCACTTTTTTGACCTCAGAGGTACTCATTCACTTTGCAAGCACTTATTTACTCACTGTAAAACTGATGACATCTATCAATGATCAACTGGGAGTCCTTTGTGTTATCCATTCTGTATTGATCAGACTAGGTATTTAATCTCCAGCTTTAAAAATAACATTTCAAAAAGACAAAAATTGTTTAATTTAAAATTTTGAACAACAAAACAAAGAACAAACAAAAGTAAAACAAAGAACTCCTGAGTTTAAAGGTTAGACTCCAAATAAAGATTTTTTAAGATGTCACATGCAAGCAGTTTTATAAAAAAAAAGTGTGTGCCATAAACTATATATGTTTTTGCTTGAAGAAAATATTTTTTTTTTCAAAAAAAAAAAAAAAACACATATTTGACGATTCAATAAAAAATGTGAGAACACTTTGTTAGCTTCCCCCCCCCCAAAAAATAATGATGTTCATTTGCAGAAAGTCATGTGAATTCAGAAGAGCTTCTCATTCATGGATTGTTAATTCAACAGCATTTCATTTTATAAAGAGATTTATCATATTAGTTTTGGTTTTATGTGCCATTTGGAAGTATATATTAGATTTTACATACTTAAGAATTTTCCTCATGCATATACATGTTTATTACTCTATTATTTGTTAAAGACCAAAAATTCAGTGGTGAATCTCTCAACATCGGACAGCCTCCGAGATGCAAACAATGGGATTTGCAGTTAATAAATTCAGGAAACTGCAAGATTCTGAATTCATAACTTCTATTTCAAGCTCCACTTTGATAAACAGTAAGCATAATTATGGCTAAATTCATATTAATATATGCAGCGATGGGGGAAACTTTTCTCGTATTTATAAGAAACCCAACTTGGACTAAACCTAAAGAATCGCTTCTTAATACTAAAGAAGAGATGATGAGAAATTTGTATAAACCTAAAAAGACCGATACGAAAAGAATAATATTGAAATTATCCCTATCATTTTTTAAATCTAATACAAGATTCTGATTATTATAAAAATGATGTGGCGTCAAACTGGTGACCTGCTGGAAGCATGCTGCTCCTGGGAAGCAAATTTATATGACCTGCAAACACATTTCCGATATGTATTTCTTTCACGTACAATGTATAAAAAATTTCAAGATTTTGGTGATCTAACAACAAACAAGAATAATGCATCAGAAAATCTACAAATGCAGACAATTTATTTACACTGTGTTATGAATTTATTCAGGTACAAATTTTAAAAACTTTCATCCATGCTTTAAAAAAAAAAATTATTTTGCACTAAGAATAATTGCTTTGTTTGGGAATATATTTATATGAGAACAACTTTTTTCACAGCTGAAAATTATGACACTGATAAACATTTACAATCCATGATGAAGGTAAGTTTCTCTCCAAAGGTAACTTACGAGAATCGATATGCCATCAACATCGAGTTATCGTAAGAAATAAAAAAGTTCGTAATTATTTACATAAAGATATATTTATTTTTATTTATGTATCGATAAAAAATTTAATAAATAAAGGAAAGGAACTAGGTTGTCATTATTTATTCTCAAGTTTTGTTCTACTTGGAAAGCTTAAAGATTTCATAATTTGTTTTAATTTAAAGTAAGTTATTTAATGATCCGTTAAATATGTTAGATTTACTTGAAATAAATGTAGGATGGAATATGTAATATTAATCTGTCAATATATTGTGTAACCAACAAAAATATTACGCAGGTACCAAACTTCAGATTTCAGAAAGAACGAAAATGAATTTGAATTTTCTTTCCTTTGTGATAGTATTACTACATTTTACATAAATTGTAATAAAATTTAGCAAGCAAAATTTGAAATTAATAATTTTTTATTTTAGTAATGAAAAATTTCTATTTTGCCAAAAAAAAAAGTTCCAGCCTGTCAACACTTTTTAGACTGTGGTACATATGCAACTTGAGACCACTTGGTTAAGAAAAATAACCTGAAATTTTTAGAATATCAAAACTATGCAATGGAGAGAGAATTAATAATTATATATAACTGAAAAAATTCAAACATCCTAAAGTTTTAAAACATGCTACTACTAAACAAACATTGAAAGCATTATAAAAAATTATTTTACATACATGAATTTTACTTCTATACAAAACGTCAAAAAGAAATTGTTTTTATATGTTTTCATTCCTCCCCCCCTGCTCTACTTTAGTTAAAGTATTCTTAAGTTTCTAGTAATTTTTACCTCATAACCTGAAATGGAATCAAAATTATTATTTTTTATTTTACGTTTTATTTATATAAAACCTCTGGTCACAAGCCATGTGAATTTCTGGTCTTTTCACTGTATATTCTTTTATTACCCAGTATACATGAAGATGCTTATGCAAGTTACCTTAATTTAGAATTTATTCCATTACTGCGAAAAGTTCCACCACTGCAATGAGAATTCTTAAACTATATGTAACTTGTAGTTAGACATAGCAAGTTTAAATGGAATTCAATGAGATATAACTTAGATACCCAAGAAAATATTAAAACCAAACATCCAATACACCAGTCTGGACAATCATTTACAATTACTATCTTTAGCTGTAACTTAAAATTTACAGTCTAAGAAGTATATTAAAAGTATACAACCAAACCATGGGAACCATTTGGATGTTACATTTCTCATTTGTTTTTTTCCTCCTTTATTCTCGAAGCCTATAAACTAAATCCATATGATACACTGAGACAGTAAAAGGGGCTTCAGATATAAACATGAATTTTCATCCTCTGTTTTTACAATCAATTTAACACAATTATGACTCATGAATACACATATAATTTATTGACAGTAGTAATAGTTTTTCTTTCCATTGCCCCTGTTAGTAGTAATCAATATGTCAGAGCAGCAAGTTCAAAACAGTGTTACACAATTAATCATTAGACATTTTAATAAAAAGGTGTCATTCCACCTCAGATATATTCGAAATTTAAAAATTAATTTGAATAAGAGTTTCTTTGTCAATCCACAGTATGTTAATGATGGAAATCTTTTTAAAACAGGCTGAAGCAAAGTTGAAAATGGACCACAGGTCTAATGATGAGGTTACTGAAACTCAGCAAGAATGGGTCAACATGCAATCAAATGACTTTTATTATTTTTTTGGAACTGGGAAAATTACTGACTGCTGGAAAAGTACTGCAATGGCAAGTGACTTTGCAGAAATATAGTATGTATATTATTTCAGCATATTCAATAAATAAAGTTTAGCTAATATATTTCTATTTACATTTGAACACTGCTCAGTCCTATATAATTGATATGGTGACTATACAGTCCTCAAGAACTTGAAATATTATTTCCATACTCTTCTTCAGTCACAAATACTAATCACAACACAATGGTTATACTTAAATATTTATCAGACCTGCAAACAATCTGTGACTGTGCACTGAAAGAAACGCTTTCAGAAACCTCTGCTTTTGGGATACCCGACTGTTTGGCATACCTCAAAAGTTACCCGAGATACCAGTGTCACCAAATGTCCCACATACACAGCTGGCACACAGCTTCCAGAGAGACTGTTTCGGCTGCAAATTATTCCTTTAAACCAATGTTGGGAGAAACTCATTTCTCAAAAAAGTTTATTCTAGACCACATCGCTAAATGTGAATAACCCTTATTATCGACTGCACATTTGCCATTAAACATTATTATGCTCAACTACAATCAGCTCTTTATAAAATGTCAGTATTCACAGCAGACAAAGCTTCTAATACGCTATTTCATTAATGAAAACAAGGCCGAAAATTCAAATTGTACTAAAAATGAAAAGAAGGTTAGAGAATTTGAAATCAATTAAAATTAACATTCATTACAAAATTTAAAAAAAAAAGTTGTATAATTGTGAATTATTAAGTAGCACAATTCATTATGCAGAAACAGGGAGAGAAAAATTATCATATGCCTTACCTGAACATTGCATAATTTTTTTACAGCCCTTTTAACCAAATTCAATTATTACCCAAGAAATTACCCAAGAATTTTCAATTTCTGGGCATTTTTATTGAAAGGACAATGTATCAGGGTTGCCACTCAAACTAGAGAACGGAATTCCCTGACTTTCCATGCGTGTTTCAAGAAAATTCCAGGCTCTCCGCATAGTGCATGTTGGCTGTGCTGAGGGTAAATTATGGTACCATTTGTAAAAACAAAAATTTTCCAATTACATATGACTTTATTTAATTATTTATACATACACATATACCCCTAAAGCATTACTTTTATAACTATTATACGAGTTGTTTTCTCCACTGAGGATTGAGAATAGAATCTGCCCAATCGGAATTAAAAAATGTCTTTTCTGCACATATTTTGCAACTAAAGGAAGAAAGAAATCTGTTTAATTGTATTTTAAATTAAATTCAAGTATTTTATATTTATTTAGCAGCATACATAAGAAAAAAATATGTGCACTAAATTTCGTGATGATATGTCATCATACTGATAGAATTAGTTTCACAAATACACCAGAGAAAATTGCCTGAAATTTGAAAGTAATTTTAACTAATAATAAACTAATTTAGAAGGAAGAGAATACATTAAATGATACAAATAACATTAAAATCAATTACTTAAGGATTAAAAATTGAATTACAAAAATCGATGGTATTTGGCGAATATAGATATATTAAATGGTTAGCATAAATGACTGATTACTTTTTTTATCTTACTGAAAAATGGCAAGTAAGGCATTTAAGAAAGAAGAAAAGGTTTAAACAATTTTTTTTTAATATGAGAATAGGGGAAGGGAGAATTTACCTTCATTCAACATGCACTGCACATGTGATTCTCTGGATTCTCGAGGTTACTGGAAACCAAAGATATTGGAAAACTACTTTGCCTTTCTAATACTTAAATAATTATTGGCAATGCGCAATTGGCTTTATGCCAGTAGTCTGAATATTGCTCACACAATATATGATTTGCCAAAAAAGTTATGGCAATTCCAACGGCGCGAAAATCTTTTTTGGGGGCGAATCTCCACGTGAAATTCCCCGATTTTGACTAGTGTTTAAATTTCCTGATTTTTCGGTAAATTTTCGAATTCTCCAACTTTTCCAGGTAGCATGGAA
Source organism: Stegodyphus mimosarum (assembly GCA_000611955.2). Classification (NCBI taxonomy): domain Eukaryota; kingdom Metazoa; phylum Arthropoda; class Arachnida; order Araneae; family Eresidae; genus Stegodyphus; species Stegodyphus mimosarum. The sequence goes on from KK120839.1 coordinate 30,386, forward strand.
ACCCTGATGTATGTATGAAAACTTTATAACAGCAGAACTACATCCATAACACTGCTTCCCTCAGTTCTCTTTTCCCAGTCCATGGATATCCACAAAACAGGCAGCACATGAATGATAAATAATTTTCTTGAATACAGCTAGCTATATAACAGTAAATGCTCTGTTCAAGATTACATAATGGTTAAGTATGTTTTAAAAAACACGGAAAGATTTCTCTTTTTTCCATTCACGTTTTAAAATACCCTGCCGCAGAACTTTTAAAACAGTAAAAATGTGGTTACTTAACATGAAGTTTAGCGCTTAAAAAAAATCTAGGATTATTATTATTATCTTTTTCCAGCATATAATTTGCATCTCTATAGGATAATAATATTTAAATCATTTATACACAGAGCACATTTACTGCTCACAAAACAAGACATTTCAATTCAAAACAGCATTAAATTTACACTGTTTGATTTACTAGAGTTATTTAAATGGTGCCATAAAGACCTTTTCAAAATTTCAGTTTATATGGCTAGTTCAACGAAATTTCAGTTTAAATATAGGAAATTTGAATAGTATTTTAATAAGAATTTTAAATAAACTTAACAAATGACTTTAATGATATGAATAACAATATTTACTTTTTAACAATAAATGCATTTTTCTGTTGAGTATAAAAAGAATAACACTTAAACATCTAATCACATAACAAAAAAAATTCATGGAGACACTATTTCTTTTTTATTTTTATAAAAAAAAATTTGATGCAACAAATTATCTTTACACTGTCTAAGATGCAGCAAAAAAGTAAAGCACTGAAAATTTTTTTTCAAAAATCTGTAAAAATAAAAATTACCAATCAATGGTACATAATGCCAAATTCAGAAATTGTATTTCAATTTAAGTAGGGCAAAGTAAACAGCAGGTTTAAAAAGTGAAATATTCTTAACATAAATGTTACTTCCATTTTTTATGAAATGAATTAAAAACAAATAAATGGTTTTACATAAAATAACAAACTTATAAAAAATTTGATTAAATGTCTATAAATCAACTCTCATATTTTCATTCAAGCGTGCAAATTCTTCATACCAGTTATACATACATTAATTAAGTGCATTTCTATTATTTATCTTCCCCTTTTTTAGTTAATTCACCGTTACCAAGTGAAGAATCACTCGGATCTGGCTGAACCTCGGTCCTTTCTTGTTTGGCTGAAGCCCAATAAGCTAACGTCTGAGCAACCTGCACTTCAGTATCTGTATCAATTTCTAAAGATGTCCGTTTTTCTTCTACTGTTCCTTGATGTGCTTCTGCTTCTCGGCGCCGAGTGCGTTTCCTAACAGGTAAAGAGTCTTCTTTGATGCCCTCCACCTCAACAGGAGTGCGAGGTCTAGTCCGTTTACGACCTCTACCTCCTTCTGACGTCCTTTTAGAAGAGCTATTTTGTGTTACAGCATCAACAGTCTCAGGAATTTCATTATCTCCTACCAGTTTATTTACTTCCAAAGGATGTTCACTAGTCCTCGAAGGAACAGCCTGAGAAGTATCTGAACCATCAACTAAATTTGTTCTTTCAGCTAAAGGAATCTGCTTTTCATGAGAAACTGCATTTTTATTTTCTACTATTACTGAATGGGCACTGCCTTCTGATGCAACATTAGTAGGCAAGTCATGCGAAGTATCTTTTTTAGCAGCCCGTGTGGCTGCTGAATCAAAAACAAACATTTTTACATCTTGAGAATTTGTATCTGCCTCTTTTTCTGGAGGCGGTGTCCAAGGCTGTTGGGAATTTGATCCCTTATCTGTGATAGGATCTGAAAGACTTTCAGTTCCATTTAAATCGTTTGAAAGAGAAGCTATAGAATCATTACTAAGTTTATCTTTCCCTGAAGTAAGCTGTCCTTGAGAAAATTGACTATCTGCATCTCCTGTATCATCAGGTCCCAATATTCTATGATTTTCAGGAGAGCCATTAGGAATAGCAGATAGTTTTTGTTTATCTTGTTGTAGCTGGAGAAGCTGATCTTTAGCTTCTCTTAATTGTTGCTGTAAATAATATATAGTGCTTTGCATTCCTTCCACATCTTCATCAAGCTCCAGTAAGAATTCATCAAGTTCTGAAAAAGAACCAAGACTTAAAATTTACATATATTAATCACAATATTGTATTTTCAAATTCTTCATTAAGCTCATTAAATTTAAAATTCAGCTAGCTATATAACAATGCTACACAAATTTCGTCTTCAAATTTATATAAATGGAAACTCTTTTATGTAACTAATATTTGCGTAAAAATATAGCAGAAATTATCTATTAAGTATTTAGTTTACGGACATAAAGAGCCATTTTTATGCAAATTTTGATATTTATCAACTTTTTTATTTAAGTTATAAAACACATTAAAAATAACCTAAATTTTAATAAATGTATACATATTTTTTGTTTGGGAAAGGAGGAAAGATGATTGTCTAACAATGGTAAAAGGGGTGCCTGTGAATAGAATTTTTGTCAATTCCAATTTAGAAAGTAATACCATATTCGGAAAAACTGATTCTCAATTAATATTGCATTTTCAGTTTAAATTCTTTTTTTTAAATACAGTTCTATGATTATTTCTTATATGATTACGATTTTACATTTGTCACAATTTAAAAAGTTCAAAAATATGTTCTTCCAAGATTTCTAAAGAAAGCACCTTAATGTAAATGATTCATGCAGTTATTAAAAAAAAGTAATCAAAACTTATCATATTATACTGTAAATGCCGCTAAATGCTTTTCTGCAGCTTACTACAAAGCACCATAACAACAATTTTCCATAAAAATTTAGTACATTAATTGTAACAGTTTTCTTCCCATTTGGATTTTGCAATATATTATCACAAGAGACTTAAAATATGCAACACGATTCTCTCGTTTTTTTAAACTAGTGTTTTCCAAACATCAGCATCTAAATCCGCATGACTGTAATTAGGCAATCAACATGCTTATAATTGTGATTAATTACTATCTGTATGTATATACCACATATTCCAGCATGTAATTCATATCTATAACAAACTACATTTTTTAATTTTGAGATATATTCGTCTCGCACCTTTTTCTTTAAAAAGAAACCTGAAGGATACATGTGCGATCCTTTATTAAGTCATTAATTCGAAGATTTTCTCAGGCTTTCAAACAATGGTATGAACTGGCATGCGATAAGAACATCAATATGCATGGTGGAGGAGGAATAAATATTTCTGCAAAGACAGTGGGGTTGCATTTAATACATGTGTGCACAAGAATGTTATTCTAGAGTTTCGAGAAAAAGAGGACATAATTTGGGATAAGAATGCACTTCTAGCATGAATGAATTTGCAGAATTACGAGTCAGATGTTTACTCTTTGTAGTCATTTGAAGACGTGATTTTGAGGTGAACACCAAAAGCTTTAGTAAATTGCATTTGCTTTAGTTGAAATGCAGCTGATCTAGTGTTCCTTTTAGTATTACTACTAAAAGGCCTACTTATGGCTCCTGCCAAATGAAACAATACAGTGCTGGTGTCAAATGCAAACTATTCAATTTGCAAAAGAATACGGAAATCATGCTGCAGCAAGGATGTCTGGAGTTGATGAAAGCTCCATATGTGACTGGAAGAAAAATGAAATCAAAGGCCACAGAACGAATGTGCTTCGTGTAAAGGAGTAACGGAATGGCCTATCTCAAAAGAAAGTGTTGCGAACTGGGTCCTAGACAATCAGCAAATTGGATTAATGTTAACACATTACCGACCGGCCGTCGATTAATCGACGTTTGCTCCCTAGCGCTTACCGACCGGTCGTCGATTAATCGACTTTTGATCTTTAGAAAAAAGCACCGATTATTTGAATAAAGAATGCGAAATGCTTGCTGCTTGCTACTTGTCAATCTAACCTAACCAAATCTAACAGAAAGATCAAAAGTCGATTAATCGACGACCGGTCGGTAAGCGCTAGGGAGCAAACGTCGATTAATCGACGGCCGGTCGGTAAAGTGTTAAGATATTGGTATGTTTCTAGAAGTATGTTATAGACTTACAAAGGAAAAAAATTATTTACTGCCATATACTGAGTATATGGATGAAACTCCTATAATGTTTGATATAATATGAAATAAAGCAATTGATGTAAATGGAACAAAATCGATTCTTATAAAAACAACAGGCCACGAAAAATCCCATGCTAACATAGTGCTCTTCTGCTTAACAGACAGTACAAAATTAAAACCCATGGTTGTTCTTAAAAGAAAGATGATGCCAAAATGTAATTTCCCAAATGATGCTTTCCTTCGTGTTCACAAGAAAGTATGGAGGGACGAAAACGGTGTGCAGTTTCGTGTAACCCAACATAATTCAAAAGTCATTTGAAAAAATTTAGTACATCTTCAAAAGTCATTTGAAAAAATTTAGTACATCTAACAATCTAGATGGAATGGAAGATGATTATTTATAGATTAGAATAATAATGATAGTGATGATCAAAAGGAATTCGATGACCTGCTTGAAGATGTAACAGAAGAGGAATATGATGAATTTTTCATGTTATCAAATAATGAAAATTTAAGCTCAGATGTATGCCATTTCTTTTAAATATGTGTAGAAATCTGATTTTTATATGCTCACCTTCGCCTTATTTTTATATTTGCCATACAACATGCACCTGTATATTTTGATCTCATTTTTTGTATTAAAAATCCATGTTATACACCTAATATACAGTAACTGCTCCGATTCTTAGAACGTAATATTAAAATAGTAATTGTAAATAAATTCAAATAAATACAACAAATTAATGTATAATTTCTAATTACAGTTAAATACAAAACAAGACAATCTACTAAAAACTTTTCACAAAAACTGTCTCAATTCACATCTTTATGCACAAGGAGAGAGGAAATGTAAATAATGGAATGGAAAAAATTGCTTCCACATACACTAGCACTATTCTCTTGGAGAAAAAGTTAATTCTCTTGAAACAATGGAATTATGGTAAACAATTCATTTTGAAAATTAGTCTTTCGCTACATGACAGACACAGTTCTGTCTAGATCTAGATTAGTGGAATACAGCAGAATTCAATAATACATAACTGCTTGATCCGTGCCTAATTCTGAATGTAAGGAGGGGGGACTGATTTTTCAGAATTCGGCATTGCAAATTCAAAGGCATTTTTTCTTTATATGTACACAGACAATATATATTATTTATTAAACTGCCCAAGAATTACATCAGTACTCACATCTAAAAAAGGAATGGTCCAAGAATGAATTACATCTATTGAAACAAGTATGAGAACATTATTATTATAAGGAATTCCTAAAGAATTATTCACATTTAATTATTGAAATATTTTCAATAGTTTTAATTACTCGGTTAATGGTGGAGTCTAATCAGTTTCAAAATTATAAAGCAAGTGTAATGAGCTTATTTGCTGACAACTTTTCAAATGTTAGCTGGTTTATTTACATTTTACAGAATAAGCAAATGTGCTTATATTAAAGGCAAACAGGAACAAATTTTTGAAAAGACTTTTTTTGCTGTCAAAAACAGACAACATGGTAAAGAAAAGAAGGATCAGATTCACTTTCTTTTAAAATCCAAAATTTCATTGTCAATTCAACAATGCGTGTGCAAGGCATAATGGCATATTCAATATAAGGATTCAGTACAGGGAAATCTTTGTTCTTAGAATTTTTTAAAACAGCGTACTTCTATATTTATTTTTTCTTTTGTCGACAGCATAAAAAAGTACAGTGGTATCTCAGTTTATGAATCAATTAGTATGTGAACTTTGAGATGCAAATTTTTTATATCCTATTTTGGCCTTTTGTTTCAAAATTATTCTGACAACATAAGCATTAAAAGACAGATTTTTATGATTACTATATATATTTGTAAAATAGTTCCTACAAATTTCATAAAAATACATCTTGTTTATTTCTTGAAATCACATACAAAAAGATAGTTAATGCGATAAAAACCAAACATGACTCAAGATTGTACACAGATATGAAACATACATGAAACTTTAAATGCACAAACTCTCAAAGTTTATGATCATATTGAAAACATTTAACAAACTTCCACATGCTAAAGACATTGCAAACCACCATTCGATCACTGTTGAGTTCCTAATGTTGTGACTTCGCAATAATGCATGACAGACCCCATTCACATCAGAAATGTTGGAGAATGCATGGTATGAAACTGAACTGGTTGGATATGTTGCACACAATCAGGGGTGCATATGTGGAAATTTATTAAATGCTGTCGATAAAATTATAAACTTTCAGAGTTGTGCATTTGAGGTTTAATCCATGTTCTGTTACCCATGGTCAATTATGTTTTATAATCAAAATAAACCTTTACAGAAAACATGCATTTAAAGATCTATTTAATAATTACTCGTTAAATAAAATTCGTTTTTTATTTTCAAATACGAAAATTAAATCCTATTATTAAATTCTTTTTATTATTTTATACACGCAACATACAAAATCAGTAGAAAAGGCAATAGTTGGATTTAAAAACTTTTATAAAATGTCTTTAAACAAGTCATCACTGATTGAAAAATATGAATTAACAGAACTTCATACTATGTTCAGAATATTGAATGATGGTAAAATTGAATATATAAAAAAATTATTGGAGTTTGAACAATAAAAACAAACAATTAGAAAATGTTTCACCTATTGAGCAATTTGTTTTTTATTGAAAGAATTTGACATAGTATACAATCTACCACTTTTGGTTATTTATTTCTTAGATGGTGCAGCTTACACTCTATTTTTAAACATAAATTAATTAAGAATACAGAAGTGAAAATGATTATATAAATTCATTAAATAACCTATTAAATTTTTAACTGTTCTTAAATCCAAATACTTTCCAATTTTACAACCCCTCTCCAAAATATGCCCTTAACAGAGCTTTTTTTAAGAGTAGTTCAGCCATAATACATTACAAATGTTATGCAGGATGGCCAAAAAACAGTTAACACTTTTATTAAGAAATTTCTACTACGCTTCTGCAAGATAATGAGGAAGCATTTGCAGTTGGTCCTCCACATACACAGGTTCTTTAGTTTCAAAACAGCCCAACAGAATTCAATTTTTAGAACACTACATTCATTTTAGATCATCTACAGGATTGACTAGAACTTTGGTATTAATACTAAGATTACTGCAGATGGTACTTAAAATAAATAAATTAATTAAACAAATTTTTAGGTGATGCAATTTAAAAAATAACAAGCTAATAAAAAGCAGTACATACACCAAATTTCTACCGAGAATTTTTGTATTAATTACTAATCACTGTAATTTGTACCTTTTTTGGTGGGGAGAAGAGATACCATTTCAAGATTTCATACGAGCAGAAATTATTTTCATTCACTTACTTATGACACTAAAAGTACTAACTATATCTTCATCTATTTTAGGTGTTCTAAGTTTCAAATGAGCCTTTTTTCTCAATTCCAGAAGCAATTTTCCCCCAAGCCTGCAGCCTAATTTTATGGGAATTCTCTGAACTAACCCTCAAATAATTTAGGATCTTTGTTTAAAGTTTTTACTAATCAGTTGTATTACATTTAAGTCCGCAGAATCTACTTCCTAATCCAGGACAAATGTCTACATCTGAGTACTGCAGTGAAAAAGTAATTAACCAGGATATAACTTGATGAAAAGTCCGAAACTGAAATTCAATCTGGACTTTTTTACATAATTTAAAACTGTTATGTGGTTAATATGTATACAGTAATTTGTGTTAACAGAGTAAATATTTATTTCTTTTATCGTTATTTACGTTAGTTGTTCATACTGAATTTGGCTATTGACCCAAGGATTGTAGAGTCCAGGAGGTGCAGTTCTTGAGGGGGGAAGTGTTGCAAAATGCCCAGCTCAGCTTCCCCATAAAGCGGAATTAGGGTTGCCAGATTTGGAACAAAATTACCCATTTAGTGACATTCTATAATACATTCTCAGCAGTTTTCTTGGGACTTTTCTCAAAGGTAGGTTAAAGCTATGTATACCCTGACTGTATGCATAGCATCAATATCCTGAATTCAGTATTGTAATAGTAATGACTTGAGTTCAGAGATCAGCTTGAGAGCAATCAACCGACTCCGGTGTCCCCCCCCTTTTTTTTACCGTGAAGCTGTCTTCACCATTAAAACCTGAAGGCTGTGTTGCTGATTGTTTCAGCGTGTTTATCATAGTTTTCTGACAACTATTAACGTGTCTTTGGAACTGTCCTCAGCAATACTGGCGAATAAATTGTGTTTTGATTCTTTTTCAAGTGTTATTGCCAGTCACTCCAAATCCTTGAACTTGTAGAACACAACAATATGTTATATGACCTACAGCAACATTTGATGTTAATTGTAGAATTGGAGCACGACACTTTAAAATATATCTTCTCTCATTCAAGTAAATAAAGAAAGTAGACAAATATATTCTAAAGCAGCTGAGAGATGCACAACTAAAAGGGATACTTAAGAAATGATTTTCCCTCCAGACAAAATTATACACTTACATGGTTAACAAATCTCTATTGATAATTTACCTGATTGACTTTTCTTCATTTCCTCACTGAAACTTTTCTGTAATGCTAAATCTCCTTCAAGTTTGGCTGTTCTACCAGATGAAATAATCTTTCCCAATTCTTCATTCTCTTGATACAAGAGTCGGCATTTTGCCATCAATCTTTTGCCAGTATTGCTATATGAAAAAAAAGAAAACATATTATAATGTACTTTTAATGCAAAGCACTACAGGAGTAACTTGAAAAAGCTTTTACACCATACTGAATGTACATAACTGATTTTTAATTCTTGGATAATTTTTGTTATATACACAAAACACTATATTACACATAAATCTAATAATCCCATTTTTGTTTATTTAAAATATAATAATTCCAATTAAATTTAAAATTACTTAAACTATTACAATTTAGTTAGCTGAAACTATTAAAATGAGTATTAAAATAAAGTCCAATTAAAATAACAACTACGATACACCCTAAATAGCACACAAACATTTTGAATTAATACATTACCCACTTTCAACAAATACGAAAAAAAGAACTACTGAAAGAATTTTTATTACAGAGAGGGATATTAAAAAGAGATACAGAAAAGATAATCAAAATCAGCTAGAATTGTACCGAGAATGACGAACAGCATATGTGAAAAATCATCGTTTTAAACGATATCTCTCCCATTATTTAGTGTTTCTCTTAAACTAAGAGTAGAATGTTAAATTTATTTCAACTATCAAAAATCACCATCATTAGCAATTTAAATCTATACTGCAATGAAAAATATTGTGACATAGTCATTCTTAAAATGGAATTTCAGTTTTATTAAAACTCTGAATTTAGATAAATCCACTTTCAGAAAGCAATCATTAAAACTACTCAAAACCATAACTCAAAATAAAAAAGGACCCACATTGACTGCTACAAATGTTTTACTTATTACCTTACTAATCACACATACATGAAAGAAACTGTTAAACAATGTATACAGAAAAATTTTCATACACCTAAAGAATACCACTGCACCAAATCTGGCCAATCTGCTGCAAGAATTTACCATTTAAAAAAGAAAAATGTATCTGAATTTAGGGACTACGAAACAAAAAATATTTTGGAATCAGCTTTTTTACATCTATTAGTAACTCTTATAAAAAGAAAAAAAGGAAAACAGAAACCATATCTTGCACAAGCAGTCATATAATATGTAGTATGCTAATCCAGCAGAAAACAATAATAGTAGCCTGATATAAAACCAATGTATGGTAAGACAAACAATTTATCATATAATTTTGGAAAAATAAATCATCATAATATTAGAGCAGTATGGAATGAAGTAACTTCTACCCAAAGAAGGAGAATAATAATAATATTTAGGGCTTGGACATCTAGTGGCTGCAGTTATAAGAAAATAATATTAGGGGCTATTAAATTATGTTTCTCATAATATACGTCCCAATTCAGATTATTTCAGACGGATACTTATTACTATTTACTGGAAATCTAAACCATAGATCCTATGTCTCTTGAAATGGCAATATTTGCCAAATCATGCGTAAGATCTGCTAGTAACAGAATGTAATGGTAAAAAAAAAAGAGTTAACACACTGGTACAAATGCCTAATACCTTTAAAAAAGTATAAAGAAGACAGCTATTGTAAGCATTATCAGACGTGAAAATTGTTAAGATAAGATCACAGGAGTTGAAAATAGCTAGTCTTAACAAATTTGGCAACATCTGCTGCACAAAAAAATGCAGAAGAATGTGCAGTCTCAGGACAATATGTTTTCTGCTCCTCAGAATTTATGCATTGTGGCATACTATCCCATATTACGTTGAAATTCCCGAAAAAGAACACTAACTGGATCTGAATGAAACCTTGAAGAATAACGTTAAGCTTTTCACAGGACATTTTTCTGAAGATCATTTCTGTAATGAGACTTTCTCACAAATTGTATACTGGATATACGTACTTAATAATACCAATATATGAAAAATTATGTCTAAAAAAAGGGGGGGGGAGAAAAGAAAAAAAAACTGTCATGCCCTGACACTTATACAAACCAAATCCTTGTTATTACATAAGTACAAATTAGAAAACTAATACAATGCGATGTTTTATTAATGCTTGCACCAAGATATGACAAGAAGAAACTGCATATAATAAAATATGGCTAACAGCCTGCTAATAACATAAAATTAAATTAAATAACACCATGTATAATGTTCATGCTCTGCATGGTAAACTGGAAACAGTATGTGAACAGTACACAAGTGCAAACAATGTTAGCTCCTTAACGAAGATGCCTATAAAATGGTCCATTGACAGCCCTCTTAACAGCATCTTCTGTACCACATAATTCCATAAGACAATGCAATCTTTAAGGGTTCCAAGTTTGAAGTACAGAGCTTTGGGGACATGCACCAGAAATATAAATAAGAGTAACTCAGCTTCAGCATATTAAATTTATTTCAAAAGTTTAGTTTACTGCATGGTTGTTATGTATTACTCTTTAAAGGTACTTAAAGCAAATGAAGAAAGAGAAAGTACTGACTTCTGGACAGCAGCTTTTTTCCATGGAAGCTAACAACAGATTTTAGAGGATTAGATTTTATTAAAGAAATGGCTAAAAAATCTCAGTATATCAACTTATAAATGATGATTAATTCTTTACATGCAGTAGGATTTTCTGGACTTTTGTTCTGCAGAAGTAATTTTCAAAGTATAAAAACTTTTGCAAACATTTAAATTTTATCACCATGAAGAACAGAAATGAAGAAAGGGATTTCTAGGCATGAAATGCAAATATATATTAATGAAAGTACATTTAATATTAAAAGAATTTAATACTGAATGCTCATTTCTGAGTCACTTCCTCGTTCAGGTTTTTACCTATTTATTTCTCCGGCTCATTGTTTATTTATGGTGCCCAAGATTCATCATGAGATTTTTTGGATATATAAAATTTTAGCTTCAAACATTCACATATATTTTTAAGGTTATGATTCATCAATGTTGCATGAAATTAATCTGGGGTACATCTGCTTCAGGATGACTTATTTTTGCTTAATATAATTTTGCTTTTTAACTAATTCAATCATTTCATTTAATTTAAAATCATCTAGTGGTAGCTTCAGAAAAATGGCTGAAACATGAGTAAATCATGTTATCCTTTAAAAAAAAAAAATCTAATCTAATTTTCTTTTTCACCGTAGTTAATTTTGTGTTTCTCACTGCAAAAATCGTATTTCAGAATATTTTTTGATTAATTTTTGGATTCATGAATTTAGCTTATTTGTAAATTTTGTTACATTCAGTTAATTAGCAGGTGTTTCGCAAAAATTTTAATCTGTATCAGAAAAAAATAAAAGTTGGGCGTTACATTTCTATGTATGTGTGTACATATACTAACATATTTAATGATAAGACCTGTTATAATACTGTGTTTCAGTATTTGAAATTTAAAAAAAAAAAAAAATATTAAGACTCCACATAAACAGGCACTATTTTGGTGCCATTTAACCTTTCTCTCCTAAATAGCTGAAATTTTGAATCTGAAGTTCTGGTTTTATTGATAAAAAGAAAACTGCAGTTCAGAAGAGATAATTTAGCTTTAAGAAGACAGCAATATGTGGTCTAATATAATGGGTAAGCATCAAAACTGAGAGCATGATATTCTCTGACAGAATGTGAGAACACATAGTAACATCAAGAAAACTCAACAAATTTATTACAGCAACAATGCATTTCAAGAGAATGCAAATGCTATGGGTTGTTATCAGTCAAATCTGAGATGTAACTGACAGATAACCCTCAAGTGCTTTGCTTCCAAATTCCAATCAAAGAAAAGTAAGCAACTTCCAAAAACTAAATAAACTAAAATTAAAACTGAGGTGAAATCCCATGACCCCTCTAAGGTTTCAACTCCCAAACTTTTCCCTCTAATGAAATACAAATACCTACTAAGAATATTAATATTATATATCAATATGGGCTTGTCTTTCTCCCAGTAACTAAACATAAAGTATCATTTTAAGTTTAGGCAAAATCTTCTTTTTCTTTATTTCGTGTAGATAATATAAAGTAAAAAAATTCAAGACATATTTAAAAATAACTAGTCTTCCAGAGCTTAAATGTAAAAAATTTTATCTCATTAATAAAAATTTTTACTTATAAAAATAATTTATCCACAGAACAGAGGGCCATCATAAATGTTCAGCAAAACAATTAATTCCCTTTGAACGTCTAAGAATGACATATGGCAACTTCATTAAAAAGGAAAATATCAACCTAAGCTCTGCATTGGCTTCCTCTGCTTTTCACTCATAAGCACATATTTGAGGCATAATGCCCTCTACTCTTTTAGTCTCCCATGCTTTGTGAATTTTAATTTGTCATGCATTTCAATACATTTATATAAAATATCATTCAATTTTTGCAATATTCACACAACTGAAATTATTAGATATTTCTTAAGACCAAAACAAATATGTAAGCTAAACTAATATGTTAATATAAATAAAACCAATGGGATCACATTATCTGACGATTTTTAATTTTTGACATTTACTTGAACCTAATCAGAAAAATTAGAGGAGGATACCATCATTAACAATTTCTTTACATGGTTTTCCAGCTATATGTTAGCATTTGTAAAATATCAAATAAACGTACTTCGGAATATCACCATGAATTAAAATATTTAATAGTTATTCTTAATTACTTTATACTCAATAAAGACTAGCTTTAAAAAAAAGCATATGCTATTGTTAACCGAAAAAGCCCCCCCCCCAAAAAAAGGAAACATCTCTAAAAACAGCACACATAATAATGTAAATATGACAATGCTATTGTTCTTTTACAAAAATACTTCTTTTTGCTTATAATATATGGAAACGGAAGATGATAGAGCAAATAAAATTTTTCAATTAAAATTTTAACAAAAGGATAGTTACAGATTATAATCTAAACTTTACTGTTTAAAGAGGGGGAAAAAATTATTTCCATAAAAACAAAATTAAAACAATGCCTAAACATCCATTCAAAAGTAAATCTAAAAACATACAATACATTCATCATATTTATACAGAGTGTCGTAAGACTATTGTAAAACTCCAGAAAATTCTCACAGAGAGTTAATGTAAACAAAAAATGACTTATGAAAACAAACCAGAAAGCACACTGTTCACAAGTTGTACAATATATATATATATATATATACTTTAATATGAAATGGAATAGAACACAATGAGTAAACTACTTTGAATAAAGATGTAAGAGAATAACTGATGACCAAATGAGCCAAGCTGCGATAGTTAAAAATACCATGTCATCTTTTAACAATATCATCTAAAAATGGTACATCCTCAACAAACACAACTCATTTCCTACAGCATCTGTTAACATAAATACTGTCCACATTTTGGGGTAAGGGAGTGTTAATGACTGCACACACTGCCATGTCATAGAATTTAAGGTCCTCATCTACAAATGCATGTACAAGTTCTATGCAACAGATGCTGGTTGCTGCTGAAATGAGATCTGCAGAGATCGTGATGACCACTCATCTAAACACACAATTTACATACGGCAGTGTCATCTGTAATCCACTGCAAAGAAATCAACCTATCAGTACAGTGCTAAGGTTATGATTCATCAGGGCATAGTCAATTATGATACATTCATATCTTCAGTCTGTGAAAAATTGTAACTATAAAAATACAACTGCCACAGCCTATAGTGTTTGGCCTTTATGACAGCTTTCCCAACAGTACTCTCGAAACACGGTTTTATGCTGGACTATAAGTGCCATTCTTCTGCAGAGTATCAGAACTTCTATATCAAACCACTATCTGTCATATTTAATGGGCATGCAGCTTAACTTATCGCCGAGAATCTATTTCAACATGATTTAAACCAGATACATGCTATTTTCGTGCAATGCTCTGTAAATGTAGATTTAGGATTAAGTGCAGTTACAATATGACATTTTTTGTTTATCTCAGTCTACAGATTCAATTTAGAGAATACAAACTGATAGGAAATATTTAAATGCTCAACACAGACTCAGATCATGTAATACTACAAAGCACTCAAAGGCACTGTCTTGAGAAGGAATACTTTCATGACAGGACTTTCTCAGGAAAAGCTCAAAGAGTGAAAAAACAGGAAAAAGTGAAGAAAGAAAGAAAATGTTTCATGGGAAATGAAACAGTCCGAAATAGTAAGCTTTCAGGAATTAAATAAATAAATAAAAATAATTGTAATAGTAAAGCACATGAAAGGCTGCATGAGATTACGTTCTCAAAAGAAATTTCTTTTAGGTTTTATATTACGTATACATATTTAATACATATATATGAATGCATATTTATGTTATGTATATTCATAAAAAGCAGAAAATTTAAGGAGGCAGCTGAAATTATTAGTACAGGCCCGCAATTGTTCACTGTGTAGTCCCATGCTTTGTTAATATATGCTGAAAGAAATGGTGATTCATTCAGCTTCATGGAAAATGTGAGGTCAAAAATCAATCCTAAATGACCTTTGATCAACAGTTTCTGAAATAATCAGTGAAATCAAAGCATGAAATATCTACTCTTAAATTCACAACTTTCGCTACAGAAGGCAAGGCTATTTCCGACTACATAATGAGCTAAAACTATTGGGATTAGGATTAAATAGATCTGTTGTAAAAAGGATGTTTACTTGTTAGCTAATTTCCCAAGTAACTAAGGATTAAACTCTAAGTAACGGATAATATATGATGAGATCTAGTAAATCCAGATTTATGTTTTCAACAAGATGGATATATAAAAGAGTTAGAAAAAACTATATGAAACATTAGACCTACACACAGTGCCAGAAAGGAACTTCCTGATTTGGGCGTAGCACAGCTATGTTTCAGGGAAGGGGTACATTGATGAGGAGCACATCGTCGAATAGTAACTTACATATTATTTCAGAGTAGATCACAGCCTGGTCAGGAGAACATCATGCTTTCACTGTATTGCAGTTTATTCACAAATGCAGATTGGCAATAGCAAGACACCTTGGCTTTTTCATCAACTTTGTACTCAGTCAATGAGATCCTATTCACAATAGAAAGATTCATTGGGCATCCAACTTTAAAAACTCTGAAAGAAATGATGTAACAGAAATTTGCTGCTAGAGAGAGAGAGAGATGGAAATGGTATTATGTGCACTTTAAAGGAATGAACAGAGAAAATTTTCTCTTATTTAGTTAGGATTTTATTAACTTCACAAATTAGGGAGCTCTTTCTGTCACACCTTGTACTACAGAAGCATCATTTTAAAGTTGAGGACCAGTGAACAAAACTTGGCAAAACTGTGAAGCAATAAAATGTCAGCTGAGTATATGAGTGCATTAAATGACCATCTTATCATATCAATGATTTTTTCCTTCATTACAGGATATAGTATATTCCAGGATAATAATACCAAGACCCACCAAGCACAAAGATTTCTTTGAGCAGCATTAGACTTTATCCACAGAAAAATGGACTGATGACAATCCAATAGAATGATTGGAGGAATGATTCAACTAAAATTGTTGATGCAATCCCAGAAAATAATAAATGTGGAAATTCCATGATGTAACTAAAATAATATCACAGTATTATAATTCAAGTTAAAGTTAGTATAATGAAGTTCTAAAAATCCATACATGATTCAATACACATCTGATGTTTGAAAGATTGTTTTAAATACCTATATATTTAAGAGAATCTATTAAATCTATCTTTGCAAAACTAATTTCAAAATCAGAGACAAAATACAAGTAGCATATTTCTTTTAATA
Source organism: Stegodyphus mimosarum (assembly GCA_000611955.2). Taxonomy (NCBI): domain Eukaryota; kingdom Metazoa; phylum Arthropoda; class Arachnida; order Araneae; family Eresidae; genus Stegodyphus; species Stegodyphus mimosarum. The sequence continues at coordinate 46,757 of KK120839.1, forward strand.
CTCTATACAATTTTGTTACTTTAATGTTTCAGGGGATTATAAATATTACTAAATGCAATATAATCTATCATCTGTGTCGAAAGCAAAAATATATTACCACTACACATTTAACATACTTGCAAAATTTCTGAATCATATTCCATATCTGCTTCAATGGCATGAAGAGGTACGAAAAATTTAATTATTGCCATAATTGATGGTTCATGAGGAAAAGCTCAGTAACTAACAAACTCCCTTCTGTGAAATGACCATCTGGTGAATAGGTACCACATAAATTTAGTCACTTTAATTGAGTTGTTTTCTTTTAATGTTGTTGTTTCCCCACCTTTCTATTGTGAATAGGATCTCACTGACCGAGCACAAAGCGGATAAAAAATGCAAGGTGTCTTGCTATCATCAATCTCCCATTGTGCATAAACTGCAATATGGTGAAAGCATGGTGTTCTCCTGACCAAGGTGTGATCTACTCTGAAATGACTTCCAAGTTACTATTTGACAATGTGCTCTACATAAATATTAACAACCCTCAAACTTTCAAAAATTCTCTTGCTAAGTTTCAAAAAGTGCTCTCTGAAAAACATGAAAGAAAAAAAAAGTCACCACTACTTTACAATTTCCTCGCTTGACATGATCAGCAACTGCATATACCTCTACAACGAGATGTCATCAATTCATAAAATGAAGCATTGTGGATTTCCCACAAAAAGAATTTTTAAAAAAATGATTTTTAACTCTGATGTTTGTTGCATGGAGCTTTGTCATTCTTGTGGAATTTTTGCTTTAAGAAAAAAAAAAAGATAACTCAATCGTGAAACGTTAAAACATTGCACCAAGTAATGCATGCACATTCAAGACTCACAGGGACTTGGAATGTATATTTAAAGAGTGATAGTGCTTCATAATCATGCTGAATCACACACTGCTGTTCCCACTCAAGTATTTTTTTTTTTTTAATACTAAGAAACTTGATGAATCACCCTCTCTACATGACTGACTACACTAAATGACTTCTACCTTTTTGGCACTTCAAAATGTTCTTTGCTTGGCAACAATGTAATAATGAAGCAATGAAAATTCAATTGCAGATGACACACGGAACAACATGAATGGAATGCAGAAACTGGAATCATGCCAATTTTTATATTCGAGAAATGCCCCCATAATGACAGGATTACAGAGAAAAACAAGTTAGAAGTGAAAACACCGTTTTTTCATTTTTGTTAATCTGGTGACTAAACATAACTTAATTTCAAAGCATAATACATATATTTAAACCACCCAGAAAAAATATTCTTAATTATTTATCAATTTAATGAAATACGAAATTTTTTTTAATTTATTTACGAATTGGTAGAATTTGGATTCATTAGTTTTCTGAATCGAGTCTTGAAGAATAAATTGAATAAAAGATAAAAACATTCTTTGTGTCATTTTCACCAGTAGTTAGAGCATTATGTGTTAGACAATTTAAAAAGAAAAATGAATCTGATCAAAAATAAAAAAAATAAAAATCTGATTTTGAGCTAGTAATAATTTATAACACCAGTTACTTTCTGGGGAACATAATAATTAAGAAAATCAACACTCTTTTTAATTATAATGATTAAATCAACATTGTTCAAATAAAATTTATAATACATAATAAAATCAAAATAATGAAATATCAGCAAAATAAATTTAAATTGTGTGTTACAGGAATCTTACATTAAAACTTACTTAATGCTTAAAAGCTTAATTATAAATGGTTGTACAGATATCTAAGCTATTAATAGTCCCTCTAACAGTAATTTTATACTTTACTGCATAATTTACATATTTGGTTCATCTTAAGTATAAATTAATGAACAAGAGATAGACCTTACAAAAACCCACAGTACACATTTGGGGAAAAAAATCATAAAAAGGGGTAAGATATTTAATGGCACAAAATACTTTACAGAATTTAGTTTTGCAATTATTCAGTTCCTCTTCATCCTAAAATATAGTCTTCTTAATTTTTTCTAACATACTTTTTAATGATAATAATACACTTTTAAAAATGTATATCCTCCTCACTCGATTAAGCAACATATCCGATCAAATGGGATCACAAAATTCTACTTAAACAGTAACAAAGAGTTCTCCCTTCTTCACTTTTTAAACTTCTTAGAAAATTTAAACCTTGACACCCCTCTAAATATAAAAGTATTGTATAAATTCACTTCATAATAAATGCGAATATTGTTTGAAAAGTGCTAGAAAATAATGTCAATGGAAAAGATGACAATAAAAGCATACTAAACACAAATTTCAAATACATAATTTCATTGGAGAAACCCCTGACACTTCAGTATGTGAAATCAACAAGTATATACTTACCTCATACCCATAAGTATAGTTTCTTATCACCATATGTCAAAGAATACTGGACTTCAGACAATAAAAAAAATTAGAATTTTATACAATTCACTCACCCTTACTCAAAAACTGCTTAATGCTACTAGAAAAATAAATATCTGAAGTTTAACATTTTAAAGATTAAAAATATTTCTTTTTCCACCCTCTAAATCTTCCAGCAATGTCTTGTCTGATTCGCTATGAGCTTACAAATAGTTTCTGTAACAGTTCTCATTAGAAATACATACGGAAGAGGACTCTCATGCATATTACAAAGATTTCACCTACAAGTATTCATTTCAAATAAGGCACTTTTAGAAAATATGCAGCAGTCACATTATTTTTAGAAAATAAACAATTGCAAAAAAACTTTTCAGAAAACAATAACTGAAATGTTTTTCAAAATAAAGACTAATTTCATGTCAGATACAAATATGATGTGAATTGCTGTTGTTCTGCATAATTTTAAGTCAGATCTTTTCACAATCTGTATATTATCGATGCTTTAAAATATTCTAATAAGCACAAGACTTTTTTTTGGCTGCTTTAAAATTCTTAGTAATTACTAATAAGTAGCAACATTTTTTAATAAATTATTAATGACTAAATTAGAATTCATTAAAAATTCAAACCAAATTAAAATTAAACTTCCTTGCAAATTAATTCAATGAATAATTAATATATCAGAAATAAAATAGCAGAATTTCCTACTGAAGAATAAGACTTCTAATGACAACTAATAATTAAACTAGTTCTAAATCCTTAGTACCTTTGGCCCTGAATTGAATAAATTATAATTGGCCACCAAATAAAGATATAACTTTGCTATTTAAATCAACGAACTGAGTAAATTTTTATCATGATAATTGACATTTATGCTTTCAAAAGAGAAATTTATTCAGTTCAGTGATTTTAATAGAAAACACGAAAAGCTTGAAGTCACTGAAGAACACTGGACGTAAATGCAAACCAAGTGTAAAGGGTTTGCAATTTCAGCACAAACTAATATGCTTTATTTATTGAAATGCAGTTTGAAGAATTATCAATAAAATCTGATATAATAAAGAAATTTTTTTATATTAGATTTTTCTAATACAGTAATGCATTCACTCATTTAACTACCCTCCTCGAGTTGTGCTATGTATCTATATAACATAGATGTTCAATGTAATTTAAAAGTTCAATAGATTTCAATTATTATCAGCAGCATGCATATACAGATTTTTGATTTATAAAGCATACTGAAATAAACAGCTCACAAAAGCACACTGAATTTATTACTACACACTAAAGAGCCACCCCCTTTCCCAAATAAAAAATTACTCAGCTAAGACAGACATAACCATCTCAAATTGCAATAAAACAGATTTTAATAGTGTTCCAGTGCAAATACTTGTGGATGGGTCCGTGACACTTAGCCGACGGGACACTTAACCGACACCAGTTAGCCGACAAGACATTTAGCCGACACGGACACTTAGCCGCCAGGACATGTAGCCGACACGGACAGTTAGCCGACAGGACATTTAGTCGACACGGAAAGTTAGCCGACAGGACATTTAGGTACGAGACACTGAACTGTGAAGCCATTTAGTCAACAGGACACTAAGCCGACAGTGATGTTTTGCGGGCACGTAGTCAAATTGAAAAAGTGTTGAAATTTCTCGTCAGGGAATATGATTTAATTTTCGAAAGGAAAAAATAATTTTTCACTTACGTCACGACGGTCACTTAGTTGCATTTTAATATGGTATCTGCAGAAATTGTTCGTAAAGCTTCTTCATTTAATCAACTGGGTTTCTTTGAACACTTTCACAACATTAATCACATCATTAATTTCACATCATTAATCATTTCTTGTTTACTTAATGATATTAATTTTCCATTCTCTCTCCTCCAAAATGCTTTCAAATTTCTAATATCTTTACGTTTCATTACTATTTTACTCATCACATAATATTACATTCTTCCCCTTACAAAGTCGTTTAGCTCCTCCCACTAATGAAATTTTCTCTCCTTGTCCTATGAAGTGACGCAGTCGCAGATGCAGGTACCCATGCATCACCTTGCCCTGTGTATAGCTGTGAAACTACTGAGCATAACTTTTTCTATGCTAGCATAGAAAGCGAAGAAAAGCATGCAGCAGTTTAGTGTTATAAACATTAACGTAAGTAAGTATTTTAAGCGAGAGGCATGGTCAATAAAATGTTATAGAATCGCGCTTTTAATTTCATACAAATTTGAAAGCATTAAGAACAGCCAGATTGGAAAATTAATATCATTAAGTAAACAAGAAAAATTATTAATGATGTGAAAGTGTTCAAAAGGACCCAGTTGATTAAATGAAGAAGCTTTACGGATAATTTTTGAAGATCCCATATTAAAATGTAATTAAGTGACCGCCGTATTTAGGTAAAAAAAATTCTTTTTTCCTTTCGAAATTTAATTTATATTCCTTGACGAGAAATTTCAGCGCTTTTTTAATTTGGCTAATATTCACCAAACAGCACGATAAATATCACACAATGCTAAATTAACACAATAATTATAACCACATATGAGATCTTTAAGAATCGAAAAATGAATTTTACTGATAGTGAAAATATTACTTCAATATTGAATTTACGGATAAGTCGAGAAATTTCGTAATTCATAGTAAGATTAAATAATTAGTTCGTACGTGTGAGCTAAAACGTTACTGTCGGCTTAGTGTCCTGTTGACTAAATGTCTTGACAGTTAAATGTTCCGTAGCTAAATGTTCTGACGGGTAACTCTCTGTCTTGGACAAATGTCCGTGTCGGCTAAATGTCCTGTCGGTTAACCGTCCGTGTCAGTTAAATGACCTGTCGGCTAAGTGTCCGTGTCGGTTAAATGTCCATGTCGGCTAACTGGTGTCGGTTAAGTGTCCCGTCGGCTAAGTGTCCGCGACCGCTTGTGGATATGCAGTGGCTGAATTCATATACAGATAATGGGCTCAACTTGTGTTACCTGCACTTTAAAGGATAGTTAATTGCACATAGCTATCTTTTAATTTAATGATTACAGATGGACATCATTACTCCTGAAGGGAATGGAAGTAATAAACAAAATGTTGCTTTGAAGACTCCTTCTTTTTGATATTTGTAGCTTCATCAGATTCTTATATATTCTAAATTCATAGCTATCGTACATTCCTCTGCTCGGTGCAAAATCCACTACAAACCCTTCATGTTGTGATATTCAGCATGTCAAATGGGCATGATAAACACTGACAAAGGTTGTATAAAATGAAGAACACCTTCCACTCTTATCATACAAGGCTTACAATTACCTTTCCAAACCTATATTATGATTCACTGATATTTCATATTATAATCTCTTTCAAAAAAAATTATGCACTACAACAGAGACAGCTAAGTCTGAACGTTCTTTGTTCCCAGATATCAAGAACATTCGCATCAAACTGTTGATACTAGCAAATATGACAGAATTTCAAGTGACAATTTAATAGCTGCAAGTCTCAAAAAATAAAGTAAAAAATTACTGCCAACTTCAAAAAGTTAATTTCCCCCTATTTACAGTATGAATAATAATACCTGCAAAGCAGTTTCAGAAACTTAACACTATCGTATAGCTGCAATGATTTCAGATAAATGAGGACCTTAAATTTTGGCTCTTGAGTATGCATGTATACATGTTTGTGTATGTATATATATATATATATATACAAACACAACACTATGTATATATATATCGCATATTCCGGCATATAATGCACACAGGTGTACTCGCACTTATAATTTCAAACATTTTTTAATATTTAGGTATATTCATCGTATAATGTGCACACTTTTCTTCAAGAAGAAACTTGAAGGATACATGTGTGAACTTCTGAAGTCATTCAATTTGAAGATTTTCCCAGACTTTCCAATAATGGTATACTGAAATGACAAACATTAAGGGGAACAATATGTGAGTGGAGGAAATGCTTGAGGGAGTAAATAATTCTGCAGAAAGGGGAAGCGTTGTATTCAGTGCATGAAAATGTTTTCGAGAAAAGGAGGAAATAATTGGGTTACGAATGCACTTCCAATGAAAATGAATTAGCAGAATCAGAAGTCACATGCTTTCTCTTTCTGTAGCCATTTTAAGTCATGATTCGGAAGTGAACATCAAAGCCTTTAGTAAATTGCATTTGCTTTAGTTGAAATACAATTGATCTCTTTTAATAGGAAATATAGCTCTTGCAGAACAAAAGAAAGAACCCAATGCTGCTTTCAAACACAAAATCATTCAATTTGGGAATGAAAATGGAAATTGAATTGCAGCAACGATTTTTGGTGAAAGCCCCATATCCGAGTGGAAGAAAAATGAAATCAAAAGAATTAATATGTCAAAGAATAAATGTGCTTTGTGTTAAGCAGTAGTGAAATGGCCTATTCTAGAAAAAGTGTTGTGAATTGGGCCCTACACAATTGGCAGAATGGTTTAATTTTAACAAGAAATAGCAAGTGTGAGTTGCCTAAAAGTGAGGGGAAAAGAATGCAAGCGGAAACGAAAACTTTAAAGCAACTTTGAGTTGGTGTAGTAAATTTATGGCACAGAATAATTTAGTTCTACGAGAAGAAACAGAAGTTTTCCAGAGGTTTCCAAAAGATTTAGAAAACAAACTGATACGCTTCCAGATGTATATTACTGACCTATGAAGGACAAAAAAAGTATTTATTGTCATATACTGGAAATATGGATAAGACTCCAGTAATGTTTGATATGATAAGAAATAATGTGAAAAGAACAAAAACGGTTCACATACAAACAACAACTCATGAAAAGTCTCACCTCATCGTTGTGCTCTCCTGCTTAGCTGACAGTAAAAAAATAAAACCCATGGTTATTTTTAAAAGAAAGAGGATGCTGAAATGTAATTTCCCACATCATATCTTCATTCACGTTCAGAAGAAAGTATGAATGGACAAAAACGGTGTGAAAATGAGGATTAGAAATGTTTTCCAAAGCATCCTGTTGACTTTAAAAAGAATTTGGAAAGTCTTAGTTTTTCGTACATGTTCAGTTCCCACTTAATGGTAGGTAATATGAAGAAATTGTTGAAAGAGACAGACATGACAGTTATTTCAGGTGGACTAATGCATTAGTGCAAACTTAAGATGTGTTCATCATTTAAACATTCAAAGAAAATTCAAAACAACAGTAGAATGCATCATGCCAGTCTAGAAATAATGTGCGAGTGTATAATAAAAACACTGAATGAAACACCATCATAGTTCAAAAGTCATTTAAAAAATGTAGTATATTTAGCAATCGACACGGAATGGAAGCTATTTATTTATGAATAAGAGTAGCAATGATGGTGAAAATGACACAGAATTCAATGATGTACCTGAAGATGTCATGGAAGATGAATAGGATGAACTTTCCTGTTATATGTTGTATTAAAAGTGTGATTATATGCCAGAATATACGGTATGTATATATACACATATATATATAAATACATAAACATCAATTAGCACATACATTTATAGATTGAAAATCACAATTACCTAAGGAACAACAGTTACTTAAGGAATTACATATAACAATAGACTAGATTACAAATTTTACTTGCAAGCTAAATTCAAAAATTTGCATCATCTTCATAGATCATACATATATCATTAATCAAGCAAATTGCATATAAAAGTAAGATTAAGTATAACCAGAATACAACGTTATAAAAACACTCACTACTACAGTCACATTAAATACTGCATTTGCCACTCAAGTATGAAATAGAACAAAACGAAGAAGTCACTAAAATTTAATTTCTTTAAATCAAATATCACTTTAACAAAGTATGCGTTCTGTTAAGTGTGTAATTAAGTATGCACTACATAAAATGTCAAATAATCTTTTCGTTCTTGCTTTTATAAAATAACTTCACTGGTCAATTAAAAATAGGAAATATACAAATTACTTATACACTGTTCAACGTTTACACAGAAATTTGAGCATGTGTAACTTAATAGAAATGCCACTGCTTACGTTTGTTATTCATGCATGAATGATTAACCCATTCATTCAATCAATGAGCTCTAAGCTGATACTGGGGATAATCACTTGTGAATGTTTGATTGTGTGTTAAAGCGAGTGCAAAGTTCTATCATTGTTCACTGTGTCTGGTTGCACCAGCATCTGAAGAGCTCAATGTCATAAATGTGCCAGTTTTAAAGCTGGTATTGGCTATAACTGATTATAATATATTATATACATTACATAATGCTATGATATATGGGGTACAGCATATCTTTGTCTTAGGAACATATCAAAAATTTTTGGAGATCACTGCATTAAATAATAATAATTCCTATGCATATGTAAACCTCTTATAGTAATAGGACCTATAATAATACATAATTCCTATGCATATGTGAACTTTACTGTTGATCAAAATAACATATAAAATATAAATACAGTGTAGTCCCACAAACTCATCTCCCGATATCTCAACATTCCATATAACGTGACAGCTTTTTAGGAATTTTTTAAAAGATATTTCTAGGATAAACAGAGCAAATATTACATACAGTCATATAATTATTATTTAGGCATATGTCTTTCCTATTCTGTTCAAAGATTTTAGTGTTCTTTTTCTGTAATCTTTGCCATTTTCGCATTGTACCATGAAATCTTGGAACTGCCAAACAAATTTCAAGTTATGTTGTAATACTTGGTAACGCTGTTTGCTTCTTTCGAGGATACGAAGAAAGTCAGGTAGCGGCTGGCCACCGGTCCTTTCTGTTGTTGCGAAACATTACAAGACTTGTCAGAAGCTTTGCGGCTGCATCTTGTTGCAAACTAAACTGACACCAGTTCATAGTGGGAATTATTCATCAATTCCCATCCAGGTGTAGTGTTACATACTTTTGGGAACTTTTGACATTCTGTGAAGTGAAAATGTCATTTGAAAAGAAAAGAAAACAAACTAACATGACAAAGGAAATGAAGCTAGATGCATTAAAGAGATTGGACAAAGTGGAAAGTGCAAACAAAATTGCCACGGATCTAGGCGTTGGACATCGAACGGTTAAATATTAAGAGTTCTGAAAAACCTACCCCTTATTCCATAAAACTCAACTTTTTGGAAACTCGACAGTCTTTTAGTCCACATTAAGTCGAGTTTGTGGGACTCTAATACTTCATATTACTGGATATGAACATATGTAAGGAGAAAGTTCATTTATTTATGTTAAAGCATAAAAAAAGGCTACCTATAAGAAGGAGAAAAATGGTTGGCACTTAACATTCCATATAAGAAAAACTAAAAAATCAACAATGTAAACACCACATTCCACTACCAGGAATCAACTATATTTTTTAATTGGACTACTTGCACTCTCACTTTGATTCAAACACTGACATTGAGGCATATTCTTTTTTAATTTGTGCATTTAGAAATTATATAAATGATGCAATGTTCATTGAGAGAATGCCTAATATTTAAAGAATAACATGCAAACACTTTAGCATTAAAAGCTTAATGTCTGAAAGTTGGACTGATGCTTATGGGAAAAGGCGAGCAGGTGACTCTTTATAACAGATGTAAAATGCTACAAGTAAATATCCTTTATGATACATGTAAAAGCCGTAATTATGTCTTAAATTCACAACCTTCTTTATAGCAAATGATAATTACTAAATTTGTTTGGATGAGAATTACAGAATTATTTAATTGGACAAGTGATCACAAAGCAAATAATTTCACCAATCAAAGATATTTATTATCTACAAATAAAATTTAATATTCATAAAGCGAATATCAATGATAAGAATACTTCCCAAACACAAAGCATCTATCATACTAATTTTTGGCAACTAAAGAAATCTATGGCAACTTTTTTACAGGGTAAGATTTTAATTAAACTAATATTTCAATCTGTATGTGGAAGTAAATACTATAGATTATTTTAATTAATTCTGTTTTTAATTTAATTTTTACAAGTGATTTTGAAGGGGTGGAATACTTGTTTTTTATAATCTTACAGCAAAAACTGAATGCCAAATAGTACAACCACACATATATTTATTACAGAATTTATAAAAATAAATATTATCTGATCTAAAGTTTAGATTTAATTTTGGGAAGGAGAGGGGAAAACTCAGTTATAAAAATACACTTATACCTAGATAAAATTGATTAAAGTTGTATATGGTGCAAATTAATATAATCACAATGCAAGCACACTAAAATTATTTTGTAAAAGAGTACAGTGATTTTAGTAAACAAATGAATGTGTGCAAATATTCCACTTTGATATTTATCAAAATGCATAAAATACACAGAAACAGAAAAGCTGTATCTAGTTACAAGTTGTGCAAGATAGTTTTCCAATAAATGCTTAAAACTGTTTATTATTTTTTAAGTTATATTATCATTTTTTATTATTATTATTTTTAAATACACTGTAAAAAATTTAAAGTTCCTTAAGTACAGATAAAAATAAAATATCCATATACTACAATTAAAATTACACCAATAAACTGCAAGAAATAAAACTTTCACAGCATTACAGTTTTTTAATGTCTATCAGATGATATTTTGGAAGGAATGTACTAATTACTATATTTATCTTCTTTTTCAATAAAAGCACTGCATTTAACACTCAGAATATGAAGTAATTAAAATTTTATTTCCAATACAAATATAACAATTATTATATTAAATATAACAATTATTATATTTCCAATACAAATATAACAATTATACAATAAATAAAGCAATTGTAATCAAATGCTTAAATAGATCTTTGTGTAATTTATAATTTAAGGACCTGTTCAACCTCTGCTAAAATTATTCCCCACCCACCAAAATATTAATTTTAAGTTTATTAACAGGAATATCAGAGAATAATAGAATTGAAAATAAGTAAAAAGAGAATTACAGAGAAAACTGTGCATACACAGGCAAAGAGGATAATTTTAAATTCATATTACAATACAGAAATGTATACAGCACAAGTAAGGACTTTGACAAATCATGCTGAAAGGCAGACTCTACTTTTTTAGTACTCAGATCCATTAGCAGAGATAAGACAGTCTTTCAAAAGATGAATCTTTTAATTATTATCGATAAATGATTTCATCTTTCATAAGCATTTGCTGATTTAATTGCTAAGGCCTTGATTTTATACTCCATTTGTTAAAATTTTATAATAAAGCCAGACTTTTAAACGTATCTGGAAGTGCAACTTATGAATTATTTAACTGCCAAATAAAACACATACCCCTCTGTAGCCTGGCATCAGTTTGTGAATATTCAAAGTTAATTATCAACTATGCATCTTAACAGAATTTAGATATAGCATAAAAAAATTGGCATCATTGACATTAACACATGGGGGAACAAATTTTTAAGACACAACTTAAGAAACTAAATATAAGATTTTTCTTTAAAAATGTCATTTACAAGAACTAAAAACTAAAACTGCATATTTTTTTTTTTTTTAGGAATTCTTAACTATAAATGCAAATTTTGGGGGAATTTAGCTTGCAAATAATCAGAAATTCTCAATTAGTTCCAAATACTAAATATTACCAACAAATAACAATGTGAAATTGAACCAAAATATTTTAATCCTAAATACTAAGACTAGAAGCTTCAAATTTTGTGTAGAATTATCTGTTTAAAGCGCATTCTATGAGAAAAGAAGCACATACACACAAAAAATATTAACTTTACAAAATGCATTAAAATAACATACCCCACAAAAGCAGGCAATTTATCAACAAAACAATACACATTATGGAAGAGAAAAAGCAGAAGACAGCAGGCGATGCTACAGTACAGTAAGAATAGAGTGCAGTAAATGTTGTAACATTCCAATAAGAAATGTGTTAGCAAAACCAATTTTTTCCATGGAAACTACATTGCAAGATTTTATTTTAAACAGATCTGAACTTTGCAATGAAGAAACTGAAATGATGAACTGCAAAATTTTATCTCATACTTACCTGCCAAGTTATATAACAAATGTTTTTATTACTTAGATTATTCACTACAAATAGTTTTTATTGTCTTACTTTAGAAGTCTAAAAGACTCCCAAGAGTTTCTTGAAAATTTAGATTCTTCTGGTGCAGTTTCTCTTTTGTGAGCCATGCATTAGCAAATGCTAAAAATGTTTTCATATCATGACAGAAGGCAGTCAGCAGTTTCAAGAGGCAGTAACAGAAACCCCAAACATACCTTCATTTTCATGAAGTTAAAGAATCAAATGCCGATACTAGTTTTGAAAGTGATTTCTTTACTTATTCCATGAACTGATTTTTCCAACATTCTAAAAATATTTCATATACTCTCAAAAGAGACAAAATTTTGTAATAAAACACATTCTAGACACAACTGAAAAATTGTGTATTATATTTCGCATTCAACCTCAGACACAAAAATATCTATAAATTTTAACTCAGCTAATTGTAACAAATGTTATTTTACTGAAGTTTTCCACACCCATAGCAATAAATGTATATATATATTTTTTTTTTCAAAAAGCTGTTCCACGATAAGAATGTTTGGAGTAAATTTGAAACTGAATAAAAACATTCGCATCCTACCATTCTTAAAAGCATACTTTTGAGGGAACTGAAAATTTTGCTTCTTGGACAAAACACAACAAAAAATATGTTGTTTCTACAAACAGCATGTTATTCCTGTGCCGATTAAAACAAAAAAATAATGACGACAGTTGACAAGCTTGAAGAGTCGCAGATGCCAGCAGCCTGACATCCCCGAGCTCGCTGAGGGCACTGAATGTTATTACAAACGGGCAAAGTACACGGGGTTTCAATAAGGTCTATCGAGCGGGTAATAAGAGTACGTGAAGACTATGATATTCCAGGAGAGACTTGTCCATGTCGCACCTGTCAGGAGTGAATTTCCAAGCGTTGAGTTCATTTTGTGTCTCTTCAAGACGGGCCTTAAGAGCATCCATTTCCTTTCTCATTCTTTCAAACAGGAGATTAACAGCTGGATCCAATAATGCAGATCGTAACTGTGCAATTGAAGGCACCTGTGCCTGTTTCAGCTCTTGAATTTGACCCTAAAAGATATTCAATAATTCAGAATGGAAGAATTTCTTCAATTAAATAGCACTAGAATGGCTCTACAAATGCATTTAAACCTTAAATCAAATTTCAATATCTAGGGCAAACATATGACTACTAAACATTTCAACACAATTCCTAACTAAGAGAATAACATTTTTAATGAATAATGATAAGAATTTTAATATATACATATTTTTAAAAATAGTTTTTATACCAATTATGTTTGTTGTTAGTAGCCAATAACTTGTTAATAATGTATATAATTATTTCGAAGTTACAAAATGATTCTATTAAAAATAAATTTCTTCTTTAGGTGGGTAGCCCAGAGGTTGTAGTAAATGATAAATTTCAAATATTTAAAACTTATCATTTACATATTTAAGGGAAAAAATAAAAAAATGCAGAGAATCCAGAAAAGTGTTAAAGGAATTAATGAAAGATGAATTCCAAACTGCTGGGGAATTCTAAAAGAAGCTATTCCATTTATACTAAAGCGAAAAAAAGGATGAATTTGCAGAGGTGGCTATCATTATATGACACAAATACGAATATTTTCAATGTTCCTAACGTGCAGATCTTGAAATTAGTGCAATTTGGTGACTATTATCCCAAAAGAGATAAGTCAGAATATATTGATGTTAATAAAGATAAGCCATTCAAACATACAATATTAAAGAAGAAGATTTATAGATATTACCCAAAGAAGAGTGATTCTCAAAAAAAAAGGGAGGGGGGACAAGCCATAGGCATTTCCTTTATACCAAAAGATGGAAATCATTTTACTAAGAAGTAGCTTATGTTTATCCTGGTACACAAGTGGGGAAAAAAAATCCTAGTATAAGAGAAGTTTATAAACTGATTTATAAACTTTTCTTACAGTGACTAACAGAAGATTACATTACAGCAACTAGCAGAATATGATGCTCAAGTATTCAGGGTGACAAAAAAACATTTACTTGAAAGGATCGTACAAGATTTTCTGATAAAGCACATTTAGGAATGAAAGAAGATATTCATTACCAGAAAAAATGTGAGGAGTGACGAAAGAGAAAGAAAATTCAGGGAGCCAGAGGAATTTGCGTATTCATCCCACAAAATGAGAGAAGATACACCACAGAAAATGTAATCTTATTTGGAACCCAAGCACAGACAAACAGAAGATGAAATGCCAAGGATAAGTCAAATTACTCAAGCTGAGAGTAAAGAAAAAGTGTTACCTTACATTCACGTTGAAAGAAGTAATGGCAAATTAAGATGGACCAAATTATCAAGGATGAAATCATGGCTTATCAAGACATATCAAGAAATGTATCAGCTTAAATTCTGTCCAAGTTGAAAAAAAATAAGTTAAAAAAAAAAGTAACAAAAGAGGTGTCATAAGCTATATAGAAAGAAGCAGTAAAACATATATTCAAATGGGCCTAATGGGGGAAAACTACAGAGAAGACACAAAAAGTAACAATTATGCTTATAAAAGCATACCACCACATATTGAATCAAAGCTGAGAAGGATATGAGAACAAATGGCTAAGGAAATGGATCGAATTATAAAGGATATGCTCATATACCCCATTAAACAACTTAATGAAAAAACTGAAACAAATGTGGAAGATGTTATTGACTGAGTGATAATGAATCCTAAGGATCATAGTCAAATGCATACTGGTGGATACGAAAAATATGTTAACAGAAAATGGAAATGAAGTATGGGCAAAAACAGAAGAAAATTTTATTTCTTATAGGACTTTAAAATTTTAATTATAATGTTTTTTAAAAAAAGTGTTCTTATGATAATGCTAACAATGTGTTACAAAAAAGTTGAGGGTAACTGTTCAGTCAGGATGTCCAAATTTTACGAATTTCCACAGCCCCCAGATGATCTCACGATCACTCAGAAGTAGCAGTAATAACGTAAATACAAGAGATAAAAATGTAAATGCGAGAGAGAGAAATGTAACCATGTGGCAAGCAGAGGCGATGCTAACCACTCAATTTCGTCACCATGAATAACTGAAACACACGTGAGAAAAAGTTTAAAGCCATCACACAATCTTGGACTTCTCTGCAATAATAATGCTTATTGAGCACTGTATTCAGAAACACCAGACCAGTAAAGAAAATGTTTAGAGAAAATACAGTCAACTCCTAATCAACAGAGTTATACCAGGCTTAACACAGGTTAATCTAACAGCAGTTAAAAAGGAGGGATAATAATCCTTATATTACAAACAATTTTCCTTCATCTTCAAGCAACTGAATTTGGAAAACAAGTTCACCAGGTTACACAAATTAAACCACTGCTTAAACTAGCAACTTGTTATATTTCAGATTAAGTACAGTAAATTATAAACTGTTGTGGATAAAAACTCCCAAATTCTATTACATCATGTTATCATTGCCCTTATCTCACAAACTTTTCTTGCCCTCTTTATATTTTCTGCAAAACAATTTAATTTTTTGGCCTGATGATTTCAGTTTTCCCATTATTCCATAATAAACAATTTTTTTTAAACAAGGCCTAGTTAATCCGAAGTTTACCATAATTTAAAATAGTATTTATTAAAACGTTCTGAGAATACTTACAGCGTATTCTTGCATTTCTTGTTCTTTTGTAGTAAGCCTCATTACTAAAATGTTTTCTCTTCTGGTTGCTTCTATCTGTTGTTGTTTGAGTTTTTCTTCTGATTCCCTCAAGCTCATAAGCTCAGCTTGACAAAAGAAAAGAATATTACTACATCATAAATATGGAATTTCTTCTCTAATTTAATTATAAAATGAAATAAACACAAGCACATCTCTTTACTGATAATTTTCTCTTATAACCAAAATGTGACAGCATCAGCATTGAAAGGGGAAAATGACAACTGTTGAATACCTATTGCTGCCAACTAATCACATTAAATAGTACCCTCTCATTTAAATCACTTAAAAAAGATTGATGGATAAAAATCTCACGTTCTGGGGAAAATGGCACATAAGTGAGATTTTTATAAGCCCTCTGCATTGTGAGAATTGTGCTTAATCAAAGGTTTACTCATAATTTTTATTAAAATGGTTATTGTTTTATCCTCCAATGAGAAAAATAATGAAAATTAAAGTTACTGAATATTTATTTGCTTTATCACAACACGTATAGGTTATTAAAAAAAATCACCTTTTCTAATTTTTAAGATTTTGAAGATACATTATCTTCCAATGAAATTACTTAAACTAATTGAATTAAAATTGCTTTTCAGAAACAGTTAAAGTTCATCTGGAACATCACTATCCCACAACTGAGGTCTGACATTATTTTCCAGATCAAGAACCACGAAATATTTCACAATAAACTTTTTCTGTAAATATGCCTTTATTACCCTATTATATCACGATCTAATCACTGCATTCAGCTAGTATAATTTGTTAGGAAGAAAATTACATGCATCAGTGATGGGCTTGAAAAGGGCATGTAAGACACTGACCAACCTACCACCATTTTATCAAATTCATTCAAAAAGTCTGCAAGTCCGTATGTCTTTATATCTTTTTTACTATCTGCAGATGAGCATTACAATTGCTTACTGATAACTAGAGATAGCAGTTTCTTTTTCATCTCTTTCATCACAGCATAGAGGCATAATTAATCTTTCCTTTAAAATCTAGTATTTTTTTCGGTGAAAGCCAATAAAATAGGCAATTATCATTGCAGTTGATGTCTTTTATGTTGTAGCCATTAATTAGACTGGACAAATCAATTAATCTCGGAGTTACATTCAATTTTTTAGCAGCTGAACTTTCTTGGTTAAGGCAGCCCATCCTTTTGCTTTAATTTTTAAAGCCATTCTAAAAAGGCTAAAAAATTTTCAATTTAACACTTTGATAATAAAGTGAGCACTTTTTGGTGTTAACTTCAATACCAAGAGGTAAATTGAAAGCTCTCATAGCTTTGAATCCATACAACCAAAGCTGATTTCAAATTGTGTACTGCACAGTCAGTATGTAGTTTCTGATGGAAACTATTATTATTCAAGATCAAATAATGTAACTGAATGCTTTGGTTAAATACTTTTTTTAATGGCACTGTGTCCTCTGCAAGTTAAAGGAGATCAATAAAAGTTTTCTTCAGCTCATCTTCCTAAAATGTTGAAAATGCTTAAAACTGGAAAGGGCTTACCAAAACTTTTTATATAACACACTTAACAGATGTTCTCCTATAAGTAAAGTAATAATTATTAGGAAGAAGTGAAATATGTTTTTTCAACTTGATAACGGTAAGGTAATCAGACGAGGGCTAGATTGCGAAGAAGCATGTTGAGAAATCGATTCACGGACTGTCCAAAAGACCATGACACTGTAAAGTATAATACGAAACTGGAGGGGGGAGAGATTCTTTTTATTCAAGTCAGGTTCAACAATATTTCTTTAAAATTCATAATTGAAAGTAATCTTCAAAGTGTGGCAGACAGGCAAAAATTTAAGCATTATTTTTCTATTTCCTATACTGAGATTTGCAAAAATCATCATAAAATCAACAGGAGGCCTATAACCAAAACAGTACTATATATCCTTTCTTATAAAACTTAATATTAAAAAAAAAGAGAGAGAGAGAAAGACAGACAGAGAATTTCAATTCTGTGCATGACTGCATTCAATTCCACATTTCTTTTCACATAAATGAAAGATCAGGTCTTGTCAATTGGCAATAATTTTATACCTTCATTCACAGCATATGTGAAAGCAAAAGAGCCTTTGATTTATTTAAAAAACCTTAGATCCCCTTCAAATATTTATGTATTAAATTCTATACAACTGGTTTTACTCTTTAAATACATAATCTTATTTTTTAAATACACAATGCACATCTCGATAAAAATTATTCATATTTTTTAATACTTTTATACAATTACTTGGACAAAAAAGTATTTAGATAAAGCATTTATACTATATGTGCATTTATATACATTGAAAAGTGAAAGGTTGAAAAACAGTTAATTTCATATAGAACACTTACTATGTTCGCTGCCACTATTTAATTTATTTTCTAAATAATCTATATACTGTTCTTGCAAATTCCAGCTAAAAAAGAAAATTTCTGAATAAGAATTCTTAAAATGAGTTATAATGAATTAGAAACATTTCTTAAAGGCGTTAAAAAAAAAAACACTCACTCATAGATTATTTTTCTGACAAAAAATTCACATTTAATGAGTAAAAACTTTTTTAAATACAAATCAAAGCTTTTGTAATTTAAGTACTATTACATTAGGAAATAATTAAGGCACTCAATACTTCTATGTACATATTAGGACCTTGAAATTACATTCTGGGGATACATATTTGATTTCCAATTTCTGATATTTAAAATAAATGTAGCTATGTAGCATATTTTAATATTTATGCAGACAATAAAGTGATAATTATTAACAAAAAATATTTCTACATCATACTATAAATACTTGTAATTAATGGCAAAAATAATTAATATCAAAGATAATGTTCCCCAAACCAAGAACTACTTTCAAGGAAGTATCCACTATGTTTTCATGCTCAAATATCAGTCATTTCTTTCAAGACATAAAAGGAGGAAGAGAAAAAGGGGATTATAAAGATAATTCAATGCCATTCTGTTGATATTAAGTCTACACGTAGCATAATAGCTAAATTTAGTCACAGAAACTTTCCTACAATGTTTCTTTTAAATATATTTGTCTCTTCTAATGAAGAATACAGTCAAAGATGAATATACAAAGTTTTATCTGTGCTTATATTGTAATTTTTTCCCTCTGCTATCTTGTGGAAAAATACCTTATTGCAGTCCAATGTTTCACTACATCAATGTCATTTATCACCTCTCTTAACTTGCACATTTTCCTCATAGTTTCTTTGGTTCATCAAATTCATGTATGCTATCTTGTATACAACCTATTTTTTCATTACAGATTACCTTAAAAATTTAGCATTGTCTTACATTCAAGCCACTACTACAATTCAAATAATACAGATCTGCTTTCTTATGCAAGAAATTTGAAAGAAATACCCCAAATATATCGATTATATTTTAATGCCCTCCTTTTTTGTGTGCGTGAGAGAGAACTTCAGTAAAAATCAGAATCTCTATCGATAAAATAGTCAAGTTATTCTACAGCTTTCATTATGTGACTCAAGTCTTTAGTCAATAGTCAGCAGTTGATTCCATTTTTAGAAACATCAGAAAAATATAAATATTGTTGCATTATATGGGTTCGTGGATTTGGAGAGATTGATGAAGGATCAAAACACAATTTATTAGCCAGTATTACTCAGGACAGTTCCAAAAACACATTTACAGTCTGCAAAAAATGACAACAAACATGCTGAAACGATTAACAACACAGCCCTCAGGTTATAATGGTGAAGATAGCTTTACGGCAAAACCCTAAATACAGCTCTGGACTCAGTCGATCACTCTCAGAGCTCAATACACTCAAGATACTCTTCACGATATACTGACGAGACTGCTATCCTACATACAGGCAAGGTTATGTAGTTAGATTTTGGCCTGCCTTCAAGAACATTCTGGACCAAACCGGTAAGAATTCATTTTAGAATGTTCTCTATCTGTCTATGGCATATTGCCAAATTTGTGTCACAAACGGGTGATTTCATGCCAAATCTGGCAATCCTAAACCCATTTTGCAAGGAAGCTATCTTACTGCAGTTGGGTATTTAGTAACAGTATCATTTTTCATATTCTCTTCAACACTGACATACCTCAGTACAGTACATACTGGATTTTATTTGCTATATATTACTTCATTAAGCAAAACTGCTTCAAAGGATGTTTGATTTTTTATTATTAATTATAATAGCATTAAAAAGAATAGTACAGATTGCATATCTCTAAAAAGCTATTCAAATTATTACATGAAATTGGATAATAAATAACTAAAAATTCCAATATCTCTATAAACATTCTTTGAAGAGTTTTCATACTTTCTATGACACCTAACTGCATGAACTAATGAATCTTCAAAAATTATTGTATTTTCTTTAACATTATCAAAAGTACAAATAAGGCTCTGCCTTTTTTTTATCAAAAATTGGGCATTTATTCTGAAATGATGATACATTGTTTTATTCAAAGTGTTGTCCATCACTAGGCACTTCATCCCCATCTTTCTCGCAGCATACGAATCTGCATGGGAAGAACGCTTCGTCTTTTGAGGCTATCCACAAATCAACCCAATTCTGGTTATCTTCATATGATGCGAAATGCTGCCCAGCCAGGTAATGTATCATCAATCGAAACACGTAATAATCAGAAGGAGCAATGTCTAGTGAATACAACGGGAGGGAGAAAACTTCTCATTTGAGTGTTTCCAAGTAAGTTTTGACCGGCGCCATAATATGTGAATGAGCATTATCACGCAGAATGATTTTGTCCTGTCTGGAGCGGGCATATTTTTCTTGGCTCAATCTTGACAATTGTGTTCAACTGAAAGCTTCAGTAATGGTTTCATTCGGTCTGAGCAACTCATAGTACATGACACCAAATTGATCCCATAATATATAAAACATGATTTTTCTGATTAATATTCGGCTTGGCTGCCAATATTGAAGCATGGCCAGGATTAATATTCAGCTTGGCTGCCAATGTTGAAGCATAGCCAGGTAGTACCAATGATTTGTTTTTCTTTGGGTTATTGTAGTGGATACACTTTTTATCACCAGTGATTATATGGTGCAAAAAAAGATCTTTATGCCTGTCAAGCAGCATTTCACAGTAAAATTTTTTTTTCCAATATTTCTCTGCCTCGGTTCATATTGAACCCAATTTCCTTGCTTTTGAATCATTTCCAATAATTTTAAATGATGTGAAATTGCTTGTTGAGTCACTACTAATGCAAATGCAAGTCCCACGTGTGTTTGGAACAGATCTTCATCCAGTAATGCTTCCAATTCACCACCTTTGCACACTTTCACACTTCTGTTTTGTTCTTTGTCTTCAAATATCATATTTAGCATTCTAAACTTTTGAAAACACTTATAATAACTTCTTATGGCAGCATCACCATATGCTTCTACAAGCAATCGATGCACCTCAGCTACAGATTTTTTCAAATTAAAGAAATAAATCAGAAGTTCCCACAAATGATGCTCACTCTGCTCAAAATCCGGCATTTCTGCAAGAAAAATATATGATGCCCATAAAAAATCGCTGATATTTCAAGGTTGTTAGATTTCAGGTTACAGGTTTAACCATAACCTTACTGGTAGCACCATTTTTTTTCAAACGGCAGACTTATTTATACTCCCAATATTTTTCTGCAAACATCAGTTTTCTTTTTAAAATTTAAAGAATGATCAACTCTTTGTTATCTAAGTTTTTAAAAGCACTACACATTTTCATTTGGATAAACAACAGTGATTTAAAATGGTCTGAAACTAAAGTTTAAGGCAAAAAAATTAATGAAGCTTGCTGCAAATAATATAATAAACAAGGATCAACTTTTTGATGAAATAGTGACTACAAAAATGCTTTCGTCAGCTAATCTTAAGTGAAATCTGGAAAAATAAAAGTTGTGACGTAAAATGCATATATGAAAGAATTTTTAAAACAAGTTCACACTCATGATAAATACTAGCAACTTCAATAATAAACTATGTTTAATTATTAAAAATTTCTTTTAACTCGTTGTTTTTTCTTAATATCTTTATTTAGGTACTTACCCTAGTAGGTTTTATTTTCTGTTGTATTTTCTCAGAAATATTCCCATTTGAGTAAAAAATATTGTGATAAACCTAAAGGGTTTTATTTTCTGTTGTAAGTATTTTCTCGGAATTATTCCTGTTTGAGCAAAAAATATTATGATAAACCTAAATATTAATGTCTATACACACAAGTGTGCGGGGAAGAACTTGTTCTCAGATTTAGATGGGAAGGCAGGATTGCAATCATATTTTTTCACTGAAAACTATGCTTCCCAATGATCCCTTATTTCTGTCCTGTCATAGAATTATTGTCTGACTTTTTGCTTTAAGGAAGAAAAGGCAAGCAACTATACTATTGCTGGTTTGCTCAACTTAAAATATGTTGCCGATATATATATATATATAAAAGAAAGAGAGGGAAAAAAAACTTTTAATTAAAAATAAAGAGATTTATAATTAATATAACAATACCATTTATGAGTACTGCTTCTCATTAGGCTTTGAAGCCTGTTTACCTAGGCTAAAATATGCCCCACTATCCTTTTCCTGTGTTGCTCCATGGTTATAATACGTTACTTCGATGGTTATGGTTTAAAAATATTTTGGTTTTACATGGCTTCATGTTTTCATATATAAATAATTTTTATTATATTTCGATTTTAATAGCATTTTACGAGTTAGTAAAATCGAGTAGTGAATGTCTATTAGTGCAACTCCTTGCTTATCTGGAGTAATCACTTGCACAGATCTCCATTAACTTGCAACTCATAATTCATACTACATAAATCAAATAACTTTAATAACTGAAAAATTCAGGAAAAGTTATGAAACTTATTACACCTACTATTATAATTTTGAAACAAAGAGAATATTTTTATGAGCAATTTTCAGCATAAGATAAATTTGTACTATAAACAACAATGCAAAAAATACAAATCATTTTGAATATTGTAGAAATAATAATTAAAAGGCTAAATTTTAAGGAAGGAAATACAGAAGACCAGTTACCCCCTCTGAATTTACTATCCCTCTTACTTCCACAGCTAAACAAATGAAGACTACACATTTTTATCAATTTTTCATACTTTCAAGAGACTTACCATACATAAGGAATGGACACCTTTTTAGCAAACTGCTGATACCTTAACCGCTTAACTGATAATAAAAACTGTGAAGTTTCAATTAAAGTACAAAGAAATACAAGAAGTTACAAAAGGAAGAAAAAATTTTAACAGCATACTATAATGCTATACAATTTTAAAAGGTATTGTGAATATAAAAACAATATTACAAACATTTCATAAATGACAATAATAAAAAAAGGGAGCTTTTGATTAAGAATTATGATTACAATAATGTAAGAACATATTTTTCAATTTTGTTATGTTTTATGTTCTAAAAGTCAATATGACTTTTAAAAAGTATTAACGTTTTCCTTTCTTCACAGCATTTTCTAACAACTTCTTTCTCTTAACATTTTCTTTGTAAATGAAAACTTATAAATTGTACAAAAAAGCTACAGAAATGCCGAATATCAGACAAGTGAAAATTCTTCCACCCACACACATTATGTACATAATACCATACAGAAACTCCAGAAATGCAGAATGCCAGACAAATGAAAATTCCGGATAGTTAAGCATATAAAAATACAATATACAGTACAAAAAACATTATTAGGAGAAATTTTCAGTCTGAAATTATAAAATCAGTCATTCTTATTTGTTATCTTGAATATCAAAAGCCTAATTTAAAATTATGTCAAGACTTTTAAGGGGATAGGAATGCATGTCAGGCATAAAAGCTGACATTTTGCATATGAAATTGCATTTTGCATATTTGACGCTTTATGCATATGAAGGTTAAAATATCTTATTCAATTATGATATCACATTGAATCATAAAAGTTGGAGAAGATACGATTATGTTGTGATGTCACACTATCCATTAAATCGCAATGTTTGTTAACAATGTCCTACATTTGTTTTATTAAGTCTCATCTGCTTACTTTTTTTGGGGGATGCAAGGGAGGGGATTTCTAAATTTCCGCATTATTTGAGTTACCTGAGCTTTCCAGTTATTTGAATATGAGCAGCTGGGCTTTTATTCCAATTTAATTTTTTATAGCCTCTTCCTTGTCAAACTTTCCCATGCTGCCATTACACACTTCCTTAAACAAAACTTACAATATGATCTCTCTAGAGAAATGACTGCTTTATAAATTTCCTGAATCTCCTACTAAGCACATAATTGCACATATTTTACACATATATATAAATATACAAGTGTATGTGTAAAATATAAAAATACGACAAATTTATCAACAAATTAAACTTAATTAGAACAAATTGGCAATAGTGCTTTAAAGTTCTATTTTAATCTAAATATAACCACATTTTCAACACATTTATACAGTATCACTGATATTTCTCTTTCCACGCGGTGTCTGCATTGCTGTAAATTTTAGTCCGCCTATTATAAGA
Source organism: Stegodyphus mimosarum (assembly GCA_000611955.2). NCBI lineage: Eukaryota > Metazoa > Arthropoda > Arachnida > Araneae > Eresidae > Stegodyphus > Stegodyphus mimosarum. The sequence goes on from KK120839.1 coordinate 71,367, forward strand.
TAAGTGTTGAAGGCTCCCATTTTATGATAGAGTGTAATCATTTTTACGTATTATTTTACATATATACGCATATATATTATGGAATGCATTATTACAGTTCACAAAGCCCAGTTACCTTATGCAAGGAATAAAGGCTTTTTCAAGTAACTGCCATTGCACCCCTTAGGGACTAGGGCAGGACAAACATGCCAATTTAACTCAAGTGGATATGCCCCACTAGTAAAATGTTTATTCAGTATCGTGAGGGCCTTTCAATTTGGTAAAATAAGGACTTGTGAATGAAAGATAACAGTAAACCATAATTTCTGAAATATTACTCCTACTATGGTTATGATGTTAAAATATATTTCATCACTATGAGAATTACTGTCAAATTTTTGTGTGCTACAGTTAATTAGAATAACTAATTGTTCCGTAAATGTCTTAATTTGTGATATTCTGTGAAAACAAAAATCCTCCCTGAAGAATTATGCAAGGTGTAGCCAAATTTCACCGACAAATTCAGAGACGTGAGAGTAAGCATCAAGAGGAAGAAAAATTGCCATACAATATGAGGTTATAAACCATGTTTAGTGGGAGACAAAAAAAAGGCCCAATAAAAAGAAGAAAAACATTTATTTCAGGATTGCCAAGATGCAGTCAAACATAGCCCGTGCGCTGACGATGTCTGCTGAAGCAACAATGATCCACGCTTTCAGGTCCTCCAGTGTATCTGCACGCATCAGATAAACCACCGATTTCAGGTGGCCGTAGAAGAAGAACTACAAGGGACTATGGGTCCAGGAAGCAGTGGAGGCCAATCCACTAATCCGCATTCTCCAATTCACCTCCTTGAATATATAGCATCGAGGTGATTAAGGAACACAATTGAAAAACATGCTAGAGCACGATCATGAATCCACATGAGGCACACAGTGGTTGGTATTCCCTGTATCAAATCTAGAAGGACGTGCTGTAGTAAAATAAGGTAATTTGCGCCTGAGGTGCTAAAGCAGAAAGTACAGTCTTAACAGATATCTACACGAGGAGCAGGTGCATGGTTTCTACATGCAGAACCTTCTACACCATTTTCAGCTGAATACCTAGTTCAGCTACAACCGATCGTGTACTAGCCGACAGGAAAGTGATAAACTATAGCAATACTCAAGTTTTCTGTTCCAGGTGTGTGCACACTGCACACCTGCCCTCCGTAACGCTTCATCGTATGGAAGTATCCCATCTCCAGCAAGTGTCTATAAATGTTCGTGAAGTTGTATGGTGCTTTCGTGAACACTGCTTTTGGTACATCTCCTATGTTATGCATCCATCGTCACTTGTTTGACCATAAATCAGATGCATATTCACATAATCCTCATTCGTGTAATCTACTCTGCAATGCCCACTAATTAGTACTTGCTTGTGGCTTTTACTTTTCCCATACACATGGGCAATTTGCATATAAGAAGGTTTTTTCTTATTGAACCTAATATCCTATAATTACTGACCACAGATGGCAATTTGAATGGAGAATCTCTTTTTTAACAGTTTTATTTGATAGAACAAGTAAAGTTTTATTTGATAGAACAAGTAATCTTTAAAATAATATTTTAGCATTTTATTCTAAATAATGTGACAAAATAATCATATTTTACAGTATAATACAGACTACTTTTAAACTACGACTTTTTGGTACTTAACGTTTACTGTTTATGTGGGTGTTCACATATGTATGTACACAGAGACCATATTAAAAATATTTTCTACTATATAACAAAAGCATATTCAGATGAAAGATATAATTTTTTTACAGTTACAAATTTAATGAAAAGCTCTTGAAAATTAGCTTACCACTTTTGAAAATCTTCTTTGGTCATTTTCTCCAATTCTTCCCGGGCAATACGAACCTTCAACAAAAAATGATGTTTAAATTATTAAACAAAAAGAATAAAAACAAAGATTGTACTAAAAACATTGCTATGCTCTTAATTCAGCAATCTTATATCTGGCAACCAGCCATGACCATTGTCAAACTACAAAAAAAAATGCTGGAAAACCGAAATCAGCTTTTAATCACACCTCTCTACATAAAAGCAAATGCACGCCCAACCTTCGGGTTCAAGCAATTTGCTCAACATGCGTATTGTTATATCAAAATTTTGATAGAGCTTAAAAAATATAATTTCAGCAACATTTCTAAATAAAGTTCTGCAACTATAAGTTCTTCTTTCATTTAAATTTTCTGATTCTGTATGGGACTCGCAATGTCTTTATAAATGTTCCTATACCTGTTTCATAAATTTCAACCACAGATGATTATCTGTATTCATATACTAGAAAGATTCGTAGTATTTCTACAAGTCTCTCATTTGATGTTCTGAAGGAGTAATAACATATCTAAATACAAGAAAGCAACAGGACAGTAAAACCAAAATATACTGTTGAGGTGTAAACAGATTTGAATCCACCATCCTAGTGGCAGATTCAGAATCTATCAAATTAGATGACTGAATACAGGTTTAAAAATGTACAACCTGTATTATTTTTTTAGCAATTTAAAGTACATAAAAACACTATAAATTTAAAAATTAAATGCTTTTAAAATTTATTTTGTTAATAAAACCACATCTATAATCTAAGAAACACACTGAAATTATTTTTCATGCAGAAATATGTCAATGTAATCATAATAAATTACCTAAAAAAATCTGAATCTCATATACGCCTTTAAGAATTTAAATTCCAACCAGTAAAATAATAAATGTGAAAATGAATTTTAAAAGTGTAATAACTTACCCGTGTTATTGTCGGCTTTTTAGCCGCCATGCTTAGAAACTAAAAAAAAGAAATGAATAAAATTTAATTCACATTACTTTATAATAGAAGCACTAACACAAATAAACTAATAAATGAGAAGGATCATAAAAAACAAATGCACCAGAACCCCACTAAAATAAATTTTAGGGGGCAAAAATTTGGTTCACTCTCTAACCTGATATGAAAAAATGGGTCACTTCACAAAAAATAGTGTAAAATCTGAGGAATTATAAAAAATAACTGATTAGCTTTCTTATATGTCCCAAAAGACATGAATAAGACTTATTTAATAAAAATCAATTAAAGTTAATTGCAATTATTATTAAGTACAATTACTAAATTTCATTTTTTTAAGTTTTGCAACATTTTCATAATTTTACACAATAAATTATACAGCATTAAAAGTTATGGTTTGGACCCTTCCGTCCAATTACACATCTCCACCTGAAAAATATTTACAATTATGAATAATCATTTTATACAAACACTCAAAATAAATTAAAAATACACTGAAAAAGTTAAGTTTTACTTAACCTCTGAATACAAAAATAATTTGTCATTTTATACTGGCTTGATGCAGAGTACTGGAAAATTTCATCTGTATTTTCATCCAAAAATTAAAAAACTACATCCTTTTTTTAACACTTAAACATTCAAAACTGATAATTGTTATTTTTTGAGAAATTTCTTCCTTTACGTTCATGAAAACAACAGTAAAAAATTAGCACATACACAAACTAAAATTTATTTTATTTAATCTGTAATATATACAGAGAATGCAAGTTAAATTTTTATTAAATCATCACTTTTGTAACAAAAGACTGAAAAAATTGCATTATTAATTAAAATTGCCACTAAGAAATTATTTTGAAAATGTCTTCCCTAATCTTCTTATAGCTCCATTTTCAAAGTTGAGGATCATTTAGTTTCTACATGTGTTTCCATACAGAATTTCACGTGTGTGCATAAAAGTGGTCAGAACTGACCTTCTAAGAAACATTAAAACTTTATAGGTTATCAATGATGATCAAGGGATCAACAGACAATATGCAATGACAATTTATCAGCACACTCAAGATCCTATCGATTACAAAAAAAAAAAAAAGTGTATGTTAAGTGTTTTGTATTTTTAAATTATTTCAAAATAAAATTTTTACTGCACCAACATTTCCCTCTTTTTACTCAGTGTCAGAAGGTTTCAACCAAGTAACTAATTTGCAGAAAACAAGAAACGGATTGAATATTTTTAAACGAAAGAATTTAAGAATTAAGTATTTTCAGACAAATATTTTTAAAAATTGCATCAATACATCAAGGATTGTTTATATCCATTCGTGTGCAAAAATTAATAGAATTTTCACATTATGTCAAATTTCTGAAAAACAAATGGGCAGATTTTAATGAATATATATAAACACAGAAAACGATGTTGCATTTAAAAGTGATCTTATGTACGTATGATTATCAGTGAAGCTCATAATGCAGGGATGTCCAAAATCCCCATTGTGATATTGAACTAAAAATGAGTAACATGGAGTATAGTCCCTTCTCATAGCTAGACAGGTTGTGCAGCATGACAGACAGGAGGCGTTGAGGAGTCCCCATGGCACTCTATCGTATCTCTATCTATATCTGCAACAAAGCAGCTTTTAACTCCAAGATGGTCCTCGGAGGCAGATGACAAGATCAAACTGCCCTCCCAAAAGCATCCCAAACATGCTCTAAAGGATTAAAGTTAGAAGAACTAGCTGGCCAATTATGAGGTTAATATCCTCACTTTTCGAGGTAATCATCAACGATCACTATATGGATAAGTGTTGTCATCCAGTTACAGGAGCTGAGGACTAGCTGTACCCCTGAAAAATCTAATTGAAGGCTCTCAGATCTCCTCTCTATGTCTCACAGCAATAAGGAAGCCTTTGTCAAACACATGCAGGAA